>CM037785.1:54484174-54534174 GCA_021229015.1 Solen grandis | reverse complement strand
TATTTTTTGAGAATGACAAGTAATTATATACTGCCAGTCATTATATGCTTGAATAGATATCAGAACCGCAACAATTTACAGAGGTTTTAAATATAGTTTCATACTTCCTGTGTAGCAGATGACTACACATCCACAGAAAAGAGAATAGATCTATATTTATTTCACCTGTATTCCTAATTGATCCAAAATGATAGTTAAGATATGCTTAGATCCACGATAGTTCATATTCATATTCGAAAAGAAAGTAGTGATAATAGAACAAATTACGTGTTGTACACTTACCGGGAACAGTGGGGCAATGATCGAAATATGCATGAACGGAAAAGGTATCTATAAACAGACATACAACTATCAGATAGAATACCTTCCGATTCATTTTCGTATCTGTTGTCTGCACAATGCTGATGGTCTGTGTTCTGTCCGTAGTTTTCTAGTAATGACTAGCTTTCGATTTTGAAGGGAATAACGCGACACATTGCGGTTATCCGTATCTGAAAGGTGTTATCACGTTCTGATATATATCTGCATTGTGCATGTATTAGATGGATAGATCTCTTTGTTCTATGTAATGATAATTAGAAAATGTAGTCATTTAACCTAGTTAACTTCCCTCAGGCATTTTAAATTAATATAAACAGTCAAATTGTATATAATTCTATAATGAATTTTCATTACTGCGCGAACAGTGTTTACGTTTTTCTTAAAAGATAATAATAAAATCAAATTTAATATCTAAGTATCGTAAATAAAATGTATCCATTTTAAACGTGTGTGTAGAAATTTAAAAGAAATACATATGTCTGCGGAATATGTTTTGACCTGAAAATTATATGGAATAAATGCCAAGTATTTCTTTGTCAGACATATGTATTATACAGAACACTTAATGACTTGTCGCGTCTTTAGAGTGATTATTGTTCCTAATCAATTATCTCATAACCTGGACAAGACCCGGCTAGCCATGTATTATTCCTTAATAACAGAAAAGAATAAACATTTTATTAAATCATAAGCGATTTTCATTGAACATGTTCAAAAAAAAATGTATACATAGGGCGTAGTAATTCAAGGCAGAGTATATCGCGGTTTGGGTGTTTTGAAAATACACTTCTGCCGATGACATGGTAATTTTTGGTAACTTTGCAGAGAATAAAATAACTTACAATGTAATCTCAACTGTCAAACATAGGCAATAGAATCAAATAAGTAAATGCCAAAGTGATTGTATTTCGGAAAAGAGGATAAGTTAAGGTGGAGGTGGTCGACAGTTTCAATTATTTGGACGAGGATTCTAATTATACAGGTTCGTTTGTTTAAAGAAATCAGTTCATAGTTTTATTGAAAAATATGAATTAATTCGATTAAAGGTTCTGGAACTCTGATGCAAAACCTCCAATTGATGAGTATCCATGAATAGCTTAAAATTGCTGCAAACTGCTTTGAAACATTCGATCCAAATGGCCTAAAAGTCAGCTAAGTCATTCATCGTAATATGTTAACACAATTTTAAGATGAATTAACGATGGAAAAATAAATAATGCATCATTTGAGTCACTATAGAACCATGGCAGACCAGGCAAGGCAGGACAAGATAACTATAATTTATTTGTATATAAGTTTCGGTGCATCTATTCACAGCTTCAGGCTTTGGATTGAAGTGCAACCAGTTCAAATACAACCTTAAGTGTGGGTAAACAAGGAAGCACAAAGTACGGTTATAAGTGTAATTGTACTGAGCGGGAAGAAACGAACTTTTAGTTTACGTATATTTTCTCAGAACTGCTTAGCCTATTGTTTGTTTGTATAAAATACATTTTAAACTATGTCTTAAACATCCACTATACCCAGACCTTTAAAACACATTCAAACGTTTACACGAATGTGTTTAAAACCTTGAAGTCGGTTGAAAAATTATGAAACCATATAATATTAGGATGTCGCGACCGAGGACTAGTTCTGGGGTTTACTCTGCCCTGCAATATTGATGAATGTACCAAAACACTTGCCTAAAGTCCCCACACATCCTAAAGTATGCAAGGAACAACGTTCATCAACTTCCTTACGACCCACACCCTTCGACGACTATAAGCAGAATGACTAATTTCAGCAGTTTTTTATATAGTGTTCATTAGACACCAGATGTTTGCTTATGACATCTAAGATGTCAATCTCAAGAACAGGAGATCTGTCATATATATCTGCCAAAAACACTAAACATTAACCAAAATTCTGGACCTTATCTTTAAGCAAATTCCTATATTTAAAATTTAAAGATACATAATAAAACTTGCGTTTTCGTCACATAAACAAACCTACGGGGGAATTATCAGATTCATGATCACTTAGATGTGCGTTAATAAACTGTTATAATGTGTAAATAAAGTTCTTACCATCTATCTCTATACTCGGAGTATAGCTCTTGTATCATGTCATATCTACCGCATAATATATGTCGAAAGAGTCTTCAAATGTTTTAATACTGTTCATACTACGTAAATAGTACTCGCTTTACACCATGTTTGATGTCATATTGAATGCATCTTTGCACAGATATTGTTCTGCTGTGTTATATTATTTTCATTTAAATTCAGTTTTCTGGTACATATGGCCAGAGTCAGATTTTCTTGCACATAAGGCCATGGTCAGATTTTCCGATACATGAGACCAGAATCAGACTATTTGGTGCATGTGATCCGAGTCATACTTTTCTGTATTTATCAGACCCCGCTAGGACTAGAAAAAAGTGTTTGAAAAAACTGTATTTACTTCGTCCCTCACTAAATATCATGACAAATGAACTATAAATTTTAGATTCATATAATACGATCTCAGTATATGTGCGATGCTCTGCTTACATTAGATTCCGCCCAATGACTGTGAAGCGTACCTTTGAAATCTAACTGTCATCTATACCAACGTACGCTTAAGTACGCATACGAGCATGTGTAGATGCTTATCGTTGGGAAACTGTAAAGGGAAGTAACGACTGCGTGGTGCTTGACACGGAACAAAACAGAGTGATTTAACGTTGTTCAGTGTGATTTATTCAATATCATAAATCTTAAATTTCAATATATTTTAATGTTTTGTGGGTAATGATATTGTCTATTACACATGTTTTAATTATGCATGTTTTGTCTACATTATTTTACATTAAGTATATTTTGATTTTGCATATTAGTATGCTACAGTGTACTTCAGTATTGAAGATAATTGTTATTTCGGTTTAGTATTCGCGGTATATAATGTAGTTAAATGTTGCCGGCTGCCTGACCTTATGAAAAAGAATCCCCTTACTTGGTTGCTTCCAGTGTGTGCTTGTGTGTGTGTGGAAATATTGAAATAATTTCGCCTTTTTAACCAGCCAGATTTCAACTTAAACTGGACGCTCAAGGCATGATTGATTATTTATTATAATAAAGATAATAAAAGTGATGATGATTGTTTACAATTATTTACAAGAGGTCCTTAAAATAGTAGAAGACTACAAAAAAATCTGGAAATATGGTAACGATGAAAGTGATAACAATGAAATTCTAAAGTATAGAAACATGTGTTGGGTATAAACTGTTTTACTGGTATATGTTCATTAATTATAAATCATAAACTTTTGATATCAAACATCAACCAGAGAAAAGGCTTGTGATTCGAATTGAAAATATACATCTATGCATATCTCGAAAAAAATACATCAGGCGTAAAATACAATTTTAGTGTTTAAGTTTCTATGTATGTGATAAAATATAACATATAAATCATTGTAAAGCATAAAGCCTAAATTAAATGGGATAGACATACATAATCTACTCTTGAGCTGTATGTATATAGTTTATGGTAAGATTATGAAAAAAAGTTTGTACATTCTGGATTTCTGCGAAATAATAAAGCGGGACTGTGATAAACATTCGTTAGGTGCGTTTCTCTACGCGTTTTCGGTGTCACTTGAACCTCGAGGACAGGTCTGCCCTGTGCATTAACTTTACACGTATTATAGTATACATTCGCACGCGCGTTAATAATTTAAACACATCACCAACTTATAGAGGGTATTGAAACTATATTTTGACTATTAAAACCTGTACATGTATTTTGATTTCTTTTCTTCATAGGATGAACTTACAAAATCCTTACCCTGAACTGGTGAAGATGCCATCCTTCGTGGATAATGTATTCTATACGTAACCGATTTCGTCGAAGTTGCGTTTACGAAAATTGCGTTTTCCCGTTCAATGTGATCTTTCCCTGTTTATTTGTCAGGAAACAAAGACTTCACCAACATAAAGGGAGAGTAGATTTTGTTTTGTTTTTTTAATTTCTACCGATCATCTGTGAACGAGCCGATTTAAACGGCCACTCCATATTTAGCAGTCAGACTCGAACTTATATAGCTGAACAATACTTAATAAGGTAGGAACACATTTCAGCATTCTTGTAAAAAGATCTATACATGTACTTATTTGATTACTATAATGATATATACACAACGCAGTGTATTATGGATATTTTTACGAATAATGATAAACGCTCCTAAGTATTACCAATCGCCTAATGAATTTTGTTAAATTATAGCCAGCCTCAATTTTAAAAATGACCTCTATTTAACAGCCGCATGGACTAAACAGACACTTTATTGTCCGCTCAGGAAAGATTTGACTTTGGTGTAATTGTTTTACAAGTATATGGTGTTACGACCAATTTGTTGAAATGGCTCAACAAAGAAAAGCCAGCAACAAACTAGTTAACTAAATATATTTTAATTATAAACAAGTAACAAATATCAATATGAATATCACAACATACAGTGTCTTAAAATTATAATAACAAGTTAGTTTGATCCTTGTCTGTTTGATAAAATTTAAATATAACCTGAGTAATCCAATAGATATGTCCTTTTATCCAAATGTATGTCCAAAATGAATTCCACACTGTTGAATGACCCACACTTGATGAATTGCTGCCAAAACAAGTCTTCTAAAACAAGTCTCTTCCACAAGTCTGCTCTAAGTCTGCTCTCCCTAAAACCCCCTTCCTTATATATACTTGAGCAAAATATTCTAGAAACAACCATACAATTCTTCAAAAAATAATGTTCTAAAGTGTAAACAAGTTACATAAGACTTCTAGAATTTTCTGTAGAAAGAAAGAAAGTTCCAGTAAACACATATACCAGTAAACAAGTTATTTTTAGAATAGGGAGTTCCCTCTACAGTGTTGTGTATACATAACTAGGTTAGGTGTAATATGTAACACCTCCCCTCCTAAAGAAAAAAAATTATGTAATAAATCTTTTTAGGTTATTATGATTACAATATAAAATACAATAAACACAAATTAAATTACAATATACAGTAAACAAGAGAAATTAAACATGCCTAGACATGATATCATTTCAAACATAATTTAAACGCACATTACACACGTGACAAAGCATCTGGAATGATATTGTCCTTTCCTTTAATATGTTTAACATCAAGGTCAAATTCTTGCAACATAAAACTCCACCGTAACAATCTTTGATTTTTGTTCTTTAACTTGTGCAAGAAACTTAAAGGATTGTGATCACTAAAGACAACAATGGGTTTTTGTGATGAAGTCAAATAAACTTCAAAATGTTGAACAGCAAGTACAAGAGCAAACACTTCTTTTCTATTGTAGAGTAATTTCTTTGATGTTTGTTAAATTTCTTTGAAAAATAACAAACAGGGTGGTCAACTCCATTATTGTCTTAAAACCAGGCCAGAAGAAGTGATTCAAGATTTTTTTATAAGTCTTGTTTATACCTAAGTGACCTGACATGGGTGTTTCATGAGCCGGACTAAGTATTTCCTCGCGATATTGCTTTGGAACTACAATCTGATGGTTAACCATCCATTCATCATCGGCTGAAACAGCAGGTGGTCTCCATTTTCTCATAAGGACACCGTCCCTTTCATAATATCCAACTGGAACACGTGAAATCTCGTTCTCAGGTAAAACCTTTTCGAACAAGCATGAAATATCAGGGTCATTATTTTGATCCTAAATAAGTTGTGACCTTGACCTTAAGTCATGACTTTGCAATTTTGAAGCATGGTCATCTAAAGACAATGTTGACTCATTAGGATACGATGTACTCACATGATTCAAAAATGGGCTATTTGCCTCATTATAAATTTGACCTATGAAAGTGTCAGCTAAGTCAACATCAGAAGTGACATTTTCGTCACTATTGACGGCATTATTAACCGTGTCACTAATGGCTTTATTTGCCATAGCTCGAGTAACTGCACATGAAGGATAAAGATCAGGAATTTCCTGCTCAATAGGATCGGGTATACTGTCCATGATAGGTGTGTCAGTTACAAGTGGATTAACCACAACCTTATCCCCAGCTAAGTCATTGCCTAGCAACAAATGAATACCTTTAAATGGTAATGAAGATCTAAGACCAACAGACACTGGCCCAGTAACCAAGGCGGATGATAAATAAACATTATGGAGGGGTACATTTAAAAATCCGCACTCTACACCCTGAACAAGGACACTTTCCCCAGAAGAAGTCTTCTAAGAAAAAGGCAGAACATCTTTTAAAATAAGAGATTGAGAAGCTCCTGTGTCCTCAAAATCTTAATAGGGGTAGGTGGGCATAAATCACTTTCAAGTGACACAAAACCATCAGAAATGAATGGCTCATAAACCTCCATAACAGAATCCGATCTAGGTTCTGAAACCAAAACATTATGAATAGGCTCTTTTGCCTGAACAAATGAAACAGGTTCAATGACCTTATTAAAAGGGTTACTTTTGACACAAATCTGTGGCCTTGATTTTAAAGTGGTAAGACCGGTGGGTTTTACATCATCACCAGACTGCTTCCTTTTAAGTTTAAAACAGTCTGAAATAAGATGACCAGTCTTTTTGCAATAATTGCAAACAAGATGAGATAAGGGTTTATTTTCAGAAGCTGGTTTTGGCTTGTGAAATTTGAACTGACTTGAACCGCCAGTAGAATTGCCGTTTTGATAATTGGCAAATTGATAAGAACTAGTACTTCTAGTATTACTTAGTGTGAGAGTGGGTCTAGGTTTGTTTATAAATGAGACTTTATGAGTCAGAGAATAGTCATCAGCCAATCGGGCAGCTTCTTCTAAAGTTTCGACTTGTTTTTCATCGAGAAAGGACTTAACATCAGGTTGAATACAATGTTTAAACTCTTCAACGAGCATGAGCTGACGTAATTTTTCATGACTTTGTTCTATTTTCTTAGATAAACACCAGCGATCAAATAATTGTTCTTTTGTTCTAGCAAACTCAACATGTGTTTGACTAGTTTCTTTTTTACAATTTCTAAATTTCTGTCTGTAAGCTTCAGGAACAAGCTCATAACTTTTTAGAATGAGCTCTTTAACTTTGTCATAATCAGAACACTGTTCAATACTTAATTGTGTGTAAATTTCACGAGCCTTTCCTGTCAATACACTTTGTAAAAGTAAAGTCCAATGTTCTTTTGGCCACTTTAAATTTTCTGCAACTTTTTCAAAATGTAAGAAATATTTGTCAACATCTTTTTCTTGAAATGGAGGAACAAGTCTTATATTTTTAGTTACATCAAAAGGTTTGTTTGTGAAAAGTGTATTCTGATTTGCCTGTTCAAATTCTTTCATTCTTAATTTAAATTCTCTTTCTTCTCTTCTTTCCTCTAATCTCAATTTTTCTAACTCTAATTGTTTTTCATATTCTCTTTCTTCTAATCTCATTTTCGCTTCTCTTTCTTCTTTTTCTAATCTCATTTCTAACCTCATTTTCTCTAACTGAATTTTTAATTCCAAATCTGATGTACTTTCCTTTACTAAAGATAAAAAATCATAAGACAAAGTGTCTTCATCCACTAATGTTTGAATTAAAATGTTAAAAATTTCATGCTTGCGCATAGCCGGTTTTATACCAGACACTTTGTAATGATCAACAATATCAAGCAAATCAGATTTTTTTGCCAAAAGAATTTCCTCCTGGGAAGGCGAAGCAATGAATTTCTCCAAATTGAATGCCATGATAGTTTGCTGCCGGTTTTACACAAGAAAACAGAAGCAACGTTCAATTTCAGATATTGAGTTAAAATATAAGTATGTCCCTTTTATTAAATACTCCGAAAAATAGGTATGTCCCTTTAAAATTATGTCAAAATTAATCTAGACGAAAATGTTTTTATCCCGGACGAGCCCCCAATTTGTTACGACCAATTTGTTGAAATGGCTCAACAAAGAAAAGCCAGCAACAAACTAGTTAACTAAATATATTTTAATTATAAACAAGTAACAAATATCAATATGAATATCACAACATACAGTGTCTTAAAATTATAATAACAAGTTAGTTTGATCCTTGTCTGTTTGATAAAATTTAAATATAACCTGAGTAATCCAATAGATATGTCCTTTTATCCAAATGTATGTCCGAAATGAATTCCACACTGTTGAATGACCCACACTTGATGAATTGATGCCAAAACAAGTCTTCTAAAACAAGTCTCTTCCACAAGTCTGCTCTAAGTCTGCTCTCCCTAAAAACCCCTTCCTTATATATACTTGAGCAAAATATTCTAGAAACAACCATACAATTCTTCAAAAAATAATGTTCTAAAGTGTAAACAAGTTACATAAGACTTCTAGAATTTTCTGTAGAAAGAAAGAAAGTTCCAGTAAACACATATACCAGTAAACAAGTTATTTTTAGAATAGGGAGTTCCCTCTACAGTGTTGTGTATACATAACTAGGTTAGGTGTAATATGTAACAATGGACAATGTAAACAGGAACAAATCATGTATACTCTGGAAAAATGAAGAATAGAATTTTTAAATTTAAATTAAATTAACACATCCAAAACGGTTAAGAAAATAGTGGAATGCAAAAAATAAATATGCAAGACAGTCTGTGTTTTATTCTCTTTATTTATTCAAGATAGAGCGGTGCACAAAATAAATCAGTCGAGCAACACAGTGCAGTGATTAAACTAAAGAATATAAGAAGTTAAACAACATAATGACAAAAACTTCAAAGCCTACTTATTAACATAAACAGAGTTCTCTTTTAACGATCTAACGCATGCAACATTTGTGCCAAAGCATTTTCAAATCGTGCAAAGTGGAAATAAGATTTATTATAATAACTCAATCATGAATGAGGAATTCCGAAATCTCCCTCTGGTAATCTTGATTTTACGAATCTGAATATTTTGAATAAGCTTTGTTAGGAGTTACCAATGGAACATTTGTGACAAAATATCCGGACTCTGAAATCCGAAATTATTCACAATATTTTGCAGAGTCTGGAAAAGTTATGTCAAATATTTTCAAATTTGAGCCAAAGGCTTGGGAAAGAAGCTTTTTTAAAGTAATCACTTTTGTGTTGCCATAGCAACCGGATTTCTGTACTGAAACAACTTTGATAGAGGACCAACCAAGGAACATCATTTTAAATATTTATGGCCAATGGATTAGGAAGGAGATGGTATTTGAATAAATTATTGAACAAGGACGACCATCGTAAGCCCGCATTGTCAGCAATACTAATACTGTACATTGTATATTCTTTTTTAAAATAATATGTTATTCTCTCACTCTCTCTCTCTCTCTCTCTCTCTTCAGAGATCAGAATTTTATTTTTATGGCACACATAAAACCTAATGGCACTATCCAAAAGCTCCAGTACGTATCCTACGGCATGCGGTCTTGTTTTTTTTCTAATTTGAACTTCTAGTTAATATAGGAAACAAAGATTGTATAAGGACCAAAGTAAGACATAAAAAATATAAGAAAATGAAGAATGAATCTATATAATTATCATTTTCGTCCATGATAGATACTGAACAATATTGTATTATTTTTTTTTAAAAAGTATGTATTTTTAATGATAATCAGTAAACCCTTGAATCAAGCTTTGTTTGGCATTCATTTCTGGCATTAATTTTTTTTGCTGTAAATAAAGAATCAAATATAAATTTTTCGACAAATGTCATCCATAAAGTTATCAACCTCTCCATATAAAATTTATACATAGAGAGGTCGATTTTTTAAGCCAGTTTTTTATAAAAAAAAATGTCATTTTTGGTTTATGTTTACGTGTAAATCAAAAAAAAGCAAATACAAATTAACAAAAGCAAAAAAAAAAAAAAAAAAAGGAAAAAATTAAAAAAAATAACTCAAGAATTTCCACAACAAAAAATAAGAATTAAAAAAAAAATAATAATAAAAGGTACTACATGTAGTTGGAATCGAACTCATGACCTCTTGATGGGAAAAAATACTGATCGACGCTCCTTACCGTTTGAGCTAATTCCACAAGTCCGAAATAATGGTACAATTAATGCTATTTGTAGGTAATTGCTGTATCGAAACAGCAGCACTACACAGACAATTTCACTGTATTAACTACACCAAGCGTTCTTTATATTACCATTACATATTAACAAAAATAAACATGACGCATTACTTATCCCACCCATCATGTTATAAGTAAATTACTATGTATAATTACAAGCTCAATACAGAAGACATAAAATGTGCAATGTCCAGACCGACGAGCGAAGCGATAAGTAGGTCATGACATATATGAATAAAAACATCATTAAAATGCAAACATTTACTGACTAATACCTTATTAAATATGATCGATTACACTGGAAACTATTTAAAACAAACATAAATCACGTATTTCAGGCCCGGATCCAGACTTTTTCCACGGGGGGGGGGGGGGCAAAGTCTGAATGTGATGTGAGTGCTAGGGTGGTCCGGGGGCATGCTCCCCCAGGGTATCTGGGGGTAAAAGTGATGGGCTTTTTATGTTTTCTTTTCTATTCTTTTTTTTTTTTTTTTTGAAAGTTGAAGACCACGGATCTAATGCCCAGATCCACTGGAGAAAAATCATCGGCGTTGTGGAAATACACATTTTTTTTCCCGATGGCATCAGATGTTTGAGCTAAAAAGACGGAGCAGTCCCATGAGAAGCTTCGGGATTGTTCCGTTGAAACGTTCACTGATGTTTCGGTTATGGTACAATGGCCTTGTATTATCGGGGATGGCTCCCGATGCTCGTGAATTTTTCCCGATGATCGGGGAAGGTGAATCGGAGCTTCACCGAATTTGAAACATTATCGGGGGAATATCCCCGTAGATGAGGGGATGTATCGTTGTATCGAACCATCCTAAGTGCCTCGGGGAAGATTATCGAGATTATGAGAATTTGGCCTTTTTGACCGTCTCAGTCGAAGGTAAAAAAAAAACAACATCAAATTTTAGAGTGCGCTTGCCGATTTTTTTTTTTTTTTTTTTTTTGCGAATATTATGAGATTCTATCACAAGATCTGGAATGTGTCACAGAAAGGTCGCCGAACCTTCGAGACATCACCGAAGCCTATGGGGGTTCCTCGGAGGAAAAAAATATTTCGCGGAATCTCCGAGAATGCTTCCCAGGATCTTCCGGGAAGCTATGCGTATGTTTCCCCGACCTGTTTTCCCCGATAAAACTTCGAGAACATATAGGGAAAAAATTCAATGCATCAACCACCCCCCCCCCCCCCCCCCCCCCCAAATTAAAAAGTGACTTGTGTACACTATCAATTAGTGAATTAGTGAATGCTTTGAATAGTCATCAGTTTTAGACTCAATATGGTAAAAGACAGTTTTGTTTAAATCTGAGGGAAAAAGTCACTTTAAACATGTTTTGTCTAATATGTTTAAGGGAATACCGAGTATATGCTGTATTAGGTTCGCACTTAGTAATTTTGACTGTCTAATTGTCGATCTGGAAGCAGCCTTCACACACAAACTTCCCAGATAAAAAAAAAATCAAGCGCACGTTTAAGGGTCGGGCGGTTGCAGAAGGTTTGGGCCCTTTCTGCGTGTCGATATTTGGTACATTTCTTTTTCGAAAAGTTAAATCAGTGACAAAACAAACAATATTTAGTAATAAAAGATGTTGATATTTAATATAAAGTCTTTAATATCCGTTTTATTTCGCACATAAATTGTGTTTTCTGTGCATTAGTTATTCGTATTCATCGACATATCAGTAACATTGCTCAATGACTGATTACCTGGATTTGATTTGAATTAGTGATCATGCATAATCTACATGTACAATGTCCCAAAATATGGATTATCCCAAAATATGGCAGATTGAAATGTCAAATTCTTTCATTTCATATTCATGTTTTTTATAAATTTAAAATACACCAGGGTCTCTATATTAAGAGACCATGAATACACATATATGTAGATTATTATATTCGTAAATATAAAAAAAGTGAACATGATGATGTATCGGCCTACTGTTTGTGTATTTATTCCTTTCAGGAAAACTATTTAGGAGTTAGTTTCATAAAAATAATACTAAAAAAAGTTATGTAAAAATAGTAAAGCTGATGACATTTAGAAACACAGCCCATTTCTGATTAAATTTAATTTGCATGGCTAGCGGTAGGTATGCGTCTACTCTGCAGTTTGCTACAGCAAAAAATAAATAAAAAAAATAATCATTACCTTTTTAACTTTTTCAAAAACGAAATCGGAAATTTTCATACCTGAAAGTTCATCAACCTGCCGGCAGCTAACTAGCCCACTTTTAATGCAAGATTTAAAACTTTATACATGCAGAGAAAAGTGAATTCAAAAATTCGTTGGGTAGATTTCGTCCAAGTAGTTTTTTATTATTATGATGATTAATTCTTTTGGGCTCTAGTGAAATTGTTTCGATGCTAATTACATTTTTATGTCCAGCTTAGTTGTTGTTTTTAGCCTAACTATTTTTATGCAATTTCTTAAACTGCATTTGCCTAGAATAGTTTAATATTTGTAACTGATACAAACTTTTAGTAATTGCCTATTTTTCCCAATTATTAGATCGCTCGGCAGACGACATTTAAATTTCTCTCAATCAGTGAACGTGTCCGCAGTACCCTAAACACATGCTTAACACACAGTCATGGACGACTGTCTATTCGGATTACCTACACATTAACAGCAGGGGGCCATAAGACAATAGGAGTCTGGCTGGACAGGTGGTTATGCGGGTTGTTCAGTACGGGGGCCCACGATGGGGATTTCCTCTAGACAACACTACTATGATGTAACCAAGGGATTTTATAGCCTAGAAAAATGTATGACCAGGGCAGCTGGGCCCCCACCCCCCGCTGGATCCGGGCCTGTATTTGATACCCCCAAACAATCACATAGAAAAATATCGGTCACTGAAAATAATTACAATCACAGCTTCACATTCGACTGCGATACTAATTTGCACATGCGCCAACGGAAGTTAAAACCCATTTTAATTGGACATACTAATATATATACAGTACTTAATAAAAGTAATGTATATACAATACTGAAAACCGTCCAGAAAAAATGGGTGGTTTCCCCATCACAGACGGTATTGAAAATATATTTGGAATTATAAAACCAATATTTAGATTGCTGTCACTTGGCTGATCACATTCACTCCTCGAGCATGCACTTACTTCATAGGCTGAACTTACGAAATCGCTACCCTGAACTGGTGAACACGCTATGTTTTATTTTTATCGTTTTTATTTATTTATTTATTTTATTTATCTAATAATTTATTTCTACTGGTCATCTGTGACCGAGCTTCTTTAATGGCGAAGGTTTACAATGCAACAAGATCGTACAAATACAGTTTTATGTATAGGTAAATAGGAAATCTCAAAGTATGGTAGCAAACAAACCTACGTTGACATATTCAGATTTACGAGCGTAAATTTACTGATAATATGTGTGAATAAGGTTCTTACGATCTAGATGTCTAAATTATTATTATCACAGTACATCTCTTGAAACATATCTATAAATACTTTGACTTTTTCGGTAACTGTCATGCCAATCGTGATTCGTTCAAATATGGGAATTCCTTTCACCCCGAAACTCTGCATTATAGCGAACCAGCTTCCTTTTGCAGTTGAAGAGGTATGTCAATAATAAAGAAATAACGTCCACTTTAAGCCATATAGGCCAATCAGCATATATAAAAAGACGACTGACGAGCCTATCTGGCTTTCAATGATCAAATAATTAATAACAATAGTAGTAATAATGATAACCATCATCATTGTATTGCTTTTGATAGGAAATAGCATTTTGTTGTTAACATGGCGGCCTCAGGTCGGAGACAATTTAAGAAAACAATATTTTAACTTTTAGCAAATATACTTCTTTTCATGTAAAGATTCCTCCAGGAAAGAAAATAATATAAACGGAATGCTATTCAATAGCAAAACATACTGTTTTGTTACGCACAAGAAATGCTTATTAAAGTGTTGTGTACAAATTAGCCAACAGATATGAACTTCTGTAGACAAAGGTATAACTCGATGACCGTTATGACTAATATGTATGTTATCTAATGACACGTATTCAATCATATAGGATAAAACCAATATATCCTCTCCGGTTAAACACTGAGTGCGTATATTGTGAACATTTTTTCCGCCATGTTTTAATATAAAACACTTAGTTACCATTTTCAACGTTACATTTTTACTGACTTACCTGTAACCAGGCTGCCAGAGAATTTGCTGCCACCCCACCAGCTCCGAAACCAAGAAGACTTATAATATATGGTGCAGCAAGAACAGTGCCGGAAACTATGGCAGCCTCTATCAGAATACCCATATATATATCTGAAAATGATTATCCTTTCAAAATATAATAATGACATGTCTACATGCATCTTCATGGGTATGCCACATGCGCTCCTGCAATGAAGACGGGGTATTTTACTTTGCGCATGTCGAGTCAGTTCGTCGACCGGTCTGTCGGTCAGCAGACATAGACTTGCTTAGTTGAAAACGTAATTAAAATAAATTGAGCTCTTTGTCTCAAGAATCTTTGTTTATTGCTAGATGTAGACCTAGTTTAATCTCAAAGGTCAAGCTCATATTAAGTAGTCTTTAAGTTATTTCCAATCAAAGTGTAGTATCAAATAACATAAAGATTGAAGCATTCCCAATTGTATGTACATACATAATTTTATATATAATAGGAAGATTCTAGATAATCAGAAGCGGCGTGGACCCCCCCCCCCCCCCTTACAATCGACCCAGATAAGTTTTTATACATTAATTCACATATTAACTTATGTCAAGTTAAGTTTTATTTCCAATTCCATTGGTCTTATAAGCCAACGAGGATACAACATGCATGTTTGCATATTTTAATGCAATGTCAAGTAAATCATAAATGTATATCATATCTTGTAACATGGCAGTCAGGTCAAGATTTTTAGATCAAATGACAATAGTTTTTGCATTATATTACCATGAACTGTATATCAAAGAATATCGGAGAAGGCTTAGAAGTAGTTTTGTTAAGAGAAAAAAATACATGTCTATACTATAGAAAATAAATGTTGATAAAACCAATCATTGGTGTGCAAACTGAACTAGTTAACACTAATATATGAAAAGAATGCGAACGAAGTATTTGAAAAAAAGTACATTTTCAGTGATACCACATAGAAAATATCAGGTGTTTGTTAAAAGATCGACTAGACAATGTCATATTCATTTAACTTTCAAAAAAATCGTTACCGAAAGCGAGTGTAGAGAGTAGAGAACGTGCATTATTGAAATGTTTTCATTAAACATTATATAGATAAGAAATAAGTGAATTCAAATAGTATCATATATTCTGTCATTCCATTTGTCAAAAGCAAAATGTACAAACAGCCCAAGCATTTTAATCATAACTACATCTTCACCATTAAAAAGAGATATCAACTTAAACACATTTGATCTCATCCAGTAGTACTAATCTACATGTTTTTCTTAAATCTGAATAATCTGGACATTCTAAAACAAAACTCAGCCTCTAATAAGTTGCAAAAATACTTTTTCTATCAACAGTGGTTAAGCAATAGGTTTATGCTATAGGATGATACTCTTAATCTTTTAAGGATTTACAAACATTTTAAGAATTGAATACATTGAGGTAAGACTTAAAACCAAAATTTGCTATATTAACATAAAACAAAGCGTCGAAAGTCTATAAATATTAGACGCTTTACTGTCTATAAGAATTTGAATGTCGTAAAAGCTGTATATTGTCGTTAAAATAAATGCGTTATTTATTTAGAATGTTTTTGTATGCCAATATTATTCTACGATACTGTATGATGACAAAAGAGCCAAATATATCATCCCTGATCTTTTTTCTTTTTTTTTAACTTGAACACATCTAGAATGTCTATACAGATTATGAAGTCTATACAGTACAGATTTAACCCTCACATGAAGTAATCTCGGTGTATTATACTATTTGAAAAGTGTTAATATTATTGATGATAAGGGTTGACTGCAATAAATGATTTGTAATATAAGAAGTCTCTCTACTCGGGTACCTAGCATTATATATTAATTAGTTGAAAACTGTCTACATAGGACAGGTCAAATGTGTCTATACTGATTTGAACCCATGTCCCAAAGGAAATGTCCATACTGATTTTTACTCATTTATTGATTCATTTCCTTAAATTTTTATTTGGATCGAGTTAATGATTCATTGATTCATTCTTAAAATAAGTGTCTATACAGATTTTAATTATTTTCTTTTTCACCTCCCTAGTGTAATTGAAACAAGTCGGTTAAGTACTGTCTATACAGATTTGGATCAAGATCATGATTTATTTAAGTAAAGTTCTAGATTCATTCATCAAAATAACTGTCTATACAGATTTGAATTATGTATTTCCGTAATGTCTATACAGATTTAAATTAATTTCTTCAATCAACTCCAAAGAGGTATTGTCTATACAGATTTGAAACAAGTCAGTGATGTAATGTCTATACAGATTTGGATCGAGTTTATGATTTATTTAAGCAAAGTTCTAGATTCATTCATCAAAATAACTGTCTATACAGATTTGAACTATGTATTTCCGTAATGTCTATACAGATTTAAATTAATTTCTTCAATCAACTCCAAAGAGGTATTGTCTATACAGATTTGAAACAAGTCAGTGATGTAATGTCTATACAGATTTTATTTAAGTAAAGTTCAAGATTCATTTTGGACTATGTATTTCCGTAGTGTCTATACAGATTTGAAGTATTTTCTTTTTTCATCTCCCTAGAGTAATAGTCTATACAGATTTGAAACAAGTGATCGGAAAAGAAATGTCTTCATATTTTGATTGAGTTCATGATTTATTTGCTTGTACGGATTTGAAGGACCAGATGTAACCGTGAGGTTAGGGTTTAAGTGGGTAAGACTCACGGTCTGGGCCTGGATTGTTTTATGAGAGGAAGCCCTTCAGCTTCCTTGAGGGAGGTCAGGGAGTCAGGGGTCCTAGATGTTCCCGCGCTGCGTTTGTATCTTGATTAATGTATTAAGGATGAAACTGTTTGTGGTGTTTGATTAAATTTATGTCTAATTTATATATATGAAATAATTATGTAAGTATCGTGTTTTTCGTCATGATTTATAACTTTATTGATCGAAAGTGTTATAACTAAGCATTTTTCATACTATGTACTGTTACATTATCTGTATTCTATTTAATTAATTCCTTGTTATTGTGTAGTTTACTGTCATTTAGTATAAATGAGAGATGCATTATTAATTCTTTCTGGCCGGAACTGACTGGAAACATCATTTTCTTGGTATTTAACCTTTTTTAAATAACCCCATATTGTTTCAACGATACCCGAGTGAATAAAAGATATGTTCTGTTCTGTACTATCACTTTATTTTACTTGTGTATTTTTTGGTAGAAAAAAAAAAACACCAGCGAGAAATCTTGTGGACAGCCTATATTTAAATGGCATATACGTTGTAGAAGATAAAAATCGTCAGCGAGGAATCTTATACACATCCTTTATTTCACTGGTATATACGGGTTGTAGAATAAAAAAAAAATCAGCGAGGAATCTTATGTAAAAAGTTTTCTATTTAAGACAAAAAAGTTTTTTATGTCGAATAAGAAACAAGAACATTACACTAGACATAATTTTGCTAATTTCCCTGACAGTGGAAGAGCGATCCATTGTATCAATATTCTTAAGTTCACTCCTGTTTTATGATGGTTTCGTAATTGTTTGAAAAACCGGATATTTGCGGTCAGGTAATTGGTTATTAACTTAACAACAATGAACACTGGTCTTTATCACACAACACACTGTGTATAGTGTAAAATGCTGAACTGTAACGTGTATACCCTTTATAATTGGGTCCCTTTGCATAATTACGTAACCATGTAAGTCGATAAAGAAATGTCTGTACATATTTGGACAAAGTTCCTGATTAATTAAAGTTCTGGATTTATTTGTCAAAATAAGTGTCTATACTGGTTTTATCTATGTTATAAAGTATTGTCTATACAGATTTTAATCATTTTCTTTATTCATCTGCCTTTTACTTGTGCTCAGTAATTGTCTATAAATACAATTTTATGAAGACATAAAATGATTTATTATTTGAAATTAGTAAAGAAATGTCTGTACAGATTTGGATTATGTCCATGATTTATTTTCCTACCTATATTGCTGTTACCAAGAGGTTACAGTTGTGGATTTAAGTGTGTTTGAATCCCGGTCTGGGCCTGAATTTTTTTATGAGAGGAAGGTATTCAGCATTATTAAAACAAAAATGCATATGCCTTGATTATTCCCAGTAATATATAAATCTATTGGGCAATTATTGTTATAAATGTTTTATTATTTAATTAATATTTCTTCTTTCTTTTATCAATACACTTCGATATCTTGTTCACCTGGGACATACGTCGTATGAGGACAGGTTTTGTAGGTCAAAGGAGCACAAAAAAAACAACACAAATCAACTATTTTGTTTTCACTTTTGAATTTTATCACTTGACTTATTAACACTTTATTAATACAAGAGACAAATTGGCTCTATATCGCTAACCAGTATACCATTGCTTTAACATGCAGGATTTAATTAAATACAGGAAGAAGCTTTATAGGGTAATAGATTTATTAAAAAAGAGCTGTTATAGGACAGCATGCTCAACTATTATTAATGCTTGTTTGTAAATAAAATAAATACTCGTTCAATTTTTTTCCTTTACATATATTGCATGCAAAACTGTAACCAAAGTTTCTATGTTAAAAACGGGGCTATAAATTTTATTAAATTCTGTTAAAAAGGGGGCATACTTGCATGTTCAAAAGTGCTGTACACAGATTGATAAAAACTTGAATATACAAACAATATATGTTTAGATTTAAAATATTATGAAAACACATAATAACATTGTACAAAAAGCATATGTAAGAAACAAAGACTAAAAAGAACAATATGTAAAACAGACAAAATTATGATTAGACTTAACCTAAAATATGCATGGAAAGACATGCAAACTAACTGACCATCACATGGATACCTCATTGACCAATGAATTAACTTTGTTTTAGCAATGAGCATATAGCTAATATGTGTGCAAATTTAAATTAACTTGTGATAGTCAGTCTTATAAAGGATAATATTTGAAAATCTTTTCACAGAGAATATAAGAAAACTAGCTAATGCCCTTCGGTTCGTTTTTTAATTTTTAATGTTTTTTCGCAATTATGGTAGAGAGCTATAATAAGACAAAATGTGCCAAATGAAACTGTCAGTCAAATGAATGCTGTGACCTTGACCTCAAACTATCAACCTGGTCATTGTAAGAAATAATTATCTTGTCCTTAGGTACAATTGGGCAAAGCTAAATCCAAACACAACAATGCCTAACAAAGTTACAGCCGCAACATCAATGACTGCACAGAGACACACTAAAAAAAGGACAAATGTAATACTATAGGTCTGTCTCCAAGGTCATTGTGCAATTGGAGTCTGTATGTGTGTGTTTTTGCATGATGGATAGTAAATAATATGACATTCATTAAACAAAACTGAGAGATTTAACTTTTTTTGTCATAGGTACAATCATAATGATACAAGTTACGGTTTGAGATAACAATACATTGTACAATGTGTGAGCAATAATGAAATAGAAATAGTGACTTATTTTCCTCTGTAATTAAGTATCTGTGATCATTATAAGCATGATAACCATTATCAAAAGGAAATTAGCCCACCTCGTTCTGCTGATAACATTTACTCATTTATATCAACATAAACATATCAGATGATTGTCAAATCATACAAAATGAATTAAACAAATAAAGAAAGGGATGATTAATGGCCAATGCAATTTAACTTATACAAATGTTAAGTTAATAAAAAAAAAACAAGTTCACAATTTTAAACTGAAAAAAATATTGACTCAGCAAAGTACCTTGGTATTACATAAAAAACAAGAAATGTTTGTGAAACATATATGCCCCCCTCATATGCCATAATATGTATATAGCTATATTACATGCAAGGAGTTTGCCTTCATAATGTTAGCAAAAACAAGAAATATTTATAAACAAACATTAAAAAATTAAACTTCAAAAATTTAGTGAAAATATAATGTGCTAAAATGTGGAACTAAACATTTACTGAAATAAAACCAGACACAATGAGATTTTGAGTTATTAGTCAGACAGTGCTTAAATCGTTCAAAATATTTATAAGAATCCAACTTATTAATTTGAAAACAGGGTTTTCTACATTTATAAGCAACAACTACATGAGGTTAGGACCTTAAGAGTAAAAATAAAATAGAAGTTATCACTTGGGCAAGACATTTATATAATGAAAATATATCAACATGTGACATTGTGAACTTGACCTTTGGATTATAAGGAACAACCACATATAGTCTGAAATAGGACTAAAATTTTATTTGGACAAGGCCAAGTCATCAAACATATATACAAATGCAACCTTGTGACCTTGACCTTTGAGGTATTGACACCAAAATTGATAGGGGTCATCTACTAATCATAAGCAACAAACACATGAAGTTTGAGACTTAAGTCAAATAGAACTTAAGTTATCCTGGACAAGGTCTGGTATTATACATACACAACATGTGACCTTGACCTTTGAGGTAATGAGACCAAAATCGATAGGGGTCATCTACTAATCGTGAGCAACAACCACAAGAAGTTTGAGACTTAAAGGTCAAATAGAACTTAAGTTATCACTTGGACAAGGTCTGGTATTATACATACACAACATGTGACCTTGACCTTTGAGGTAATGACACCAAAATCGATAGGGGTCATCTACTAATCGTGAGCAACAACCAGAAGAAGTTTGATACAACCAATCATTTTTAAGCATTTTTTTTTCAACTGTATTATTCATTTCTCTGTTTCATTAAAAAATTATTAATGCTAATAAATAAAATGAAATATTTGCAAATAAATCCTTCTGCTGGGACTTGAACCCAGACCTCTCACACTAGCAAGTGAGTATTCACCATAGAACTTCAGAAAGTATTCACATTTAATTTGCAAATATATACATGAATATATAAATATTTAAAAAGAAAGATAAAAAAAATAATAAAAATAATATGTAAAAAATGGACAATTTAAAAAAAAAAAAAAAAAAATTTTTAATTTTAAAACCTAAGCCATTAAAAATTATTAATGCTAATAAATAAAATGAAATATTTGCAAATAAATCCTTCTGCTGGGACTTGAACCCAGACCTCTCACACTAGCAAGTGAGTATTCACCATAGAACTTCAGAAAGTATTCACATTTAATTTGCAAATATATACATGAATATATAAATATTTAAAAAGAAAGATAAAAAATAATAAATAATAATACTGTATACAAAAATGTACAAATTTAAAAAAAAAAATTATATTAAATAAAAACATTTTTCACTTTTCCAAAATTATTGGCCTAGTGGCTCGGGTGACAGAGCTTTCCTAAGCCAGGAATAAATAATCATGTACCCTGTCAAGAAACTGTATAACTAATAATGTAGTATTTCAAAGAAATGTTACCAACAATATCTTACTTTACCTTTCCAGTAACATGACCTGAGTGGTCATGTATATTGGGCAAATTGAGGATAAAACCTTTCTCTCCGGCCTCAATGTTGGCTCTTACATGTTTCTTGGCTAAATCTCTTTCCTTCTTAGGTGATGTCAAGGCAAGCTACATGTAAACAAATAACCGGTGTTGTATGCAACACATAAAGTCCCCTACCGGCTCCACCTTGACTCAATATGGTAATCAATCCCATTTTTTGCCATATTTTCACTATTTCCATTACCATAGCAACCACAATTTTAGTCGAAGAACAAAAATAAAATGACGTGCATAATCTACACATTGCCATCTAGTCATATCCCAAGTTTCATCAAGTTAGCTTGCTTAGTTATTAAGTTATCACGGGATCCAGATTTGAGCGGACAGACAGACGGACAGACGGACGGACAGACGGAGGGCAAACCTATAGTCCCCTCCGGTGTGAACACCGGTAGGGGACTAAAAATACATTCAAAATAAGATGGGTCTTTGTCACTTCAATTTAAGCAATTAAAAGAGAAAGAGTGAGCATCAAATGATTCAATAAATTTGAATTAATATCGGTTCTTCCCCAATGTTATCACTATGCAAAACAAGCTTTTATCATCCAAAATTCTCATCCACATATTTAACTGATCTCTATGTATTTAGCAAGCTATGCCTGGGGCACAACAAGCAATATGTAAGAGGTATAATAAAATACTATAATAAAATAATAATAAAACCATGATCTAAGTTTGAAGTACATCCACCATTAAGTATTGTGCAATTAATTATTATGCAATAGGGTTTACTATTTTACAAAAAAACACAGTCAAATATATCTATCTATTCTCTATAAACATTGGTAGTTTAATCAAAAGCTAAGGTGGCATTGTGGCAGCTTTTTTTCACATGCAAATTCAGAAAAAAATGGGATGTCTACCCAAACTTCAAGTAAATCTACACCTGGAGTTGATTCAGATTAAATAAAGCTATAAGTGATGTAACTTATATATCAAAATTAAGATAAAAAATATCTTTGGTTAGTGTTACTTCTCTTCATAAAAAAATAGTTTAATGGATGATAATTTTAGCAAAAACCTCTTCTGTAGAATGGAAAATGGGACCACAATCAGAATGTGAGGGACGGTATGTTCTGGTATTGGGAAAGGTCCAGTGCTTTGAACTGGGAAAACTCCTGTTGACTTTGAAAGGTACCTTTTTGGGGAGGTTGTTAAAGAAGGGAAAAAAAGGTGTGAGGTGATATATTTTTCTTTTTTTCTAAGAAGCACCGTATTGAAGGATTGAGATACTAACTTGAGGGAACCAAATAATATCTTATGGAAAAGAATGACCATGTCACCTCTATGCCCTGTACAATGCTGTGTAGAGACAAAAACCTTTTTTTTCACATTTCATGTAACAGTAATACTGGTACATGAAATGTGAAAAAAAAGGTTTTTGTATCTAATACAAATACAAATGTAACAAATACTGTATTTGTTTAACAGTGTATCCTTTTAAAGTTAAATTCTTTAGAGTGACTCAGCATTTCTTGTCCCAATTGGGAGAGGGTCCTGTTCCCCTACAATTGGGAAATTTCACATTGTAAAATCTTTATATTGGGAAAAATTAGTCGCAAAATCATAGAAATTGTGAATTTAACCAAAATTTATGTTTACCTATACCTGGGGTTTATTCAGCTTAAAAAACATCTAAAGATCTAGTTCCTTTATAGGAAATCTTAAGGTAATGTAACATTAATGTCAAAATTAAGATACAAAAAGTAAACTCCTATTATAGAAGGTGAGATTTACTTTTCTTCGTACAAAATAGCTTACTGAATTGATAATTTTAGGAATTGGGAAGACTCCTGTTGGCTTTGGGAATGGTACCTTTTTGGGGCGGTGGTTAAAGAAGGAAAAAAAGACGCTGTGACTACAGACTTAAGAGAAAAAAAATGTTACCGAATTTATAAGCAAAACTGCAATGCTGCCTAATGCAACATATAGTATTTTGACATGGACATGTCATCATAATTGTAGTAAATTTTCAAAACATGATATTAAGAACTATTTTGTCTCACCTTTAAATGGCAAAACCTTAAAACTTCTTTCAGGACAACTCTAGCAGGGCAGCCAACTTTTTTGCTGTCATGGACCCGGAACTGTCTGCCCTGAGTCCGCAGGTATATGTGATCAGTTTCTTTAGCCTGAAGGGTTTAATTATCTCTTGATAGTTAAGAAAGAATCAGAGAACTAAAGGTGATTATAATATACAGATAAGAAATTGCAGACTATCTACTGGTTGAGTCATTTATTTATTTCTATTATTTTTTTATTTTTTTTTTTGGGGGGGGGGGAGACTGATTTATTTCTGCCTTATATGGGCAGTTTCCCCTCTGCAAAATGTGCCCCCCCCCCTTTTTTAATTAACTGTCCTTTTTTCATTAATTTCTGATAATTATAATAAGAAACTGATACTTAAGTATAAAATCATAACAAAGAAAATGAGAATGTCAAGCAATTCTTAAATGCAAACAAAAATCAGTAGAGGAAAGCCCAAAATAAAGAAGAATGCTTGTTTAAATATGCTTCATCAAATAATGACATGGTTCTTAAAATGAGATATGTACTGAGTAAGTTTCACATTTAAATTCAGTTAGGGTAATCTGTTTGCTTCAAGTAATCTCACAAGCAATCCAAAGTATTAGCATGAACAGAAGTATTATGAATATCATGTACCCTTTAAATTACGCACACATCTGAAAATATAGTAGAATATATGTGAACACACCTTGAAGCTCTTCTCTTTTCTTTTCTTTTTTTTGATCCTTGCCAAACTGGCAATAATATACCCGACTTGCTAGGGTCACATATGGCACTTCATAGTCTCCTTCAATAAAGAAATCCACCTTTGGACGCTGCACAATGGTTTGTTCTGCAAGTAAATCTCTAAATTTCTCACTCTAAATTTCAAACGGTTTACAGTCAACCCGTCCCCCAGTCAAATCGTCCCTAAATTGGTCAAACCGTCCCCCAATTTTGGTCAAATCGTCCCCCAAGCCACCAAAAAAAGTCAAGTCGTCCCCCTATTCAATTGAAAAAGAAAATTCAAAACTTATGTAATTGTGAGTTATGCTCATATGTTTATTAAAATTAAGTTTATTTATTAAGAAAAGCTTATTGAAGGTAAATTAATATTGGAATAAATTGCATAATATTAAAATCACGTGTATCTCATAATCTTGCTTCTCGCTTGTTTGTATTTAGTACGTTTCAAATAGTTTTTGTTTAAAAAAAAAGATTAAAAAAAAATACACCTCTTTTATGATTGCATAAGAGTCAGACAACTCTGGAATGATTTAGAAATACTAATAAGAAATAGCTGTCCTAGAGTTGATTTTTCATTAAATGTAAAGAACATAATATTTGGTAATAAAATGTTTCCTACAGTCTTGAATAGCATCATTATTCTAGCTAAATTGTACATTTTTAAGGTTAAAGAACTTTGCCAATGTCCCAACATAAATAGCTTTTCTTGTGTAAATTTATTTTTATAATTTATTTTTATAAATGCTGATGGGGATGCTATTCTAATCTGTATAGACACTTATTTTAAGAAATGTGCCCAAATCTGTATACTCTTTCTAAGGAAAATAAATTAAAAACAAACTCAGTAAATTAATAATAATCTGTATAGACAGTGTTTTCAAGAAGTGACATTCAAAACTTCTAGGATCTGTATAGACAAAGATTTCAGGAAATAACATTAAACACTTCGATGATATACACCAAGTAACTTGCATGGAAACATTTTGTTTATCAAAATGTATTAAAGTTCTACGAAAATGCTTCAAGTTAAACGAACATTCTTACGTTGAAAGACAACACGTGTACCGTGTAAGACATTTACATACTGTAATTTATATAAATACCTAGATTTCCGAAACCTTTTGGAGACATCCACTTCACATAATGGACTGTATGTTCTCTCTCATGATTCAAAAGTTTGTGCTCAGCCTCGATTAAAGATGTAAACATAAACTTCAGGGAAACATCCGCCGACATTTTGGAAAGCCGGTCAACAGCCGAAAATCGTTCCGCAATACGGTTTTCGGCAGTTCAAATCTTGATAGACAAAGTCGCACAATCTTTATAGACATTCGGTTTTTACCGATTTTTTTTCTTCATGTTTGTTTCTTCATCTTGAAACGATGCATTTAAGGTTGAATAATTGATATGGCAATGTTTTCATTGTAAATAATACATGGCAAGCAGTGACATACTATTTATTCTTTACCATCTGATAATTCTTTGCTTTACCTCGTATTTTAATTGCTGAAAAATCCATATTATATGACGCATGAATGAATGAAAACACGTTTTATCCTCAATTATCTACTTTAGAGTTATCTCCCTCGCAATAGCCGGTGTGATCATAAGATTCACACACCATGAGGGCCAAACTTTACTTTATTTAAAATAAAATATTAAGGATTTACAAATTATTTTCATGTTATTCTAGTTCTCTGTTCATTCTCTACACAATTATTATTATTTTCTTTTTTCCCCCTTTTTTGTTACCTATAGTCTGATCACAATGACTTGCTTATTATGTACATGAATGTATTGTGAACTGACGATATACTTACATGTATAAGTCGCAATAAAAAATATGTTCTGTTCTGTTCTATATAAAAAGCAGACATGCGATGTTTACACTGCTAGCTCCAATTAGTGAATCCCTCTCCAGGCCAGGTATAAAACAATGGGCAGTGTATCTAGATAAACAGGTATCATATTACAACATTCATCAGACAAGATATCATATTAGGTTGCCACAAAAGTGCAACACCTTGAGAAAATACGATACTATTTTAACAAGAAATGACATTAAATGAACAAAACAACTTGAAATTTTTCAACATAAGACAGTTACGGCGTTCCATAATTCACTTTCCAATTTCCTGACCTGCGTTCAAGGATTACGTTCACGAGCGATGTTATTGGCAGGGAACAAACTTACAACACTTAGCTTACGTGATCGACCATAAGGGTTTACTGAATGCACTGCATGTTATGAATCGGTGTCTATTTCAGCTATTTCTTCGAACAGGAAGAAAATAACTGTACATTAGAAAAATAAAATGTATCAAACAACCCTTATTATAGCTAAACATAAGTGTACCTTTTTTACAGATATGTTTCAAGGTTTTACTGTTAATATAATAAAATGTAAAGCCTAAAAGTAATTAAAATAGTGCACTTTGATTGACTGCCAAAATAGTTTTTACATTTTGAATTGACAACGGATTATTTTTTATACGCCACCGGAGGCGGTCGTATATTGTCGTCATCTTCTCCAAATGTCCGTCCGTCCGTATGTCCACATTTCTTGTGAACGCAACTCCTCCTACGTCTCCGACCATACGTTTTCAAAAATTGGTCAATGTCAATACTATAATTGGAAGATGTACATGAAACGCCAATTTTCCGGTCCATTGATTTTTTGCTGGAGTTACGTCCCTTGAAATTTAGTCTGTGAAGCTAATTGATATTGCAACCTTGTGAACGCAACTCTTCCTGCGTTTTTGACCATATTTCAATGTCATTACTATAATGGTTAGATGTGCATGAAGCACCAGTTTTACGGTTCATTGAATTTTGCTAGAGTAATGTCCCTTGAAACTAAGTCTCTGTAGCTGATTGATATTGCTGTCTTGTGAACGCAACTCCTCCTACGTTTATGACCATATTTTTTTCAATACTTAGCTAGTGTCATTACTATAATGGTTAGATGTGCTTGAAGAGCCGATTTTCCGTTTCAATGATTTTTGCAAGAGTAATGTCCCTTGAAACTTAGTCTCTATATTTGATTGATATTGCATCATTGGGAATGCAACTCCTCCTAAGTTTCTGAATGGAACTTCATAAAACTTGGTCCATTAACAATAATGGGTAGTTATGCATGAAGCAGAGATTTTCGGGTTCAGCTGTTTTTGCAAACGTTATGCCTTTCGAAACTTTGTCTCTATACCATTTTAACTTGAGAAGGCAACTCGTAAATTTCCGAATGGATCTTGATCAATAACATTACTATAATGTGTAGAAGTGCATAAAGCAGTGATTATCTGGTTCAGTGATTTTTGCAAGAGTTATGCTCGGGAGGAAAAGAGGATACATATTGACACTGCCATTTGACCTACTTTCTTATCGGAAGCCTCTATAATCTTGATCTGTATATTTTGTGGCGGCGGCACTCTTGTTTATAATATATCGGTATTCTTGAATTGCCATAACTGCCAATTATATCATTCTGCCCATAATGATAGAAATCTGCGAAAGCTACTGGTCAGTTAAGGCTTTTGAAAGGGTTTTCAGCTACATCTCCTGTTTTACAAGGAATGCTCCAAATAAAGATATAATTATTTTATCTACACGTACATGTATATTCTTAGTTGATCTAAAATGTACATTTGACGATGTCATCTGATGATTGGTTTCGATCAAACAGCATAATAATACATATTTATACAAAACAAATGCATTATTATACAAATTACCCATGGTGCACTTACCAGGAAGAAGGGGGCATGTCCAAACGTAATATGTATCCATGAACAAACAAGAAACAATCAGATAAATTATCCTCTGATTCATTTTTCTTTTCAGTTGTCTATACTCCAGCTACTGCAGATAAAATGATAAACCTGATATGTGCATAGTTTCCAGGATTGACTTTAGTTAAGTGGATTTTTCTTCAGTATTCTTTTCTGAATAGAAAACCTAAGATATGCCTGGATGATTTTAAACACACAGTGATCTCGTATTACTTCGCCTAACTCGGGAACTGTAAGGGAAGTAACTGAGACATAGACCGACATAAGATTTTTAGAAATATTTTTCTATTTTACTTTGTTTTATTCCTTAAATAATCATAAAATAATTTTTTTTTAACCCTTTAAAAAAAATATTATATTATATTATATTATATTATATTATATTCTGCGCCTCTTTTGATTCCGTCAAAAAATCATAATAAGTAAGACTGTTGATGAGGATATGTTCATCAAATATGAAACGAAATAATAAATTATAAATTTGTTTTTTTTTAAAAAAGTATTCTTTAAAAAATGAAATTGCATTGTTCAAGTAGTTTTTAAGTTCCTTCATTATGATCGATGATGATGAATACTTGGCGATGATGATTGATGAAGTCTACAGATAATGATGACTACTTGGCGATGATGATTGATGAAGTCTACAGATAATGATTTTTGATGTTGATGATCAGCAACGGATCCGGAGTTAGTTAGATAATTATGGTTGTGACGATGATGATGTTGATGATGATGAATTGTTTATTTTGTGAGCTCCTCCTTTTCTAACAGTATTTTAGATATAAAAAATGTAACAGGGACTATTCGTATGGTATTTTTTATTTTTCTGAGTCGAACTAGTATTGCGGATATTGAACATTCAAAATCGAATGTCTTACTAGCTGACCATTCAACCTAGCATAAAACTTTGAATCGTCAGCTGCAAATGTTTATCTTAAGCCTGCTCGTATGTACGGATGGATGAAAGGCACCAAACCTATAAACAACTTCCTCAGTGGTTGACATGAAATCATTTGACTAAATGACTCACATTCAAGTACTTGGTTTTCGTATGTCTTCTGTTATATCATCAATTTGACAAAAGAATATGCAAGCTGTATTCAACTTCACGAATTCAGCTCGTATACTTTTCATCGATTACAGCTACCCCGTGGAATTATATTCGAAGTGAGCTGTATAGGGTGCGACTTTTAATGAGAATCCACCTTTTTTTGCAATCACGGAATTATGAATTGGTGACCGTTCGTCTGTAGATGGGTATTGATAAGGGTGTAATACACAAATAGTTTTAAATCAAATTCTTTGTCAGTGACCAGCGGTGCTCTAATGACTAATAGAAGTTGTTATGTAAACGCAATTTAAAGTAATTCATAAGAATGATAAAAACTACCCTTAGTATTGAAGTATTACCTATAGCATAGTTGGTTGAATTGGCGTCATATTTGGTATCGTCAAAAAAAAATCTACTTAAAAGTAGTCATCTGTGTAAAGCAGTAAGCTGACACTTTATACAATTCACATGAGACGGCTTCATCTTTATTTAATTTGTAGATTTTTACACGTTTTGTCTGACATCTGCTGATCACAATGCTCACCGCGAATACATTGTGCTAAGGTAAGCTAAGAATTACAGTTTTATAAAAATGAATTAACAACGTTTAAATATATTTGGGGAATGTAGTAACTTGGCAATAAGCGAAAATGACGACAAAAAACGTCTTCGATATAAAACGTGTATTCCTCTTTCTTCTCTCTCTCTCTCTCTCTCTCTTTCTTCCCAGGGGAAGCAACTCTACACTGCCACGTTAGGCTACGTATTACACTTCGGTGACTCATATCAAGAGGGATACAACAACATTGTACGAGTGCTCTCTCCCTCCAGAGGTCCGAGTTTAACAGCGTATAGCACAAATAACACGGAATGACACTATCCCAAAGATACTAAAATGAGCCCTTTAGGATCATATCACAAAAACATTTTGTTCTTTTCTGATTTGAACTTCTAGTATAAAAGACACATTAATTGTATTTGATCCAACGTTACTAGGCATTTATGAAAAGGGAATTATTAGCTAATCAATTTTATCCAATAGTGATGTTCAGAGCTGTGCGTGTTGACATTCATTTTGGTCCAACTTTTCACAGCTAAAGGCGAGTGGTTATAATGTAACAAGGTAGCTCAAATACAGCTTGACGTATAGGTAAACAAGCAATCACAAAATACGGTAAGAAGCAAACTTTTATGGGCATAATCAACTTAAATGATCAATGTCACGTGCGTCAATACACTGTTTTCATATGTAAATAAGCTATTGCTCTACGACGATTTAAGTATCTAAACTATTCACGTTCACAATACAGAAAACTAAAGGTTTCTTTTACAGCTGTGACTGCTCCGGCAGCCCCAGTGCCTATTCCGACTTGTGTTGTAGCAGCCATTCCTGTCGCACCGGCACTCTGCATAGCGGCAAACCAGCTACCAGCTGCTGTGAATGGGGTCTGTGAATAATAATAATAATAATAGCATCTACTTAAAAATAGAAAGACCAAATAGCACAACTAAAAAGGCGACTGACGAACCTTTCTGACTTTCTTTGATCAAATAAATAATAAACACTACAATAATTATAACTATCCTCATCACATTCATCATGTCTTGCTGGAATTGTAGGGAAAACATTTTGTTTTCAACCGCACGTCTTCCTCTCTATTATATTTCAACTTGTAGCAAAGGTTTCTTCTCATATTCCAATTACGAGGACACAATGGACATTTGAATTATGTTCAAACTATATCAAAGTGTCACTTACAAAATATTATTCAAATAACCATATCGATAAATTTCCGGATACTTTTCGAACATCCTGCGTACTCCAAAAACAATTATGTAATTGGATTGTTCTATAATAACATACTATAACATGTGCAAGAAATCCACTGTGTATAATGATGATAAATCCGCTGTCTATAAATTAACCAACAAACATATACCTCTATAGATCAAAGTATGACCTGGTGACCATTAAAAACGAATATAACGACCAATGTGTATGTAAAATAGTGATATCTATCTATATTTAAACAAAGAAAGATACCAGATCAGTGGCAAGACAAACGACAATTTACTTAACTATTTTAAAAACTAAAAAGGTTTGATATGAAATCCATACTAGTTTCAGACCACTGATAGGGTATATTAAGAGCAAATTATTTTTATTTACTGCTAAATCGTAATCAACGTAGCCCTTTAATTGGTTAACCTGTAGCCATGCTGCCAGGGATCCTGCTGTCACCCCACCGGCCCCGAAACCAACTGCAGGAAGGGCATATGGTGCGGTAAGGGCAGTAACGACTCCAATACTTCCATACGTCAAAACTTTGGTTGTAGTTGTGTAAGTATCTGAATAAGGGTATAAAACTCATTTTACTATCGCAACGCACCTTTGCATATCTACATGCATCTTTATGTGTATGCCCCGTGTTCTCTTGCAATGAGGAAGTGTGTGTTCATTGGTCGGCAAGTCAGTCCGTTGGCCTATCTATCAATCGATTTACTCACCCTGTCACATTTGTATTATGTGTTCCCGAATGCATCAATATGTTTCCTTCAAACATATTTTATTCTATTTATCGCTTTACACTGAACTCTAGTTCTGATGCGCATCTTCGCGTCGAGAATATATGATATTTCGCCGAGTATCTTATCTCTTTTTAGGTTTGTGCTAATGGCTAGCTATATTCGAAGTTTAATTTTCAAAGGTCAGTGTCATGTACTGACTCTGAGTCAAATCCCATGATTATAACTGCAGAATAGTTTATTTGAATAATATAATACACCATGAGTAGTAATTACACAAACCCAACATTATCCTTTTAAGACTAGAAGTCTTTATGTCATTCCTAATAAAAGTGTAGCATCAAATTGCACGCATTATGACAAACACCCTCAATGGTATGACTTGCCGTTAGATAATGATTTATATTGTTATACTGATAAAGCGGTCGTTCAAAAATAGTTTGCACATCAAAGTCACTGTATGTATGTATTAACTTATCAGGCAATCAGAGGTTGAGATAAGTTCAACTGATGTTAAAGTAGTAGATTAACAATAATCTGGACAATGCTTTAAAACAATTAGGAATGGACGACATTCAGTAAGCTTTTCCTCACATGTTACTAACACATTCCTTTAAATATTTACAAGTATCGTTCATCGCATTGTAAAATGTACATTTTAGGGATTTTTGCACACTCAATCAATATTGAATGCAAACATAATGAAACAATAATCTCTTTAAATTTACTAGCTATAATATGATTAATCTTATCGGTATGTAGAAAAGTAATACAGTTTTAAATGCAATGATACATTCATATAAGAGGATAGTATCTTTTTCTCTATATACAATTTTAGATTTTTTCAGTAAATGAATCCACGCCTATAATTTCATTACTTACAAGATTTGTATTTCGTACTTACTGGTGAAATACTGTATTCTATCGGTGAGATATGATCCATATCTCACAGTATGGGTGATATAGATCATCTGCCGCAGCTATTAATTTTTTTGTACTTATAAAGGGTAAATATATGGGTATGTACAGTAGCAGTAGTTAGCATGAATTTTTAAAGAAAAATTATTTGTTTTGAGTAAATATGGAATAAATCTCACCGAGAAGTGATACAGTTTTCACTCGCGATATGTGCTCGTGACAATGATAAATTGTATCACTTATCGATGAGATATATTTCATATCAACTCAAAACAAACAAACATCCTCTATACATGTATATCAGTTTTCAGTCACAATAATTTATTCAGTTATACATTTTATCTTACACTTGACTTTGGTCTGCTATTGATATTTAGGGTATTAATTTCATGTCCGCACGCATCAAAATGTAACTGTAGGCACTCAACGGTAAATTAAACCATGTTTCGATACCTGATACACATCCCGGGATATCAAAATTCCATTTGTCGCCTTCTTTCCTCAGTACGTGACATCCTGAAGGGCTATACCCATCTCTACACCGTAAAATGCACCTTATGTCTCCTTTGATTTCTTGAACCCATCTTTTTCCGTTTTCTGAAAAGCAAAACGAATTAATCAATATCGCCATTTTACATCATTTTATATAAATGTTTTTTTGTTGTTGTTTTTTAAAGGTGATTATATACTGCCAGTCATTATATGCTTGAATAGATATCAGAACCGCAACAATTTACAGAGGTTTTAAATATAGTTTCATACTTCCTGTGTAGCAGATGACTACACATCCACAGAAAAGAGAATAGATCTATATTTATTTCACCTGTATTCCTAATTGATCCAAAATGATAGTTAAGATATGCTTAGATCCACGATAGTTCATATTCATATTCGAAAAGAAAGTAGTGATAATAGAACAAATTACGTGTTGTACACTTACCGGGAACAGTGGGGCAATGATCGAAATATGCATGAACGGAAAAGGTATCTATAAACAGACATACAACTATCAGATAGAATACCTTCCGATTCATTTTCGTATCTGTTGTCTGCACAATGCTGATGGTCTGTGTTCTGTCCGTAGTTTTCTAGTAATGACTAGCTTTCGATTTTGAAGGGAATAACGCGACACATTGCGGTTATCCGTATCTGAAAGGTGTTATCACGTTCTGATATATATCTGCATTGTGCGTGTATTAGATGGATAGATCTCTTTGTTCTATGTAATGATAATTAGAAAATGTAGTCATTTAACCTAGTTAACTTCCCTCAGGCATTTTAAATTAATATAGACAGTCAAATTGTATATAATTCTACAATGAATTTTCATTACTGCGCGAACAGTGTTTACGTTTTTTTAAAAGATAATAATAAAATCAAATTTAATATCTAAGTATCGTAAATAAAATTTATCCATTTTAAAAGTGTGTGTAGAAATTTAAAAGAAGTACATATGTCTGCGCAATGTGTTTTGATCTGAAATAATATGAAATAAATGCCAAGTATTTCTTTGTCAGATATATGTATTATACAGAACAGAAAATGACTTGTCGCGTCTTAAGAGTGATTATTGTTCCTAATCAATTATCTCATAACCTGGACGATTTGTATTCCAATGACCCGGCTAGCCATGTGTTATTCCTTAATAACAGAAAAGAATAGACATTTTATTAAGTCATAAGCGATTCTCCTCGAACATGTTCGAAAAAAATATTATACACAGGGCGTAGTAATTCAAGGCAGAGTATATCGCGGTTTGGATGCTTTTTTAAAATACACTTCCGCCGATGACATGGTAATTATGGTACGTTTGTAGAGAACAAGATAACTTACGATGTAGTCTCAACTTCAAACATGGGCAATAGAATAAAATAAGGAAATGCCAAAGTGATTGTATTTCGGAAAAGAGGATAAGTTAAGGTGGAGGTGATCGACAGTTTCAATTATTTGGACGAAGATTCTAATTATACAGGTTCATTTGTTTTAAGAAATCACTTCATAGTTTTATTGAAAACATGAATTAATTCGATTATAGGTTCTGGAACTCTGATGCATAACCTCCAATTGATGAGTATCCATGAAGAGCTTAAAATTGCTGCAAACTGTTTGAAACATTCGATACAAATGGCCTAGAAGTCACCTAAGTCATCCATCGTATATTGTTTGATTACACAATCCTAAGATGAAAAAACGATGGATATATAAAATAATGCATCATTTGAGTCACTGTTGACATTTATTTAGAGCCATGGTAGACCAGGCAAGGTTCTAAGGCAGGACGAAATAGCTATCATTTATTTGTATCATAAATAAGTTTTGGTGCATCTATTCACAGCTTAAGGCTTTAGGCTTGGGATTGAAGTGCAACCAGTTCAAATACAACCTTAAGTGTGGGTAAATAAGGAAGTAAAAAGTACGGTTATAAGTGTAATTGTACCGAGCGGGAAGAAACGAATTTCTAATTTATGTAATCTTTCGCAGGCCTGCTTAGCCTATTAATTGTTTGTATAAAATATATTTAAAACTATATCTTAAACATCCACTATCCCCAGAGCTTTGAAACACATCCAAAGGATTACAAGAATGGGTGAAAAACCTTGAAGTCGGTTTAAAAAGTATGAAACTATATAATATTAGGATATGTGGCGACCGAGGACTAGTTCTGGGGTTCAATCTGCCAAGGTGAGTTGAAAAAAACAAACAACCACTGTGTTTCACCTAAACAACAGGTAATCTATAGCGTGACCATGATATCACGTAGTAACTTAGTGTAGCGGTGAATTATAAGGAGCCAATCATCTGCGTCGGGGTTTATTATAATAAACTATAATTATTATGTAAATCAATTAAAAGAAATACTAAAATAACCCAAAATTCCAGACCTTATCTTTAAGCAAATTCCTATATTTTAACATTTAAAGATACAGTATTAAACTTGCATTTCCGACTCATAAACAAACCTACAGTGGCATTATCAGATTCCTGATCACTTTGATGTGCGTTAATAAATTAATGTGTAAATAAAATTCTTACCATCTATATTCTCTATCATCGGAGTATCTCTTGCATCATGTTATATTTACCTCATAATATATGTCGACATAGTCTTCAAATGTTTTTCGGATGTTGGCCGTTTTGTTTTCCCCTGAACTTCCTGTCTAAACTTAAAGGTGAAGGTCATTAAACAGCTGATGAATACTGATTGGTCGACTTAAAAACAGAAAGTATCCCTCCAGAAAAGAGATCAGCATGTTTGCTTTGTATATACATTCCAAAAACCTCGATTTTTCGAAAGAAATATAATAATATATGCCTTAACGTTCAAAATAATTAATTCAACTACACCAAAAATATATCTTAAGAATGAAAAAACATGTCGGATTTGAAACCTTCAGACCCTTTCGTAATCCTGGAAATCGCACAATGTATCAGAGCATAACTTCAATACTATATAACAGAACATATACTTATTTGTATTAAACATCATAAGACATTTATAGCAGTATATATAAACATATACAACGAAGACATGAATTTACAGAGTAGCATATATAAGTATTAATCAATTATTTAGTAAGCATCCATATATCAAAATATAACAATGTACACATGCTGTTATATCATCTTACTATATAGTGGATGCACTCCACGCTTATTTTGTATAGTGATGAGTTTAAATTTGATAATCTGATGTTCACCCTTTCTCTGACAACTGCTGGAATACAGGTGACTCAATTGGTCCGAGGAACACCCATCCAGTTGTATTACCTGAAAGGACGTATTATCCCTGCTGTGAACTGGTCGTTCGTCTGTCCGATCGTCAGCAATTTCATATCTACTCTATATATTTTTAACGCCTGAAAGACATTCATAATACTTGGGTCAAATGTCCTCTCATCAAGATGCAGAATAAACACTCAAAATAATACACCATGGCCGCGTGTCTTTCTAAAGATACGTCTTGTTAATACTGTTCGTAGGGCGTAAAACCCAAAAATCTTATTTGTGCTCGCTTTACACCATGTTTGATGTCATATTGAAAGCATTTTTCGCACAGAATGTGTTCTGCTGTGTTATATTATTTTCATTTAAATTCAATTTTCAGGTACATATGGCCATCGTCAGATTTTCTTGTAAATGAGCCCATGGTCACATTTTCTGTTACAAAATTCCTGAAACAAACTATTTGGTGCATGTGATCGTTAATCGTTTATGTTTTTTATCAGGACTCGCTAGGTCTATGAAATAATATTGTTTGTAAAAACTATATTTACTTCGTACCACTCTAAATATCAAATGAACTATACACTTTAGATTTGTGCTTTGCTCCGCCTACATTAGACTCCGCCCACTGACTGTGAAGGGTACCTTGGAAATCAAACTGTAATCTATACCAACGTACGCATAGGAGCAAGTGTAGATGTCTATCTTGTGATTCTTATGTATAATTGCTATTTTTGTTTTTAAGTATATTTTGATTTTACATATTAATAACTACTTCAATATTGCAGATAATTTATTTAGTTGTTGTATTGGGGTTTACCGTCGCTGCGATAGTATTTCAATCATATAGCGACGTCCAGCTAATTACAGGTGGAGGAAGACCCCGGGTACACAGAGGTACCTGGGTAGAACCACCGACCTACCGCAAGCCAGCTGGAAGGCTTCCTCACATGAAAAATCCTAAGTCCCTACCGGGATTCGAACCCACAGCAGCGAAGGGCTAAGAGATTTGTAGTCCGCAACTGTAACCGCTCGGCCACGGCGGCCCCGATTTCGGTTTAGTATTCATGACATGGTATATAATGTAGTTAAATGTTGCTAGATATCACAGAGCCCCAACACATGGTTGCTGCCAGTGTGTGAGAGAGAGAGAGAATGATTCCGCCTTTTTAAGCAGGTAGATTTCAACTTAGCCTGGACGCTCAACTCATGAATTCCACCACCTGTCGAAGCGGTATATCGAGAATTTGCGAGTCTGTTTTCTTAGTTAAAAAGGCATTCTTTTAACACGAAAATTCGGGACACAATCTTTGGTTACAGTCAACTATTTGTTTTTTTCCGCCGTTACAGCCAATTCTTTCTCCATGTTTTCAGTTTGCAAATGATTTTTTTTTCTGTTTAAACATGAAAAACTAAATGATTTCTATTCACAAATAACGATTTAATCTTTCCTTTTCAACAAGAAAATCTATAAATACTTCGAGTCAGTCGCAGCAGAGCCGGCTTTTTTTTTTTAGAAAGAGTGTGAATTCGTGTAAAGTAATAAAACTACGTCGGGTAATTTGAGATGCCAGAATAGTGCAAATGGTAAAGCTTCGGTCTAGTGGGTCAACGGTCCCATTTAGAGCATTCATTGCTCACATGGGTATTCTTAACCAATAGGAATGGTAGGAGGACAAAGACCATGAACAGTTTGTGTAACGTTCACAGCTTTCGAAAGCTAGGCAAAAGAAAATTTGGAAATCTACGTTTATGTCGGCTTTGTTCGTGGGCCTGCAGTGATACCCTGTATCACATTTCTTCTTGTTAGTTGTAATGAAGATGATGAAGATAGTGATAATGATTGTTTACAATTATTTACAAGAAGTACATAAAATAGTAGAAGACTTCCAAAAATTTGGAAAGATGGTAACGATAAGTACAGAAATATGTGTTTGGTGTAAACTGTTTTACTGGTATATGCTCATTAAATATAAATCATAAGAAATTGTTATCAAACATCAACCAGACAATAAGCTTGCGATTCGATTTCTATCTAATATCGAAATATGCCTTTCGTAAAATTCAATTTTTGTGTTTGAAATTTTATGTATGTGATGAAGTGTATACATAATTGTAAATCATAAAGCTTAAATTAAATGGGGAAGACATACATAATCTACTCGTGAGCTGTATGTAAAAAGTTGTTACAAACTCGACCCGGCCCGGGATCGAACCCGGACCGCCGGCGTGCAAGTCTAATGCTCTAACCACTGAGCCTAAGAGTCGACTCCCTGACGCAGTTGTCAGAGATTTTATTTATACCTGTGACGACGCATCGTCACATAGTTAATTGAAAAATCATGAAAAAAGTTTTGAAAATTCAGTATTTCTGCGAAATAATAATAATACCTACTTACAATGGATATTGAAACTATATTTTGATTGATTAAACCTATGTTTAGATTCGTTTTTTGCGCAAGCGAAATTTTAATAGGATGAACTTACACAATCTTTACCCTGAACTGGTGAAGATGCCATCCTTCGTTGATAATGTATTCTATACGTAACCGATTTCGTCGAAGTTGCGTTTACGAAATTTGCGTTTTCCCGTTCAATGTGACCTTCACTTTCCCTTTTTATTTGTCAGGAAACAAAGACTTCACTAACATAAACGAGGAAGAGTAGATTTTTTTTTAATTTCTACCGATCATATGTTAACAAGCTGCTTTAAACGGCTACTCCGTATTTAGCAGTCAGATTCGAATTTATATAGCTGATCAATATTTAATACGGTTGGAACACATTTCAACATCCTTGTAAAAAGAACTATACACGTACTTAGTTAATTACTAAAATGATATATATATATATATATATATATATATATATATATATATATATATATAACGCAATATTTGGACATTTTTACGAATAATGATAAAAACGCCAGTAAGTATTACCTATCGCCTAGTAAAGTTTGTTAAATTGGAACCAGCCTCAATTTTAAAAATGACCTCTTTTTAACAGCCACATGTGCTAAACATACACTTTTTGTCCGCTCTGGACAGATTTGACTTTGGTGTATTTGTTTTACAAGTATATGTACCAAGTAACGATGGCCAAAAAATGTATACTCTGGAAAAATAAAGAACAGAATTTCACATCTAAACGGTTAAGAAAATAGTGGAATCAAATAAAATTCTGCAAGACTGTCTGTGTTTTATTCTTTTTACTTTTTCAAGATAGAGCGGTGCACAAAATAAATCATTCGAGTAATACAATACAGTGATTAAACTATAGAATACAAGAAGTTAAAGTTAAACAACATAATGACAAAAAGTACAAAGCCTACTAATCAACTTAAACATAGTTCTCTTTTAACTATCTAACGCATGGAACATTTGTGCCAAAGCATATTCAAATCTGGCGAGGATAAAAGTGGAAATAAGATTTATTATGATAACTTTATCATGGATGAGGAATTCCTTCTGGTAATCTTTATTTATGAATCTGAATATTTTGAACAAGCTTTGTTAGGAGTTACCAATGAAACATTTGTGACTCTGATATCAAAAAGTAGTCACAGTTTTTGCAGAGGCCAAACTATTTTCAAATTTGGGCCAAAGGTTTGGGAAAGAAGCCTTTCATGTATTCACTTTTTGTTGCCATAGCAACCGGATTTCTGTATTGAAACAACTTTGAAAGAGGGCCAACCAAGGAACATCACTGCAATTATTTAGGGCCAATGGATTAAGAGGGAGATGGTATTTGAAGAAAATTTTGAACGAGGATCACCAACTTAAGCCTATATTGCTCACAAGGAAGACTTTGTGCTCAGGTGAGATAAATAAAGGATCAAAATAGTAATATTGTTAATGAAAATAAGTTGTGCGCTTTATATAGTCAGCAAAACTAATACATTATCAGCAATATAAATACATTGTCAGCAATACTAATACATTATCAGCAATATAAATACATTGTCAGCAATATAAATACATTATCAGCAATATAAATACATTGTCAACAATACTAATACATTATCAGCAATATAAATACATTGTCAGCAATATAAATACATTATCAGCAATATAAATACATTGTCAGCAATATAAATACATTATCAGCAATATAAATACATTGTCAGCAATACTTATACAATGTGTATTGTTTTATAAAAATAGTAACGTTATTTTTACCATCTCTCTCTCTCTTCAGAGACCAGAATTTAATTTACTTGGCACAAATATAACCCAATGTCACTTCCCAAAAGCTGCTAATATTTTATTCCTGTACGCATCCAACGCAGTATGCAGTCTAGTTTTTCTAATTTGAACTTCTATTTTATATAGGAAACAACGATTGTATTAGGACCAAAGTAAGACATCAAAATATAAGAAAATGAAGAATGAATCTATAATTTATCCTTTTCATCCATGATAAATATTGAACTACAAATATTGAACTACATATATTTTGAAATGAATTATGTATTTTTTTTAATGTTGATCAGTAAACCCTTGAAGCAAGCTTTGTTTGTCATTCATTTGTGCCATTAACATGTTTTGCTGAAAATAAAGAATAAGATATGAACTTCAACAAATATCATCTGTGAAGTTACGAGTTATATCCAGAATAAATATTGACCAATTTGAAATGAACGACATGATTTTTATTTTCATGTTGTTCAGTGAACAATTAAAACGAGCAGTGCATGTTTTGCTGTAACTACGAATTTTTCACATTTAAGCAGCTCGTCCACAGATAGACTTTGACGAAGAGTTGTTTTTTAAACTACTACAAGTATATATATATGTGCATTACGTCTTTAAATTTCCATCTACAGACGCATGGTAACCCGATGCAACCAATCGTGATAGTAAAAAAAACAACAGGGATGGTTCCCCCCGTCATAGGCAATACAGTCACAGACGGTATTGAAACTATATTTAGAATTATATAATACTTATATTTAGGTTTTCTGTTTTCATTTGCCATCTAACTAACTTCATAGGTTGAACTACAGTAATTGCTTACATGCCATGTTGCGGAATGCATCACGTGGTACCGAAATCACCAGTGCTTCGTCGAAGTTGCGTTTAGGAAAATAGCATTTTGCCACGCAACGTGACCTACGCTTGCCGAGTTTATTTGTCAGAAAACAAAGACTTCAACAACATGAACGAGATAGAATAGACTTTTTTGTAATTTCTACTGATCATCTGTTAACGAGCTGCTTAAATGACGAAGGTTTATAATGCAACAAGATGGCCGAAATACAGCTTAAAGTATTATATTTAAGTATTTTTGGGTAAACAAGAAAACTAAAAGTAAGGTAGCAAGCAAACCTACGTTGACATATTCAGAATGACTTGCGTAAATTGACTGAAGTGTGAAAAAAAATACGATCTATATGTCTAAACTATTCTTTGTCACAGTACATCTTGCTTAAGCTTTCTTTAATATTTCTGCTCCCATCGGCACAGCTCTTGGCATCTATGGGAATTCCTTTCGCCCCGGCTCTCTGCATCATAGAAAACCAGCTTCCTTTTGCAATGATAGAGGGCTGTCAATATTAAGAAATAACGTCCACTTTAAGCCATATAAGCCAATCAGCATATATAAAAAGACGACTGACGAGCCTCTCTGGCTTTCAATGATCAAATAATTAATATCAATTGTAGTAATAATGATAACTATCATCATTATAATCATTTTGTATTGCTGTGTGATTGGAAAAAGCATTTTGTTGTTAACATTGCGGCCTCGGGTCGGAGACGATTTCAGAAAATAATATTTTAACTTTTAAAAAATTTTAAAAAAAACATATTGTTATTTTACGTACAATGCTTATTAAAATGTTGTACACAAATCAGCCAACAGATATGTACTTCTATAGACAAAGGTATAACTCGATGAACGTTACGACTAATATGTATGCAATTTGACTTGACTTGACTATTTTAGTTTACCGTCGCTTTGACAGTATTTCAGTCATATAGCGACGTCCAGCTAATTACAGGTGGAAGATGACCCCGAATGCACGGAGGCATCCGGGCAGAACCAGCCATCTACCGCAAGCCAGCTAATGAAATGTATTCAATCATATATGATAAAACCAATATTTGATGTGATGTGCTATATTAAAATATCCTCTTCGGTCTAACACTGAGTGCGTATATTGTAAACATTTCTTTCTGCCAAGTTTTAATACAAAACACTTAGTAAGTTACCATTTTCAACGTTACATTTTTTTTTCTGACTTACCTGTAACCAGGCTGCCAGAGAACCTGCTACCACCCCATCAGGTCCGAAACCAAGTAGACTTAAAAATTGTGGTGCAGCACAATCACTGTCAGCCCAATACAGCAGACTATTCAGAAATAAATCTGTGCATGATTAAAAAAAAGTTCTTTCAATATATAGTAAACGCAAATCTGAAACGTATGATTACATGTCTACATGCATCTTCATGGGTATGCCACACTGCAATGAAGACGGGGTATTTTACTTTGCGCATGTCCAGTCAGTTCGCCGGCCTGTCAGTCGGTCAGCAGACGTAGATTTGTTTAGTCGACGTAATTAAAAACTGAGCTCCTTGTCTCAAGAATCTTTGTTTATTGCTAGATGTAGACCTGGTTTAATCTCAAAGGTCAAGCTCATATATTGAACTTAAACAAATGCATCAGTCCAATTTCATGGTCATAATTGCACAGTTATGACGTTTATCGTTTATTTGCATGATATAATGCGACATGAATAGTAATTTCACAAAACCTATATTTTAAGTATAGAATATTAAGTATTTTTTAAGTTATTTCCAATCAAAGTGTAGTATCAAATAACATAAAGATTGAAGCATTCCCAATTGTATGTACATACATAATTTTATATATCAAGGTAAGGTTTATTTCAAATTCCATTGGTCTTATAAGTCCATGAGGATACAACATGCATGTTTGCATATTTTAATGCAATGTCAAGTAAATCATAAATACATATCATATGTTGTAACATGGCAGCCAGGTCAAGATTTTTAGATCAAATGACAATAGTTTTTGCATTATATTACTATGAACAGTATATCAAAGAATATCGGAGAAGGCTTAAAAGTAGTTCTGTTGAGAGAAAAAAAACATGTCTATACTATAGAAAATAAATGTTGATAAAACCAATCATTGATGTGCTAACTGAACTAGTTAACACTAATATATGAAAAGAATGCGAAAGAAGTATTTGAAAACAGGTACATTTTCTGTGATACCACATGGAAATATCAGGTGTTTGTTAAAGGATCGACTAGACAGTGTCGTATTCATTAAACTTTCCAAAAAAAATCGGTACCGAAAGCGAGTGTATGTTTAGATAAGAAATAAGTGAAATCAAATATTATCATGTATTCTGTCATTCCTTTTGTCAAAAGCAAAATGTACCAAGTATTTTAATCATAACTGCATCTTCACCATTAAAAAGAGATATCAACTTAAACACATTTGATCTCATCCAGTAGTACTAATCTACATGTTTTGTTTTTCTTAAATCTGAATAATTTGGACACTCTAAAACAAAACTCATCCTCTAATATGTTGCAAAAATACTTTTTCTATCAACAATGGTTAAAGCAATAGGTTTATGCTATGGGATGATACTCTTAATCTTTTAAGGATTTACAAACATTTTAAGATTTGAAGACATTAAAGACTTAAAACCAAAATTTTCTATATTAGCATAAAACAAAGCATGTGTTGGATTTTGCAGTCGGCTATACCAGTTTAAAAAATGATCATTCAGTCTCTGCCTTTCTAAACTTAAAAAATAAATAACTTTTTCCTATACTTTGAGACAACCAGGTTTCATAAAAACGATGCACAGTTAACAACATGGCTGTGAATTTCCATATTCCCTACCATCGTTTTTTGTTAATACTCTTAACATACCGGGTATTTATTATCATTTATACTAAGAACCTTACCCCAATATTGTACAATATTATAATATCTTATAGTCATACAAGACACTCTTCCAAGTTCACCAGTTCACCATTAATAAAATCAATTTGCGAAGTACGTTTAACATTCATTTTTACAGTAACGTTATCGTAAATGTAATCGCTCAATGGTATTTGCACGTGCGAATTCCCATACTTGACTGGCATAACTTATAAAAGTGTGACCAGTTTATCAAATAACTGTAATCTATATTTAACTTAAACACGCGTAATAATATGAAGATATTTGTTAATCTCAAAACTAGCTTTTATAGCCTGCCCAGATTATGTGTCCCGTGTTTCGGCGAAAGAGCCACCAGTAGTAAATACAATCCCAAGATACATATATCCCCCCGCTTCCTAAATATCATTATTCTTGTCTTTTTAACATTTATTTTCAGTTTCCAACAATTGCAATAATCTTTAAGATATCAAATGATTTCTATAACTCTTCTGCTGTGATAGCAAGTTAACAATATCACCCGCATACAAAAACATTAACAATTTACACATTCCAATATCTATACCCTCAATACTTTTATCAATAATATAACATTCTAAATCATTAATGAAAATCGAAACAAAATTGGCGATAAACACTCTTCCTGCTTCGCATCAAGCATATATGTATATTCGCTTCTTCATTCATTACAATATTTTACTCTTTTTTAACACCTTCATACATTGGATTAAATTATATTTATGATTTATCTATTAATTTCAAGTTTTAACAAGTTATACCACAAATTTTCTTTCACAATATCGTCGCTGTTCTTCCAAAATCACGTAACTCGATTTTTTCGAATTTTTCCGGAGACGAAAAAATAATATTTATTCGCATAAAAAAGATCATTGCTTTTTATTTTTCAGTGGTAAAGTTTTAATTTAAAACATTTTTATGGTGATATAAATACCTTTGTCAGCAAGTGAAGTGGAAAGTTGGAAGTTGAGTTACAAAGGTTTCTGCTCGGTATTATTTTTCCATCCAGTAAAGAACGAGATATACAGGATTTCTTTTATGATAATTAATTTCAAGTTTTATTTTCAATTAATTTAATGGAAGCTGTTTGACTTGAAATTAATAATTAAGTATCAGCTGAATGTTTCCATTCCATCACACGTCAACATCACCGGTGTCACTGCTTCTTTAGAATACAATGCAATCATTTATATAGTACGTACAGTACACAAAGTGATATTGCATTTGTTGACATATAATTCTTGTAAACATGCATAAAAGTTAGACAAACAGGAACAGAACAGAACTTTTATTTTTCATTCTCAACGTATACATAAGTACATTGTTGCAAGGAAAAAGATAAACGAGAATACATATAACGTAACCATATATTTAAATTCAGTTTTGATATATATGAAGAACTATGCATACCTATGTTTATAATCCTTTACGCAAAGAAAAATAAAACAATTAACTAAACCGAAAAGTATAAATCCTTACTTTTGATATCGCTGTACTTTTACTATCATATCAAAATTTATTCAAATGTGTCTTCTTCATAAAAAGCTATTTAAAAAAATATATATATATTTATTATAAGATTGATATCTTAAAACAAAAGACAGCCGACAACCTCAGTATAAATAAATACTGAACATTCTGCAGCTACCTTACCTATTTTGATTTTCAATGATTACTGTTACATCTTACATTGTACATGTAATCTAATAACAGAAAAAGAAATAGGAACTATTTTTTGGCTTTATGTAGTCTATCAATTTTGAATTAGGATTTCTTCATGAATGTGCTCTTTGTTAATCAATGCCATTTATTTTACATTTTTTGTTGTCATAAAATGTAAAATTTCAATGGAAATAGAATTATGTTATCTTTACGAATTGTATGCGTATTTTTGTGCTACATCATACAGCTATTGAAACATATTAATACAATCCAAGCAAAGCTGATATTTCATTAATGGTAAATAAACCAGGAACTTAAGGTTATTGACATCTGCAAATCAAATGGGGGGGCGAATAAGCGACTTCATTTCTCTGCAGTATCATTTAAGTGGCTTTAATAAGATTTGGTTCTCAGATACAGTATAATTTAAGCTCATTTTAAATTAACATTTTATCATTAATGATTCTTCATGTATCACAGATTTATCGATGGCTCCATAAACATCAGGGACATTATTTCACCATAACATCTTGTTTTTTTCTTCCTTACGCCTAACATTATTATTTATTTTGAGATTAGCTAAAGAGACAGTAAACACAAGGAAACTATACAATGCATATCTTTATATTTTCTTCATAGATACATATTTTCAACAAATCCTGTCATTTCAGAATGACAGTTTACTAGAATTAGGACAATTGGGGTAAAAAATGTGAGACAAAATTTAATAACAAAATAAATGATACTTGTAATTAAATGCAGTTCGTTTTATTTAGACCTTAGACTCGTAATGTATATCGATAAATTCAATGAATGAAGCAGAATTCATCTTTTTCGTAATTCACCAAATATAACATATTTTACAAACAAGAGGGCCATGATGGCCCTTGATCGCTCACCTGGTATCATTAGGCTATGTAAAATCAAGTAACCCCTGGGGCAGAGCCAATTTTGACCCCAGGGTCATGATTTGAACAAATTTGGTAGGGGTCTATTAGCCCATGTTACATACCAAATATCTTAACTCCAGACCTTGTGGTTTCTGGGAAGAAGATTTTCTAGTTTTTTTTTCCAAAATAAGTCAATAAAATCAAGTGATCCCTGGGGCGGGGCCAATTTTGACCCCAGCGTCATGATTTGAACAAACTTGGTAAGAATCGACTAAACAATGCTACACACCAAATATCTAAACCCCAGGCCATGTGTTTTCTGAGAAGAAGTTTTTTCAAGTTATTTCAATATTAGCCTATGTAAAATCAGGTGACCTCTACGGCGGTGCCAAATTTGACCCCAGGGCCATGATTTGAACAAACTAAGTATAGATCCCTAGACAATGCATGATTCAAGATTTGAACAAACTTGGTAGAGATCTATTAGCCCATGTTACATACCAAATATCTAAACTCCAGGCTTTGTGATTTCTGAAAAGAAGATTTTTCAGGTTTCACCTATATTAGTCTATGTTAAATCAAGTGACCCCTGGAGTGGAGCCAATTTTGACCCCAGGGTCATGATTTGAATAAACATGGTAGAGATCCACTAGACAATGCTGCACACCAAATATCTAAACCCCAGGCCTTGTGGTTTCTTAGAAGATTTTTCAAATTTTTTCCTATAGTAGCCTATGTAAAATCAGGGTCCCCTTTGGTGGGGCCAAATTTAACCTAATGGTCATGAGTTGTTAAAACGTGGTAGAGACCCAGTAGACAATGCTACATACCAAATATCTAATCTTCTGGCCTTGTGGTTTCTGAGAAATAGATTTTTCAAGTTTTTTTCTATATTAGCCTATGTTTAATCAAGTGACCCCTAGGGATGGGCCAATTTTGACCCAGGGTCATGATTTGAAATTGGTAGAGACCACTAGACAATGCTCAACCAATATCTTAACTCAGCTTGTGGTTTCTGAGAAGAAGATTTTTCAAGTTTTTTTTTTAATATTAGCCTATGTAAAATCAGGTGACCCCTATGGCGGGGCCAAATTTGACCCAAAGGTCATGATTTGTATAAATTTGGTAGAGACCCACTAGACAATGCTGCATACCTAATATCTTAACTCCAGGCTTGTGGTTTCTGAGAAGAAGATTTTTCAAGTTTTTTTTCTATATTTGCCTATGTAAAATCAGGTGACCCCTTTGCGGGGCAAAATTTGACCCCAGGGTCATGATTTGAACAAACTTGGTTGTGATCTACTAGACAATGCTGCATACCAAATATCTAAACCCCAGGCCTTGTGGTTTCTGAGAGAAAGATTTTTCAAGTTTTTCCTATATTAGTCCATGCTACATACCAAAAATCAAAAGACTAGGCGTTTTGGTTTCGGAGAAGAAGATTTTTAACATTTTCATTTTTAAAATCTATTTTTAGCTCCTGTGACCTAGATTTTTGACCAATCAAAATAATTTTACAACTTGGTAAAGGGCCCCAAATGAACATTCCTGTGAAGTTTTATCAAAATCCAGTGAGTAGTTTAGAAGGAAATGTTGTTTAAAGAAATTGTTGATGACGGACGCACGGACAAAATGCGATCACAAAGCTCACCATGAGCACGTTGTGCTCAGGTGAGCTCAAAAGAATTGCTTGCCTATATTCAAATACTTTTACGAGATTTTCGAAGACAGCATTTTTGGTCTGAAAAAGTTACCAGATTTAATCACGTGAAATGTGATGTCTATTTTCCATTGCGCGGATAATAATTTGAGTTTCGAAGTTTTCGAAGAACAGCGAGGGTATATATTGCTTTACCGATAGCTAATTGAAGACCTAGGTTAATATCAAAGGTCATGGTCATGCATTGAACTTAACTATAATTACATATAAATTAGAGTTTAGATCAAAGAGTAGTATCAAATTACATGAAATTAGGATGAAGCATCCCCTTATGAAGATATGTACATAAATAATGTTAAATATCATGGGAAAATTTTGGGGGGACAGAAGTGGAGTAGCCCTCAACAGTAGTATAGTACTTGAGCGAGTCTAGCGCACCCCCCCAAAAATTTTTTTTTATAACCCCCCCCCCCCCTAATTTTTTTCCCACCTCCCCAAATCTTCTCCTTTCCCCACTTTTTCTAATTTTATTTTTCACATTGTGTTAGACCCGCTCCCATCTAAATTAAAAAAAATGTGAAAAATATTAACTTTTATATTTTGGGGGTGGATCATTCATTATTATAACTTTATTGAATAAAATCAAGCATTTTCCTTTTTTTTAACTCTGCTAAAGCCTGAGCCTTGCCCTCTTCTATCAACTTCTTCCTTTCTGCTTCACTCAATCCTATTTGCTTTGAACGTATGTTATCTTTCAGATTATTATATTTATCTAATTCGTCTAATATAAGTTTAAATTCATTTTCAGATATATTTCCATCTGTTAAAGATTTTGATACTAAATCTTTTATACTATTTAACTTGCTTTCCGCTATCATCTTAATTTCATCATGTTTTTTAAGTTTATTCGTTAATCTTCTTCTAATAAGTTTTATAGAAACACCAAGACTTCCACATACAATAGCAACAATTTCTAATGGTAATATAATAGGGATTGCTATTCCTATTCCACCTATAATTATACTACTTGATATTAAAACAGTATCAACACTGTCAGTAATATTTATTCCACGTTTATATTT
>CM037785.1:54467536-54484074 GCA_021229015.1 Solen grandis | reverse complement strand
GCAGATGATTGGCTCTTATAATTCACCGCTACACTAAGTTACTACGTGATATCATGGTCACGCTATAGATTACCTGTTGTTTAGGTGAAACACAGTGGTTGTTTTTTTTTTCAACTCACCTTGGCAGATTGAACCCCAGAACTAGTCCTCGGTCGCCACATCCTAATATTATATAGTTTCATACTTTTTAAACCGACTTCAAGGTTTTTACCATTCTTGTAATCCTTTGGATGTGTTTCAAAGCTCTGGGATAGTGGATGTTTAAGATATAGTTTTAAATATATTTTATACAAACAATTAATAGGCTAAGCAGGCCTGCGAAAGATTACATAAATAGAAATTCGTTTCTTCCCGCTCGTACAATTACACTTATAACCGTACTTTTTACTTCCTTATTTACCCACACTTAAGGTTGTATTTGAACTGGTTGCACTTCAATCCAAGCCTAAGCTAAGCTGTGAATAGATGCACCAAAACTTATTATGATACAAATAAATGATAGCTATTTCGTCCTGCTTGAACCTTGCCTGGTCTACCATGGCTCTAAATAATGACAACATGACTCAAATGATGCATTATTTTATATATTCCATCGTTTTTTCATCTTAAAGGATTGTGTAATCAAACATATACGATGGATGACTTAGGTGACTTTAGGCCATTTGTATCGAATGTTTCAAAGCAGTTTGCAGCAATTTTAAGCTCTTCATGGATACTCATCAATTGGAGGTTATGCATCAGAGTTCCAGAACCTATAATCGAATTAATTCATGTTTTCAATAAAACTATGAAGTGATTTCTTAAAACAAATGAACCTGTATAATTAGAATCTTCGTCCAAATAATTGAAACTGTCGATCACCTCCACCTTAACTTATCCTCTTTTCCGAAATACAATCACTTTGGCATTTCCTTATTTTATTCTATTGCCCATGTTTGAAGTTGAGACTACATCGTAAGTTATCTTGTTCTCTACAAACGTACCATAATTACCATGTCATCGGCGGAAGTGTATTTTAAAAAAGCATCCAAACCGCGATATACTCTGCCTTGAATTACTACGCCCTGTGTATAATATTTTTTTCGAACATGTTCGAGGAGAATCGCTTATGATTAATAAAATGTCTATTCTTTTCTGTTATTAAGGAATAACACATGGCTAGCCGGGTCATTGGAATACAATCGTCCAGGTTATGAGATAATTGATTAGGAACAATAATCACTCTAAAGACGCGACAAGTCATTTTCTGTTCTGTATAATTCATATGTCTGACAAAGAAATACTTGGCATTTATTTCATATTATTTCAGATCAAAACACATTGCGCAGACATATGTACTTCTTTTAAATTTCTATACACACTTTTAAAATGGATAAATTTTATTTACGATACTTAGATATTAAATTTGATTTTATTATTATCTTTTAAAAAAACGTAAACACTGTTCGCGCAGTAATGAAAATTCATTGTAGAATTATATACAATTTGACTGTCTATATTAATTTAAAATGCCTGAGGGAAGTTAACTAGGTTAAATGACTACATTTTCTAATAATCATTACATAGAACAAAGAGATCTATCCATCAAAGTACATGCACAATGCAGATATATATCAGAACGTGATAACACTTTTCAGATACGGATAACCGCAATGTGTCGCGTTATTCCCTTCAAAATCGAAAGCTAGTCATTACTAGAAAACTCGGACAGAACACAGACCATCAGCATTGTGCAGACAACAGATACGAAAATGAATCGGAAGGTATTCTATCTGATAGTTGTATGTCTGGTTATAATACCTTTTCCGTTCATGCATATTTCGATCATTGTCCCACTGTTCCCGGTAAGTGTACAACGCTTAATTTGTTCTATTATCACTACTTTCTTTTCGAATATGAATATGACATATCGTGGATCTAAGCATATCTTAACTATCATTTTGGATCAATTAGGAATACAGGTGAAATAGATATAGATCTATTCTCTTTTCTGTGGATGTGTGTCATCTGCTACACAGGAAGTGTGAAACTATATTTAAAACCTCTGTAAATTGTTGCGGTTCTGATATCTATTCAAGCATATAATGACTGGCAGTATATAATTACTTGTCATTCTCAAAAAATATATATAAAATGATGTAAAATGGTGATATTGATTAATTCGTTTTGCTTTTCAGAAAACGGAAAAAGATGGGTTCAAGAAATCAAAGGAGGCATAAGGTGCATTTTACGGTGTAGAGATGGGTATAGCCCTTCAGGTGTCACGTACTGAGGAAAGAAGGCGACAAATGGAATTTTGATATCCCGGGATGTGTACCAGGTATCGAAACATGGTTTAATTTACCGTTGAATGCATACAGGTACAGTTTGATGCATGCGGACATGAAATTAATACTCTAGATATCAATAGCAGATCAAAGTCAAGTGTAAGATAAAATGTATAACTGTATAAATTATTGTGACTGAAAACTGATATACATGTATAGAGGATGTTTGTTTGTTTTGAGTTGATATGAAATATATCTCATCGATAAGTGATACTATTTATCATTGTCACGAGCACATATCGCGAGTGAAAACTGTATCACTTCTCGGTGAGATTTATTCCATATTTACTCAAAACAAATAATTTTTCTTTAAAAATTCATGCTAACTACTGCTACTGTACATACCCATATATTTACCCTTTATATGTACACAAAAATTAATAGCTGCGGCAGATGATCTATATCACCCATACTGTGAGATATGGATCATATCTCACCGATAGAATACAGTATTTCACCAGTAAGTACGAAATACAAATCTTGTAAGTAATGAAATTAAAGGCGTGGATTCATTTACTGAAAAAATCTAAAATTGTATATAGAGAAAAAGATACTATCCTCTTATATGAATGTATCATTGCATTTAAAACTGTATTACTTTTCTACATACCGATAAGATTAATCATATTATAGCTAGTAAATTTAAAGAGATTATTGTTTCATTATGTTTTCATTCAATATTGATTGAGTGTGTAAAAATCCCTAAAAGTTACATTTTACAATGCGATGAATGATACTTGTAAATATTTAAAGGAATGTGTTAGTAACATGTGAGGAAAAGCTTACTGAATGTCGTCCATTCCTAATTGTTTTAAAGCATTGTCCAGATTAAGACTAAATACGCTTGTTAATCTACTACTTTAACATCAGTTGAACTTATCTCAACCTCTGATTGCCTGATAAGTAAATACATACAGTGACTTTGATGTGCAAACTATTTTTGAACGACCGCTTTATCAGTATAACAATATAAATCATTATCTAACGGCAAGTCATACCATTGAGGGTGTTTGTGTAATTACTACTCATGGTGTATTATATTATTCAAATAAACTATTCTGCAGTTATAATCATGGGATTTGACTCAGAGTCAGTACATGACACTGATCTTTGAAAATAAACTTCGACTATAGCTAGCCATTAGCACAAACCTAAATAAGAGATAAGATACTCGGCGAAATATCATATATTTTCGACGCGAAGATGCGCATCAGAACTAGAGTTCAGTGTAAAGCGATAAATAGAATAAAATATGTTTGAAGGAAACATATTGATGCATTCGGGAACACATAATACAAATGTGACAGGGTGAGTGAATCGATTGATAGATAGGCCAACGGACTGACTTGCCGACCAATGAACACACCCTTTCCTCATTGCAAGAGAACATGAGGCATACACATAAAGAGTGCGTGTAGATATGTAAAATAATTTTTATACCCATGTTCAGATACTTACACAACTACAACCAAAGTTTTGACGTATGGAAGTATTGGAGTCGTTACTGCCCTTGCCGCACCATATGCCCTTCCTGCAGTTGGTTTCGGAGCCGGTGGGTGACAGCAGGATCCCTGGCAGCATGGTTACAGGTAAATCAATTAAAGGGTTACATTGATTACGATTGTTTTGTATGGTACATAGCAGTAAATAAAATAATTTGCTCTTAATATACACTCTCAGTGGTCTGAAACTAGTATGGATTTCATATCAAACCTTTTTAGGTTTTAAAAAGTTAAGTAAATTGCCGCTTGTCTTGCCCTGATCTGAAACCTTTTTTGTTTTAATTTAGATAAATATCACTTTTTACATAAACTTTGGTCGTTATATTCGTCTTAAATGGTAACCAGGCCATACTTTGGTATATAGAGGTACATGTTTGTTGGTTATTTATAGACAGCGGATTTATCATCATTATACACAGTGGATTTCTTGCACATGTTATAGTATGTTATTATAGAACAATCCAATTACATAATTGTTTTTGGAGTACGCAGGATGTTCGAAAAGTATCCGGAAATTTATCGACATGGTTATTAGAATAATATTTTTAAGTGACACTTTGGTAAAGTTTGAACATAATCCAAATATCCATTGTGTCCTTGTAATTGGAATATGAGAAGAAACCTTTGCTACAAGTTGAAATATAATAGAGAGGAAGTCGTGCGGTTGAAAACAAAATGTTTTCCCTACAATTCCAGCAAGACATGATGAATATGATGAGGATAGTTATCATTATTGTAGTGTTTATTATTTATTTGATCAAAGAAAGTCAGAAAGGTTCGTCAGTCGCCTTTTTAGTTGTGCTATTTGTCTTTTCTATTTTAAGTAGATGCTATTATTATTATTATTATTCACAGACCCCATTCACAGCAGCTGGTAGCTGGTTTGCCGCTATGCAGAGTGCCGGTGCGACAGGAATGGCTGCTACAACACAAGTCGGAATAGGCACTGGGGCTGCCGGAGCAGTCAAAGCTGTAAAAGAAACCTTTAGTTTTCTGTATTGTGAACGTGAATAGTTTAGATACCTAAATCGTCGTAGAGCAATAGCTTACTTTACATATGAAAGCAGTGTATTGACGCACGCGACAGTGATCATTAAGTTGATTATGCCCACCCATAAAAGTTTGCTTCTCACCTTTTTTGTGGTTGCTTGTTTACCTTTACGTCAAGCTGTATTTTGGCTGCCTTGTTACATTATAACCACTCGCCTTTAGCTGTGAAAAGTTAAAATAGGTAAGGACCAAAATGAATGTCAACACGCACAGCTCTGAACATCACTAATGGATAAAATTGATTAGATAATAATTCCCTTTTCATAAATGCCTAGTAACGTTAGATCAAATACAATTAATGTGTCTTATATACTAGAAGTTCAAATCAGAAAAGAACAAAATGTTTTTGAGATATGATCCTAAAGGGCTCATTTTAGCATCTTTGGGATAGTGTCATTCGGTGTTATTTGTGTTATACGCTGTTAAACTCGGACCTCTGGAGGGAGAGAGCATTCGTACAATGTTGTTGTATCCCTCTTGATATGAGTCACCGAAGTGTAATACGTAGCCTAACATGGCAGTATAGAGTTGCTTCCCCTTGGAAGAAAGAGAGAGAGAGAGAGAGAGAGAGAGAGAGATAAGAAAGAGGAATACACGTTTTATATCGAAGACGTTTTTTGTCGTCATTTTCGCTTATTGCCAAGTTACTACATTCCCCAGATTATTAAATATTGTAATTCATTTTATAAAACTGTATATTAGTATTTTCCAATTCTTGGTTACATATAATGCAATGAATTATAAAAGCATGTAAATTCTGATCTGATTTCTTAGCTTACCTTAGCACAATGTATTCGCGGTGAGCATTGTGATCAGCAGATGTCAGACAAAACGTGTACAAATCTACAAATTAAATAAAGATGAAGCCGCCTCATGTGAATTGTATAAAGTGTCAGCTTACTGCTTTACACAGATGACTACTTTTAAGTAGATTTTTTTTTTGACGATACCAAATATGACGCCAATTCAACCAACTATGCTATAGGTAATACTTCAATACTAAGGGTAGTTTTTATCATTCTTATGAATTACTTTAAATTGCGTTTACATAACAACTTCTATTAGTCATTAGAGCACCGCTGGTCACTGACAAAGAATTTGATTTAAAACTATTTGTGTATTACACCCCTATCAATACCCATCTACAGACGAATGGTCACCAATTCATAATTCCGTGATTGCAAAAAAAGGTGGATTCTCATTAACAGTCGCACCCTATACAGCTCGCTTCGAATATAATTCCACGGGATAGCTGTAATCGATGAAAAGTATACGAGCTGAATTCGTGAAGTTGAATACAGCTTGCATATTCTTTTGTCAAATTGATGATATAACAGAAGACATACGAAAACCAAGTACTTGAATGTGAGTCATTTAGTCAAATGATTTCATGTCAACCACTGAGGAAGTTGTTTATAGGTTTGGTGCCTTTCATCCATCCGTACATACGAGCAGGCGTAAGATAAACATTTGTAGCTGACGATTCAAAGTTTTATGCTAGGCTGAATGGTCAGCTAGTAAGACATTCGATTTTGAATGTTCAATAGCCGCAGTACTAGTTCTACTCAGAAAAATAAAAAATACCATACGAATAGTCCCTGTTACATTTTTTTATATCTAAAATACTGTTAGAAAAGGAGGAGCTCACAAAATAGACAATTCATCATCATCAACATCATCATCGATCATAATTAAGGAACTTAAAAACTACTTGAACAATGCAATTTCATTTTTTAAAGAATACTTTTATTTTATAACAATGAAAAGACAAAACTACTAGATCACCAAACAATTATAATTAATTATCATCATTGTTTCATATTTGATGAACATATCCTCATCAACAGTCTTACTTATTATGATTTTTTGACGGAATCAAAAGAGACGCAGATTATAATATAATATAATATAATATAATATAATATAATATAATGTATACATCATACATTTTTTGTATTGGAGAAAGGGATTATCAACAGAAATTCACAAGAATTAAAACAATTATGCAACATTTGAAAAATATGTTCAGGAAAACAAAGTAAAATAGAAAAATATTTCTAAAAATCTTATGTCGGTCTATGTCTCAGTTACTTCCCTTACAGTTCCGGAGTTAGGCGAAGTAATACGAGATCACTGTGTGTTTAAAATCATCCAGGTATATATTAGGTTTTCTATTCAGAATAGAATACTGAAGAAAAATCCACTTAACTAAAGTCAATCCTGGAAAATATGCACATATCAGGTTTATCATTTTATCTGCAGTAGCTGGAGTATAGACAACTGAAAAGAAAAATGAATCAGAGGATACTTTATCTGATTGTTTCTTGTTTGTTCATGGATACATATTACGTTTGGACATGCCCCCTTCTTCCTGGTAAGTGCACCATGGGTAATTTGTATAATAATTAATTTGTTTTGTATAAATATGTATTATTATGCTGTTTGATCGAAACCAATCATCAGATGACATCGTCAAATGTACATTTTAGATCAACTAAGAATATACATGTACGTGTAGATAAACTAATTATATCTTTATTTGGAGCATTCCTTGTAAAACAGGAGATGTAGCTGAAAACCCTTTTAAAAGCCTTAACTGACCAGTAGCTTTCGCAGATTTCTATCATTATGGGCAGAATGATATAATTGGCAGTTATGGCAATTCAAGAATACCGATATTTTATATACAAGAGTGCCGGCGCCACAATATACGCCGCCACAAAATATAAAGATCAAGATTATAGAATTTTCCGATAAGAAAGTAGGTCAAATGGCAGTGTCAATATGTATCCTCTTTTTCTGCTGAGCATAAGTCTTGCAAAAATCACTGAACCAGATAATCACTGCTTTATGCACTTCTTCCCATTATAGTAATGTTATTGATCAAGATCCATTCGGAAATTTACGAGTTGCCTTCTCAAGTTAAAATGCTACAGAGACAAAGTTTCGAAAGGCATAACGTTTGCAAAAATAGCTGAACCCGAAAATATCTGCTTCATGCACAACTACCCATTATTGTTAATGGACCAAGTTTTATGAAGTTCCATTCAGAAACTTAGGAGGAGTTGCATTCCCAAGGATGCAATATCAATCAAATATAGAGACTAAGTTTCAAGGGACATTACTCTTGCAAAAATCATTGAAACGGAAAGTCGGCGCTTCAAGCACATCTAACCATTATAGTAATGACACTAGCCAAGTATTGAAAAAATATGGTCATAAACGTAGGAAGATGCGTTCACAAGACAGCAATATCAATCAGCTACAGAGACTTAGTTTCAAGGGACATTACTCTAGCAAAATTCAATGAACCGGAAAACTGGTGCTTCATGCACATCTAACCATTATAGTAATGACATTGAAATATGGTCAGGAAGAGTTGCGTTCACAAGGCTGCAATATCAATTAGCTTCACAGATTAAATTTCAAGGGACATAACTCCAGCAAAAAATCAATGGACCGGAAAATTGGCGTTTCATGTACATCTACCAATTATAGTATTGACATTGAAATGTGGACATACCGACGGACGGACATTCGGAGAAGATGACGACAATATACGACCGCCTCCGGTGGCGTATAAAAATTAATGCGTTGTCAATTCAAGATGTAAAAACTATTTTGGCAGTCAATCAAAGTGCACTATTTTGATTACTTTTAGGCTTTACATTTTATTATATTTACAGTAAAACCTTGAAACATATCTGTAAAAAAGGTACACTTATGTTTAGCTATAATAAGGGTTGTTTTTCTAATGTACAGTTATTTTCTTCCTGTTCGAAGAAATAGCTGAAATAGACACCGATTCATAACATGCAGTGCATTCAGTAAACGCTTATGGTCGATCACGTAAGCTAAGTGTTGTAAGTTTGTTCCCTGTCAATAACATCGCTCGTGAACGTAATCCTTGAACGCAGGTCAGGAAATTGGTAAGTGAACTATGGAACGCCGTAACTGTCTAATGCTGAAAAATTTCAAGTTGTTTTGTTCATTTAATGTCATTTCTTGTTAAAATAGTATCGTATGTTCTCAAGGTGTTGCACTTTTGTGGCAACCTAATATGATATCTTGTCTGATGAATGTTGTAATATGATACCTGTTTATCTAGATACACTGCCCATTGTTTTATACCTGGCCTGTAGAGGGATTCACTAATTGGAGCTTGCAGCGTAAACATCGCGTGTCTGCTTTTTATGTAGAGAAAATATTAAACAGCGTATACCAGAACGTCTTGCCAACATATGTACCTTATATTATGACATAAATTTCTTGGTACTAGCCCTGAACGTCGTTATGTTGACATAACTTTATTAGCTTGTAAGCCTAAAGCCTAAATCATGTCGTCGATAGTTAAAATGTGAGGAATTTTCTCACGATCAGGCCCGGATCTAGAATTCTTCAACAAGGGGTGTGAGGATCATCGAGCATACTCCCTCGGGCACGCTCCCTCGGGAAAAAAATGTTTCTTGTATGATGAAAATACACTCTGAAGGGTTTCTTGGGACGTTGGGAGATAAGTGATTTTCTTTAAAGGTAGTCGTACCCGAAAGCATTACCTTCAGTTGAAGAGCATCCATAACCATCAACTGCTTTGAAACTGGGGGCTGTGGGTTCGAATTTCTAGTAGGGTCTTGTTTTTCTTTTTAAAACAATTATATCTGTATCAAATAAAGCAAATTAAGAAAGAAAAAGTTAAACCTAATAATGCTCCTTTTAAAGAGTCCAAAATTACGAATGTAATGCTTCATTGCTGTATTGTATTAAGGGGATTTTTTTGTTGGTAACTTTCATTTTTATATGATATGTTCTTTCGCAATTTATTTATTTATTTAATTTTTAAAGGTAAATTGAGTAGGGTTTGCATATCAAAACGAGATACCACATCTGGTTTCGAACTCGCCAGCGCTACGTAAAGGAGTGTAGGTAGCACTTGTCATGGACATGAACCATATGTATATGAGTACGAGTATTTATTTTATGCTAACTGATTAAATGTTGTGTTCTATCAGTGAGATAAAAATCCATATCCCACAGTGTGAGTGAAATAGGTCTGACGGAACTTTTTATTTTACTTAAAAATGGTTTGTATATTGATATTTTGTAGCAGCTGGCATAAAATAAAAAGAAAATGTGTTTGTTTTGAGTGAATATGGAATATATCTCATCTAAAAGAGATACAATTATCATATAAATGTAAATATTGAATTGTATCATTTTACATTGTGATTCATTCCCTCAAAAAATATCCTCTATTTCTAGGTAAATATATCTGTAATGCCGAAAATGGTTCAAAGACAATTGATTATAAAGCAGGTATTCAATAACATGGGTTGTCTCAGGAATACGACATTGTAAAGCAACATTGTTATATCGCTCAAGACTTAAAAAAAAAAAAAAAAAGTTCTTCCAGAAATAAGAAAACTATATATTATGTCATATCCTGTTTAGGAAAAATATTTTGGTATTGATAATTTATTGTTTGTAAACAAATGATAGCATTCGGCAAACAAACCATACATGTTAAATGATTGTTTCAACTCAAAATATTTGAAATATTTATAAGTGTTTATTAACCAATTCTAACCCATTTTAAAAGATTGTGTTTTTGCAATTTTTTTCTGCTTAGGAAGGCTAATTCCAAAAAATATAACTGAGAGACATTTCATAGTTTACATAATTTTTTAAAAAGAATTTTGGTTGAGTTTGCCAAATTTAAAAAAGTTACACTATTTGTTATTAAACTTTAAACCAAAAAATACCTATACAGATTATATAACATAAAACCTTATTTCATATTTAAATTCTGATCTATTTGATATAGATATAATGGTTAAACGAAATATACGAGAAAAATACTATATATATACCCTATTATAAATTCAAACCCACCACCCCTTTTCAAAGTAGCTGATGGTTATGGATGCTGTTCAACTAGAGGTAATATCTTCAAATGCGACCACTTTAAAGAAAGCTATCACTTTTCATGAATTCATGAGAAAATGGTTCACATTTTAATGGTCGTGACAACATAATTTAGGGCAACAAGCTAATAAAGTTATGTCAACATGACGACGTTCAGGGCTAGTACCAAGAAAGGACTATGTTCACTAAGTGGTAAAAATGGCCTAAGCTCAGAACTTAATGATTTTTGGACAAATAAGAAACAACACTTAACTGATATTTAAAATGATGATTTCATTCACATAAAACATTCTTCTGTCACCATGGCAACAAGGGTTGTAATAATGTTTTGGTTACGTTTTCCGAAGTTTTCCGACTTGTAATTTTCTTTTGGGTGTTCAGATTTTAACATAAATTTGTAAAAATGTTCACTATGGTGTAAAAGTGTGTTACGTAAATAAACCGATGGGTTATTCAAGGTCAAAGTCAATCATGAAGGTCATGATTGTCAAAAATATGCAAAAATCAGACTTTCCGGTGATAATTGAATTATGGGTTACTCATGTGTTACCCAATTTTAACATAAATTGGTAAACGTTTTCACTATGATGTGAAAGTATGTCAAGTAAAATGAACTGATGGATTATTCAATGTCAATGTCACCAGTGAAGGTCAAAATTGTCAAAAATATGTAAAATTCTGATTTTCGTCGATAGTTTAGTCACGAGTTTTCAAAATTTAACAGAAATTTGTATATTTGTTCCATATGGTTTGACAGTATGTCACGTACATGGACCTGTGGGTACTTCATTGTTAAGGTCATCATTAAAGATCAAATTTGTCAGAAATATGTGAAATCATGATCTTCCGGGTTGTAGTTTAGTTAAGGGTTTTCTAATATTACCATTAATTGGTATTCATATTCAATATGATGTGACAGTTTGTCATTTAAAAAAAATGGTGGATACTTCAAGTTAAGGTCATTTCTCAAAGTCATAGTGTTCAAATATGTGAAATGTTGTTTTTTTTGTGTGCAAATTACTTTTCAATTTGTTGCTGGCTTTTAAAGATAAGTTACATATTTAGCAATGAGATCTCCTTTTTCAAAACAAAAGCTTGTCCATCTGAATTAATCTCTTTAGCTGATTTGTTTAATTACCTGTACGAATGAATACATATATGACCATAATTTTGATTTCAGCAACATCTCTAACATAAACTCTCAGGCCAAAAAAAAAGTTCCGTTTCTGGTCTTCAGCCAGAAAAAAAGAGCGTCGGTAGGTAGGGATATAATGAAAGTGATGTGTCTATGAAGTCTCATCAAATTAGAAAAATCTGAGTGCCACAAACTGCAAATTCAGACCCGATGACTTTCAAACCATTACTCTTACTCAATGAGTTTTGTCGATATGCGCTACACATGTTTTTTTGATAATCAGAAGGTTTTAAAGACTCACTTAGTAATAGTTATTATAAACCCCCTTTAAAAAAAGTTGATATGAAATGACTACTTATTTGTCATATTCGGTATTTTCACAAGTTCATATGCATCTACTATGAACGGGACGGGGGGCATAAATATTCACTCAAATCATTGTTTAAACAAACTGATATGAATATTTAAACAATATAATATACTGGTATGCAGGAGAACATCAACCATGCCCATAGCTGTATGAAAAAATAATGAGACTGTTAAATTCCTGCCCATAATCCGATGCTTAGAAAACAGGTGTACATTTCAGTTATAGTTAGAGTATGCTGCCTTTTATAGTGTTATGTGTGGACAGACAAATTCAAATATTTAGTATTCAGCTGTACTGGATTTTTTATTGGTATCATAATCATAAATATCAATAAATTATGCAGCATTATTCAAATACATGTATTCAAATATTTCTCTACTCTTTTATTGGTGTTGTTTTGGAATTTACCTCGCTGCAACCGTATTACAATCATATAGCGAAATCTAGCTCTTACATGTTCAGGAAGATCTCAATCACACAACAGCACCGGAATAAATCCACAGACCAACCATAAATCAGCTGGAAGGTTTTCGTCGCATGTAATATCCACTTGACTCTGACTGGATTCGAACCAGCTGCCTTTAAAGCCTGAGTGGTATTAAGTCACCAACTTCACCTGCTAGGCCACATGGACCCCGAGTACTGGTGTATCGCATTTGTCAGATGCTCAGCATGTTGCTCATCATGTAAGTGTATTTCAATGGTTGGCCCATCGTCGGATACTCACGGCTGCCTACTTAATTTTACTTCATGTCAGCTATGTATGGAGGGCAACAGATAAATCCCTCGTGGGTTTTCGATTCTTGGTGTAGTATCGATCATGGTACATGTTTGTGGCATGATATCACCATAAGACATCAAGTTTCATCTTTCTCGTCACAGGACCCTGATATTCAGTAAAAAAAAAAAGAAGAAAAAAAAAACTTGAAAAAACCTATATAGAGAGGTCTCACGCAGACATTATGACTGAAATACTGTTGGTAGAGCAGTAACCCCCACAAAAAGCATTTACAACATGTTTTGCGTACATTTTGTGTTCTAGTTATTTTAGCTATTGATAAAGTTTTTAATGTCTTTAAAAAGATTCAAATGAGTTTTGCACTTAATCTATCACCAGAGTGATAGACCCAACTACTCAATCTAAAACAAAAAACCAATACACAACAGGTTCCTTCAGAATGTTACAGACTTTACACAAAAGGGTTAACATGGATCTACACTAATTGTTCAGAAGGGAACAGTGTTTAATATTCAGTATGCATATGCACATATCAACCTTCAAAAGATATTTAAAGGGATCTTTTCGGCTAGTCTCATACTTTAAATGAAGTAAAAAGAGTAAATCCAACATTTTTTATTTGTTAATTCCACTATTTTGGTCAGGTACAGATAGTGTTTTTTTATCATTCCAGGCGCGAAGTAGAAGTTTAGTGTTTATTTTCACATTGTTCTTAGAGTTTCAAACTATTTTCGTTTGGAAATAATCAGATGAGTGAGAGGTGAGTTTGTTTCGGGTGTTTCTATTTCTATTAATTAATGATACCTTTAAGTTTAAGACACGGTGTAATGTCATCATCAACGACTCAAATAAGCCACCGTGTAAACTACGCTACCCAACTTTTGTAATTACAAGTACACATCTAAAAATAGATTCCAGTACACAATGAACATGCCTTTATGTGTTGATGTATACAATGAGTTAATACACACATAATGTTTGAAAATGTGCGATGCTCTCGTGAAGCTATTAAAATAATTATCTTGAATCATTTATCCACGGTGCGTAACGCTCCTTTTCAGTATTTCACATATTCTCACCACATAGAACCATATTAATTAAATTTGCGTCGCTAAAGCTTAAATTGATAAGTAGTGATAGAAAAAACACTTACATTCATATTTTGATATGATGAAAGGCTATCCTAAATGAAATGAACAGTGAAATCTGTCAGATGTTGTTGCTAGTCTTTTTTTTTCTGGCTAATAAAGCTATGTAACACACAGAAAAATTGTGTCGCTCAGCTAAGTGATTGTATTTTTAACATTTGTGTTTTTTGCCAGGCGATGAAACAGACACATTATGCTTATTATTAGGTCTTTGATATAATGAGACATTCATTTATAAACTTTCTATTGTGAATGTAAAACGTTTTCATTGTTTATCTTTATCAAATAAGCTGTCTCCAAAACGAGCGTAATCAACGTGATCGACAATTAAACCAACTATTTAAACAAACAATAATGAAATACAATAAAGAAATTTAGTGAAAAAAATCTTGGACAATAACTTAAAACTAAAGTCATATGTTTGCCTTCATTATTATAAATCTTATTTTTATAAACAACCCAATTATAACCTAAACACAGTCAGAATGGTTAAGAGTGTTGAATAAAAATGATTGAGATTTTTGTCCACTTTCTTATTCAATATATCTGCATTAGCACTTATCTTAACCTATGTAATCTACGTTACTTTTATAGCCCCAATGTTGAATGCTTAAAATACAACTCATTACTTGTTTTTTCCTGATGCAAATGAAATGTATGTTATGAAACATATCGATTCATTAGAATAATGATAAAGGATGGCAACACTATTGTGCTTTTTTGTTTTCTGGACATTAATAAGTGTAAGACAAATTATTGAAGTCATGCATTAAGTCACAGCTTATTTTGAAAATATTGGTAAATCTTACCCATATTTCAAAAGGAAATCAGCTGTATATAATTTAAAAGAGTAGTAAATGTTCTGATATATTTTCAAAGTCTGACACAATTGAGGTGGATTTACTCTTGATAATATATGCATAAAACATCATATTCTGTAGGTAACGTATATTACATACTGGTTTGACAGCACCCATTCAACAGTCCGTGAAATGTGTAATAAGCCAGCCCGAGTCCTGATTTTTTCCCATCTTACTCATGGAATGTTTGCAAATGATAATCTTGTAAAAATCCTTACTTTTTTAACATTTCATGTTTTAGCTAAATGGCTACATAAATGGTCCTATGTTATGAGAATATGTGATTTAAATATTAAAAAGAATTAAATTATGAGAATCATACTTACGTAAATATTTATAAGAAAGCATGTAAGTAATGGAAAATAATTTGGTTAAATATCAACAGCGCAATCGGCAAAATACTTTAGTATTTGTGTACTTTGATCATTTGATGAAACGGTGTATAGGCAAAAATATCCTCTGCTGTTTCGACCGTTGAAATTCATATTGGCCGCATGCTTCGACAGACAAGAAATGTTTGCAGAATAAATATTTATCATTTAGGTATACATATGGAAAGTGTCTTGTTTGTCGAAGCATGCGGCCACATTGAATTCATCGTATCAAAAGATGAAATCAGCTAATAATTCGTACAAAACGCGTGTAAAGTACGGTTCAATGGATTTCAAGCAAATATTTTGTTCAACCTGACAAATTATAAATACTGATTATATCAGTTTTCGGTGATTTAAGGTTTGTTGTGTATGGTAAAGATTGAAAAAGACTTCTGAATGCATTTTAATTTTCCCGAAAAGTTTAGTCCATTTTTACACTTAGTGAACATAGTCCTTTATGTCGTAATATGAGGTACATAAGTTGGCAAGACGTCGTATTTTTTCCCCCGATTCCATGATATAAGACGAACTGTGGCGATGAAATATGTCGACTTGCCCATCACGTTCACGTCAACTCAGGGGGTCAATTAACGCTTCCATATCCTTTAGATAAGATAACACTTTGTTTGACCAAAAGCATATCGTTTGAACATGATACCATAGACAAAGAAGCATTTCATTTGAACAAGATAGCATGCAGTTTCAACAAAGCAGCGTACAGACTTCACGTGATATGATGCTGCTTGGAAAGGAGATCAGGTCATTACGACACGATAGTAGATCGTTTTGACTAGATAACACATACCTGGAGCCTGACAGTATGATATTTTGACATGATAGAGCTTTGACATGACAAGATATCACATGATGTGTACATGAAAAAAAAATGTATGAAAAGATCACATAGTTATTTGACAAGATAAATCAATCAGTTGATCGGTTAACAAGTGATTTGACAAAACAGCACATAAATTCGGGAAGATAAATAATACTTTGACAGAATGGCATATTTACCTGACAAGAAACTATATATTTTAAAAAGACAGCATAGTATTCGAACAGCACAACTTGTATTTGGACTACAGAAGACAGTCGCGGCGTTCCATAACTT
>CM037785.1:54440465-54467436 GCA_021229015.1 Solen grandis | reverse complement strand
TTAAAATAAGGTCAAATCACAATACATCATTTGTGACTTACTAAGATATTGATTGACTTTGTCAGGATGTTCGACTTTATGCTATGACGGATGAGTTTGAAATTGGGTCATGTTGGGTCAAAAGCTAGGTGACAAAGTCAAATCTTAGAAAATCCTTGTGAACACTCTAGAGGCAACAGTTTTGGCCCAATCTTCATGAAATTTAGTCAGGGTGTTTGTCTAAATAATATCATGGATGAGTTTGAAATCGGGTCACGTGGGGTCAAAAACTAGGTCACTAGGTCAAATCTTAGAAAACATTGTGAACACTCTAGATGCCACAGTTTCAGCCTAACCTCAATGTAACTTGGTCAGAATGTTTGTTTACATCAAATCTCAGATGAATTCAAAACTGGGCCACAATAGGGTCAAAAAGTAGGTCACCAAGGCAAATTTTAGAAAAATCTTGTGAACACTCTAGGGGCCTCATTTTTGTACCAGTCTTCATAGTCTTAATAAGAATGGTGACTGCATGAATTCCCAGTTGAGTGCAAATTCAGGTAGGATCAAAACCTAGGCCACTTTGTCAAATGCTAGAAAAACACTTTAGATGCCACATTTTTTCATGCCTAACACAGCCGTCTTACTCAGGTGAGCGACACAGGGCCATCTTGGCCCTCTTGTTTTTGTAAATGATAATTATTATTTCTTTAGAATTGGGTTTGTTTAGGATTGTTGTGAAATTTCGAGAGATATGGACAAAATAGCAGCATTTATGGCTATTTCAATTTCACAGTGACACATATGTGGTGCTTAGCAAACTTTGAGTAGTATACATTGCATCATTCCTATCAGCAACTGATATGCACTTAGTTCTCCATCCGCCTTACCTCAAACAAGGCGGTTCTTCTCACATTGAATCCATCCATTACAACGCAACCAGTATGTGCATTGGCACACTTCTTACTATTTTTACATGTTTTTGTGCTAGGACCAAAGCTGACTTTTCCTTGTAGTCTGTAATATTGACCATATCTTGATTGTGGTACTTTATTTTCTAGTTCGTTCTAATCTCAGGCAATACTTAGTGCTAAATAATACTTATATACTTAGGGGCAAATTTTATTATTTTTTATCCTCCTATGAAAAACCCTCGACTGAAACCCCGGTTGACATATTCCGTTTCACTTCATGACATCATGCCGTTGGGAAAACAACACAAGTTTTACAGCAATTGTTGACTAAAATATCGACTAATGAAAACGCGCCTTATGATTGAAATACTCTTCGGCGTGGAGACTTAAAAGTCATGTCAACTTAGATTTGATCTAGTAAAAAACAGGATTAGTGGAATGTACGTATTTCTTTCCCATTTAAGTAAGTAATATTTCTTAGCGCTGGAATAGGGGCCTGGTCAGTGTTATATGAGATGCTATAAACATCGACACCAAACACCGGACGAGTGTTGCTATGACATGGCCTGATTACGCGACGCGAACTTAACCCACTGCACTCGTATATTTCCTAAAGGTCAGGGTCAGATTAATAATGAATAGAGTATTGACCCTATTTCAAGACATCGTTCATTATCTAGTTGTTGTTTTTTTCTGCGCTGATGGTTCAAAATATATATCGCTGTAAACCTCATTTCAGTTTTGGTGCGTGTGTACTTTACATCTTTTTATACTTTTATTTTCCAAATTCGTCACTCAGAATTTACTATTTTTAACGTTTTACTACTTTTATTATAGAAAAATATGTTAATATTAATGTTCTGGTTTTTAAAAAAAAAAAAAAAAAAAAAAAAAAAAAAAAAAAAAAATGAAATGTAAAATTGGACGTTATATACTAGTATACATTACTTTAATTATATTAAAAAATGTACTTAAAAAGTTGCAAAGACATTAATGAATCTAGACGGATTAAAATAAAGGTTAGTTTTACTGTTACCAATTTCATTTCATCGACTTGAAGTAAAATATGTTAAAATGTAGATAGAAAATTACATTTAAAGATAGTAAACCACAGCGTTATACTACAGTATATCAAATTCAAAGCAGTAATCAGATTCGTTACACTCAAATATAGTAAGTTTAGCAAATGTCGTAAATTACATTCACATGAAAGTGACAAACTTTCTAAAAAAAAAGTTTTTCTTTTTTAAATAGAAATGTAAATTGTTATTTGCAAATTGAAATCGATTATTTTTCATTTTCAAACATAAATATTAAATTGTTATATGCAAATTGAAATCGTGTAGAAAGAATTAGTCGTGACGGACATGAAAAAGCAACAAATAGTGGACTGTAACCATAGAATGGATTGTATCTCGAATTTTCGTAGTAAAAGAACGTTGTTTTAACTATGATGAAAGAGTCACACATTCTCCATATACGCCTCGACACCCTGTATTAAGTATTTGGGGGCCCGCAATAACACACTTCCTATGTATAAGAACTGTCATTATTTGACTTCCGGAAGGATTATTGAGGTATTTGCACATCTTCTCAAGGAAGCAAAAACTATACCCACTTTGTGGTTGTTCTGTGTCTGTGTCCCACTGTTTCTGTGAATTACTCTGATAGACAAAAGGTCAGTTAAGTATAGCCGATCTATCCAAAGCACCTGTTGCTTAACCACAAACTGTTTTTGTTCAAGTCTTTGTCCCAGTATACTAACCAAGTACCATGGAATGGATTTACCGGTAAGTTGAATTTAGCGTTCAAGAATTGTTAGCAATATTTAATTCTGTGAATTTATATAAAAGTTTTGTATGTTATTGTAATTGTTGCATGCTTAATTACAAACCGAACTGGGAAGGCCAATATAATAATACATGGTTTTCCGGTTATGTATAATGTTCTGATCACAGGGGCTCAAAGCTTCAAGGGATGAAACTTCGACCCCCTGTGTTTTTGGTTGCTTGTTTGATCCTTCCCAAATTTCATGTGGATTTTTGGAACCCGCTTTTGATTTGTACAAAAACGGATAAGCTCGGTTATCTACGAAATACAACATGTCCGAGATGTTACGTTAACGATAAAATGGGAATCCCAAAACCCGAGTAAAATAATAGCTTGCTGCTGTGGCTGCAAACCAGATATTGAGCATTACCCACAAAGGCGACGCTCAGGCGCTCACCAATAATCAGGGAATATGGCTGACTCCTGAAAAGTATACACTCAGTGTTCATATTCATACATGTGTCCCTAATTAGTTACTTCCCGAAACAGATCATTCAATATCAAAGGAAACAGTTTCTAACAGAAAGTTATCCCGGCGATGAATATATGATTCCGTCATTTATCGCATGACTGTGTGTCTGTAAACAATGTCTGACACCTGTTTTCTTGAAGGCCAAAGTATCAACATTATATGTATATGAACAACATCTGTATAAGATATATATCGAGTACAGGGCTAAATAAACACATCAACAGTTGTAGGCAGACCCGTTGAGTCATCTTCAAGTATCAGCCAATAACAAGGACGACGCTGACAAAGAAAAACAAAGGTAATTAAAACCAGGAGGCACTGAATTAAATAGTCTAAACCTAACACCAGATACAGTTTACTGAGCTGTTTAGATATGCAATATGACATATATTATTCGTTCCTTCCAATGAAAACCAATCTGCTCCTTTTATCATTAGTGATATTAGTAGTAGTAGTAGCAGCAGTAGTTACAGTATCTTACTTAAAGACCATGAATTTATTTTGAGATACACTTTTTGACAAGGTTTCAATACCATTATTTTTTAAGGCTTGGACTCACGATCAAAGACCGAACAAGCTTGTCCGTCTGTATGTAGACAATAGATACCAAGTCTAATTGTGCATATCGCCACAGAGTTAATGCCCTTTGTTTTTAGCAATGTAATACCCATACAGATATTTTTCCGCGCTTTATCACCAGAGACCCCTAGCTTATTTTGGATGAAACTTCATAGGATTGAGCGGTACCGGGTCTAGTTAAGCATATTATCAGCATCTTTAATAGAAATGCATAATCACAGAGCTATGATCCTTTGTATTTTTAGTGATATTGATTTTTTAAACTAGAGATCAACTTCAGATATACACGTAGACAAATGGCGGGTATATGTAGTCGAAATGTCTTGTCTAAGTATCATAACTCTACCTTTTTATTATCTCCCTTTATTCTATAATAATTTCTTGTAAGAATCTTCGTTTAGATCGACATGAAACAGAGACTGAGGGTAAAAACATAAGTATTGAACATATTTAGACATGTTTGATAATGCTTTCTTTTCTGTGTCAGAGCAATATGCGCTAGGGTTTCATCACCTTCAGTTATAGATCTTGTTTGATGTCCATGTGCTGATTGGAATAGTATGTCAGAGATATTTCGTCAAGATGTGAGTTTGCCACAGTGCCACCACGAAGCACATCTGACCAGATAGAGCATTTAAATAAACTCTTTTGCCACCTTATTTAGTATGTCAAGAAACAGATTTTCCTGATGCCAGCTGCAAGGAAATTCATCATGAAGATTTAAATACAGGTGATAGTATTTTTAGGTAAACTGAGAAGCACCTTTGTCCAAGTGACATCTAGTGCAGTATGTCAGGGAGCAGTTCTCGCCTAGTCAACCGGATGAGTACATTGTATATCAAGAGGGGCGTTTAGCCAGCTGCCATCCGGATTAGTATATGAATAGGAACACTTGTCATGGTCTAATGCAGTCTACAAGTCTAGAGCAGAACGTCAGGAAGCATCTCTCCTCAAGTACACCCCTGTGGTGTATATCAAGAGGAACGTTTATCCATTTGTCATACGGATGAATATATGCTTTGGAACATTTGTCAAGGTACTAATCAGTCTAGTGCAAAATGCCAGGAAGCGTCTCTCCCTAAGAACCCTCTGGTGGTGTATATCAAGAGCGACGTTTATCCAGCTGCCATCTAGGTGCTTATTTGACATGGAATGTCTTTTACTAGGTCCATCCAGTCTAGTGCAGAATGTCAGGAAGTACATTCCTGTACTTTATATCAAGAGGGGCGTTTATCCATCTCTCATCTGAATAAGTATATGAATAGGAACATTTGTCAACATCTGTATCCGGTTGAATATATGAATAGGAACATTTGTCAAGGTACCATCTGTTCTTGGAGAATTACAAGGCCGGGTTCCCTCTAAGTACCCTCTTGTGGTGTTTATCAAAAGCGACGTCTATCCATCTGTTATCCGGATGAATATATGAATAGGAACATTTGTCAAGGTACCATCTGGTCTTTGAGAATGACAAGGGCGGGGTCTCTCCCTAAGTACCCTCTTGTTAGCGCTTCTTTTTTTACATGACATTATCCTCTGTTCCGGAATGTCATGGTCTCACCTTGTCGAAGCTAGTGTACACCTTGGCCCGTAATATTTTGGTACATTTCACACGTCATTAACCGCCTTTTCATTTGATATATTTACCAATGCATTCATCTTCACGGACAACTGTTATACTAGCTAGCGCTTGGTCGAAGGAAACCGTGTTCAAATGGCACATTTCATTAATTGTTATATTACAATGACTTTTTTATTATCTCATTATGAACTGCAAAGTCTACCTTTGGTCTTATATAATTGTAATCACATAATTTTTATAGTTTTTGGGATGACACACTTACTCTTTACTTAAAGACTTAACGAACGTCTGTATTATGTTTTTACACGAAAACGAAATACGAAGGATTCCATTATATGTATATCACATTTCGAGGGCTCAGCGCAAACGGGTCTCAACTTGTTCTATAAAAAATAAAAGTTACGGCTTTTTTGCACTAAGCCCACTATATTTAGTTATTTACATAAACTTAACAACTGAAAATATTCAAAATGCTGCAATGTGTTAATTGTATGAATATAATCATATTGTGTTTTTGTTTTAAAAATGCACTTATCCAAATCTTGCGTTTTCAAAGTCCTTAACCATACCTTCATATAATGTATAGACGTTAGATATATTCATATTGATATGAAATACGACACCTGCTAATATTATGCATGTACGCCTATCCGGTAAACTAAGATCGGTTAATTTTCCAGCAAATAGAGTCATTTAATGTCACCCAGACATCGTAGATGTATGCTCCTTTTACAACATGTGCGCATTAAGGCAATCCACCAATCATTACATTGCGATCATGGTCCATCAAATGATCGTGGAAACTTAAAAGTAAATGCAGGCCTTTAAATACATGAAGCAAAAGATTCTATAACTCCAATTTAATGGATGCTTGAATCTGCACTGAAGTCCTTTTAAGAATTGAAGAACCATGATTGTGATTAAATGAAGGATGGATTACCTTAAATAAATCGTAACCTTCCACTGAAAATCTACAAATATTGCCTTTGTTTTTCATGTATATGTTATAATATTTGTATCTATAGTACAGTTATCTTTATACAGCCACAACTTCCCCCAGTGCTGAGGGACTGTATCGTCCTCATCTTGAGCGGGATGACCTGGGTTCGACCGCGGCATACCAAAGGAGTTAGTAGCTCCTTGCTTCACGCTCAGCAATACTCGTATGCAGATTAGTTCCAGAGTCTGGTTGGTCCGGTGTCAAGATATTGGTCGTGGTATCATGCCACATATCTACGGCTTGATACCGCAGTGTGGCAGCACTTTATCTCTCCGAAGTAGGTATAGTCTCCAAATGAGTGAAATACTGATACTTAAACTAACAAATATACTCAAGCACTTAAAATGCCTCAGCTTGAAAAATGTCGAATATTGCATTTTGTATTTTTCAAATGATTTTAGGTAAGTATAATGAGGCATATTTCAGAAATAGACTGGTGCGTGTTTTATGTCCTACTTTAACTTTATCACAAAAATAAAGAGTACATAGGAGGGGTCAACATGTGAAAACAAAATGACGTGAAATATCGAAGTTTTTTTTTTACATGGGGCCTTATCTAAACTCCTCGAATTATGATTTTTTATGTTTTTATTTTTTCATTTGTTCACATGAATTTCTTCTCTATATATAGATACTATTGTACACTCATGAAGTCGTTGGCCTTTCAGAAAGGTAAAAGGCATTAGCACAAAATCGATATATTTAACAAATGTGATATGAACGGTTTATGTCAACAACACATGTCTGAATCATTTATTATCTCATGTACGGTGATTAGCGCCGCCGGTTTGTTGCATGCGAGGATCCAGGGTGGGGGGGGGTCAAAAAAGAAAGAAAAGGAAGTGAGAAAAAAAAACTGGACCCCCCCTGGAAATTCTCCGGACCTCCATGTTGAAATTCAAAAAATGGAAAGAAGAATGAAGAGAACTCCTGCCCCGACACCTTGAAAATCAAAACAAAGAAGAAGAGATTTATGAAATGCTCGCTTCATAACGGCAATAACATCTTCATTAATATGTCAAGAGAGAACGCGGATAAATGTTTTTTGCTATAAAGTTTGGTTTGTTTAAACCGAGAAACATAATCAAAGAACATTTTTAATTTCTTTCGTATTTTATAAATTGATACAGACAGGGTAATACTCGCCAAGTTGTAAGAGCGTCCGCCCTGTAACCAAGGTCGTGAGTTTGATCCCCTGCCGCGACATATCAAAGTTGTTAAAATGGGACTGTCATAATTTTTCGTGTTATATAGGTAGTTCAAGGCCCCGTGTTCCCGAAAATACAAAATCATACTCAGACACAAACTATACCCATTAGTTTTAGTAGGACTTTGAGCTTTAATTTAAAACTGATGTCGTACTTAGGTGTTTTCGAAAACACCGCTGGATGGCCCAATACTTGTTGTGGTATTATTTCACCAGTCTATTGCGTTTAACCTAATGAGGCAGCACTATATCTGTCTCATGTACACAAAAGTCTCAAAATGACTAAAACACTGTCGATGGGAATAACCCCTTTCGAACAGACGGGTTAATAATCGTCTGCCGATGTACAGAATGCCAGCAATACAACTAAAATTTTATGTAATTTGCTTTAAGTATATATTACAGAAGTATATATTACAGTTATGTTGATTTAAATCGTGTTTTTTTCTTCAACCTCATATGATAGACCCCATCTCATTCTATAGCATTTACTTTGTTTGAATTTTTTTTATCAAAATAATTTAAACTGTAATACCGTCGAATAGAATACTTCCTATTTAAAACTGACACAAACGTTTTTTTCGTTTGAGAATATTTTTTACATGAATAATATTGCGGAACAGTACAGGAGAAAGTCAAGTGGCTTGTAATTTGTGATTGTTATCAATATTCCACATCAAATGGTTCTTGTAGCTAATATATATTTAACTATTTCACTATATTGAATGACAATTGTATTTGCCATATACCTATTGGATTAAGGGGATATATAAATCAAAAAGTGTGTGGGGTAGAGTGAAATGACCAAACTGTTTTTGTACTGTTCTTCATAGTTAAATAAAGGCATTTGGACCACTATAAATGTTGTGTTGAAGTTGTTTAGTGAGAATATACACAAAGTTATTGATGACAGGGCTAACTCTTTTTTGGTAATACAGATTCTATCTGAAATTAATTTTGATAGTCGCTGCAATGTTAGAAATGTTAATGTCTTACTAATAAATATTTGATAAGAACAAGACAAATACTGAAACTGAACAAGATAAAGATTAATCTAAATGTGAACAAACCGTCATTAAAAGTAGTTCCTAATACATATGGTGTAGCATAAGTGTTATATCTAAACTGCAACAGAGTAAAAGGGGAAGTAACTTTTTTTACCAAATACTATTATTGCGTCCCTAACGATCGAACCGAGGCTTTAGAAATGAAAAGAACGACAGAGAGAAGTTCGGTTTAACTGAACGTGGTTTAATGTTGTGAAACAAATATAAATAATATAGAAGCATATATATAATCATACGGACATACTGCGGAACATAGACAAATAAAGGGAGTGAGAGAGAGGAGAGTGGAAGAAGTGGCAAAGGTGGTCTCTTACTCTGGGCTATCTTCTGCAAAAAGGTGTACTATTAAGACTACAAGTATCTACTACTGAGATCCTTAATAGATCTAATTATTAATTTCTGAATCGGCTAGATCTAGTCTATATATATATTGTAATGACGTCTCATATAACGTATCTAAACTACAATTCGATAGCCCAGAACACACAAACCGCCAGGGTTCGTTCAAGACAAATCTAGAGACTGACCACTTCTTACAGACCCTTTTTTTTTTTTTTTTTTTTTTTAATTAAGTTTTAAAGAACAGCCTTAAGCCAAGGCGGCTCGGCATTATGCAATTTTAAATGTAAATTTTTGAAAAAGTACGTTTTACTTAATAAAATAATCCCTAGCTGCCAAAAAAGTGCCAAATAACTGAGAAAGGTCTTGGAAATCAGTTCTAATTTAGAATTTTGATAGCTTTGATTTAAGCTAGCAAGGATTAAGTCCTTGAGAATAGTTTGCCAAAAATTGCTTTTAGAGATATCCGGGTGTACATTTATATTTTGTCCCTTTTGGACTGTGGTCCAACAGGGCTCATAGGGGTAGACTTTTTATTTCTTTGTCGGACCAGAGTAACCTCCAGCAGCAAGAGAGTGCTGCTTTTTTGGTAGGTTTATATTATAGTCAGAAGATAGAAAATTGTAATAGTTAGAAAAGAATTGGCCTTAATCAGGTCGATGTACACCCTTCTATCTCTGTTTCCGGTCTCTGAGGAGAGAAAAGAAAAAGAACGATATTGAAGAAAAAGAAAAGGGGAATTTCCCTTTTTTTAATTTTGATAGCTAAATATGCTAGTAAGGAAGGATTCCTTATAAATGGTTAAGCCAAAGTGTCTAAATGTAAACTCTAATTTAGAGTTTTGTCGGCATATTGTTACTTATAAAAGGTTTAAAATTATTCTTTTAAATTTTTGAAAATTGCCGACTATATGTTACTTCGTGTCCGTGGTTATATCTTAGATTTTCCGCGCGTTTCTTGCTCATGTTTACGGATTGGTGTTTTGGGCATACAGGCTATTCTGTTTTGCCCTCTACATCACTCCGTAATTTCTTTTAGTATGCTTTATTTGTTAATACCGTTTTTCACTTTGTCGCGCATTTCTTGTAATTCCCACCCTTTTTGTGACATGTGACTATTCTTTGACCTGGTGTCACTTGTCACCTACTTATTATAAATATCTCACCCTTCCCATCCTCCCCTTGTGATAATAATTATTATTTTATACTTATTTTTACTCTCTACTTATTTGAGATAATTTGATTTATACATTGTTTTATTATTTTGCTATTTTTAAGTCCCCACTGTGATGCCCAGAGGGGATGGGTCCGAGTACGCCCAACGAGACTTAAGGTCTCTGAATTGTCCCCTCCAAACAGCACAATGAAGACTGCCCTATTTTGAATGTATGTTTTTATCTCTTTCCCTATCTTGCTTGATTATTGGTTATTCAGATTATATATAGATTTTGGTTGGGGGGTGGTTTGGTTATACCTTATTTTGCTGTTTTGCTATTTTAAGTCCACACTGTGATGTCTACAGGGGATGGGTATAAGTACGCCCAACGAGACTTAGGGTCTCTGAATTGTCCCCTCCAAACACCATAATGGAGACGGCCCTATTTTGAATGTATGTTTTTATCTCTTTCCCTATCTTGTTTGGTAATTGGTTATTCAGATTTTATTATATAAAGATTTTAGTTGGTGGGTGGGGGAATGTTTCCGAGGGCAGCGAACGTCACATTCCTCAGGATTAAGTCCCGGTACTGCCCTCTTCGCATGTCCCCACCCGTTTCCTGTTTAATGGTGACCTTGATTCTTTTTGTTATTTAATTTTTAACGGGGCACCTGCTTCCGGGGGGAAGCGAGCGTCACGCTCCTCAGTCACTAAATCCTGTTACTTCCCCCTTCCACACTACCCCATTGTTTTATTTCTAGATTGATTTATTTATATTTTATTAATGTATCCCGTTTCCCTCAGAAACGTCAATACATTTCTACTAATGATTTCTGAATCTTTGCCATCCGGGTACACTAGGGATTTGATAGTCAGACTTGTTACCCCCTCTTTGTAAAGTCTATTTTTTAAGCCTTCTCTGTATTTTGTGAGTTGGTGACATTTCTTAGTGGTGTCAAAAAAAATATGACCCACTGTTTCTGTTTCAGGGCAGAAACGACATTTGGTTTCCTCTGAGAAATTTTGTGTTCTTATCCCAGACATTCCTAGTTTTAACCTGTTTAGTGCTACATCTTCTCTCCTAACACTACTGTAGTTATAGCACTTATTTTTAATCTTAGGAACGAACATTTTCATAGAGTCGTGACTTTCTTCCCAGAGTTTTTGGAATTTTTCTTGCCCTTTCTGTTTAATGAGTGAATATATCTCATTTTTATTAAGTTCTATTTTAAGCGGGTAACCATTTTTGGAGCCTTGTTTTGCATTTTCGTCTGCTTGATCATTTCCCTGTATCCCCACATGGCTAGGAATCCAGACCAGTTTAACCTCTGCTAAGCCCTTGGATTTTAACTCTTGATGTATCAAATAAATTTCATTAATAATTTCTTGTCTGTCTTTAGAGTAGCCTTTTTGTATTGATGTTAGTGAACTTAGACTATCTGTAAGTATTGTTGCTTTTTTTGGTTTGTTTTGTTTGATCCATTTGTAAGCGTTAAGGATGGCCACAAGTTCGCAGGTGTAAATAGACACTCTATGGTCAATTTTGAAATTGATATTTTTAATTAATAAGTGTTTGTGTCTCACTGCTATCCCTGCCCCTGCTATTTCCTCATGTCCATCCTTGCTGCCATCTGTATAGATCTCTATAGAATCTGAATATTTTTCTCTAATATATTTCTGTATGAATTTTTTGTCATTTTCGGAGATTCCTTGGGCTTTACAGATTTTATTGGCCAAGCTGAGGTCTGGCTCAATGTTAGTGTTTATATTTACGTCCCTATAACTAGGTTTAGTCATAGGAACGTTGGTTAGTCCGTATTCTTCGACTGTGCCCCGTATGGTTTCAGCATAAGGAGGTTTAGTTTTTTTGAAGCCTTTTTTGTTGATTCTACTTTTAATAAAGTTTGAGTTATGAATTTCTTTATTAACTGGCAGTCTATCTCCTAATCTGGTTGACCTGGTCCAGTATTTTAACTGGTTCATTTCTCGCATTAAATGTAGAGGTTTAACTGCTGCCTCAACATGTAATGACATAGTTTCTGTTGTTCTGTGGGCTCCTAGGGCTATTTTGAGTGCCCTGTTTTGGATGAGTTGTAGTTTCTGTAAATGAGTTTTGCAGGCTGATGCATAGACTATACTGCCATAGTTGAGTTTACTTAGAATCAACGTTTTATATAACATGATCAAAGTGATCTTATCAGCTCCCCAGCTTTGCCCAGAGACACACCTCATTAGATTTAGATCTTTTTCACATCTAGCTATTAATTCTGTTATATGTTTGTGCCATGTTAAGCCTTGGTCAAAATGGATTCCTAGAAATTTTGCTGATGCTAGAACATTTTGCATTTGGATTAAACTTGGATTTTTTGAGACAAGTAATACTTGTGTTTTTACTGGGTTGATTGTGAAACCCCAGTTCTGTGACCATTCTTCAATTGAATTTAGTACTTTTTGCATGTGTCTCTGTGCTAGCTCGGGAGTTCTTGCTTCATGCCATACGGCGCCATCATCTACGAACTGGGACAGTTCTACTTTTTCTTTTTTATGTTTATTATTTACCCTATCAATATATTTCTTTAAAGTATTCATTATCAGGGAGAATATTATTGGAGAGAGGACAGATCCCTGTGGGCATCCGTTCTCCGTTTCTAATTCTTCTGATAGATCATTCTTTACTTTAACTTTAATTTTTCTGCCCTCGAGGAAACTTCCCACCCATCTTAACATATTCCCTTTGACTCCAATGGAATGCAGGTTTAACAGACAGCCTTTATTCCAATGTTTATCAAATGCATTGCTCAGATCTAGGAAGACTGCTAACAGCACCTTCCTCCTATATTGAGCTCTCCTACATGCTGCTTCTAATCTAACTAAGTGGTCTTCACAGGAGTGATCGGGTCTGCAGCCTGACTGTTCAGGTGATATGAGATTATTGCTTTCACAGAAGTTGACAAGCCTTGGCTTAATCATCCTCTGCATTATCTTAGTTAGGGTAGATGTTAGGGATATGGGTCTATATGATGCTGGATCGTGAGGGTCCTTACCGGGTTTAGGTATGGGAACTATATTAGCCACTTTCCAGCTACTGGGGATCACTCCCGTTTCCCATGATTGATTGAAAATATCTAGCAGTTTTGACTTTGCTAGTTTGCCTAATTTTTTAATCATAAGATATGACATTCCGTCTTCCCCAGGGGCAGAGTTCTTACATTGGTTGAGTGCCATGTTCATGTCAAATATTGTGAAGGGTCGGTTGTAAGATTGATCATTGACCATCGTGTTATCTTCGGCCAAGATTTTGTCAATCTCCCTCTCAACCCTTCCTTTGTTCTCTATGAATTTAGTGGGCAGCCCCGCATTTGAGCTGACAGATTGAAAGTGTTTATTGAAAATATTGGCTTTATCTTTATCAGAGCTTATTATTTCGTCTTTGATTTGTAAGTCTGGTATTTTCCTAACTTCGTGACCTTTTATCCTGCTAACCTTATCCCAGACTTCTTTTCCTGTAGTTCCATGAGAGATGCTGGTTATAAAAGATTTCCAACTGTCTTTCTTACTTTCCTGAATAACTGTTTTTGCTGCTTTTCTTAAGTTAGAATAAATAATGTAGTTTTCAGGAGTTTTCTTATGATTATATTTTTTCCTAGCATTTTCTCTCTTTCTGACAGCCTCGTCGCATTGAGCATTCCACCATGGCACTTTTTTATTTCTACTTTTTTTGGGTTGATTAATAGGAATTGTTAAGGATGCTAATTTGTTAATTTGTTCTATAAATTGGTTATTCTTATCTTCTATGTTTATTGGGTCCTCATACGTAAATTCAGTGTATGAGTTCCTATAATATGAGTCCCAGTCTGCCTTGTGCAGGAGCCACCTGGGTCGGTCATTATTATTAGCTAAGTTGCGGGTAGGCCTTGTTACTTTTATATGTATTGGGAGGTGGTCACTCCCCAAGGAGTTGCTTAGTACTGTCAAATGTGACTTAGTACCTATTTGTGCTGACACTATACCTAAGTCCAGGGTAGAACTTTTGTGTTGAGCGTGACCTGTTCTGGTTATTTGACCTTTGTTCAGCACTTGCATTGTGTTAATGTCTAATTGATTAATGAGATTTACTGACTCGGTATCCTGTCTAAGGTCTCCCGGCGGGTTCCAAAGTGGATGTTTTAGATTAAAGTCCCCCACCATAATGGTATTATTGGTTTTGTATTTGAAAATTTTCATCAAATTACTATTAGTATTGCTTTCAGTATCTGGGCTGTAATAATTAATTAATCTTGTGCTACTGTTTTGTTCTCTTATATTCACGATGACGCATTGGGCCCGGTCCGTGCTCGGTCCTTTCATTGCTGTGCCTTTGAGGTGGTTTTGTATATAAATTGCTACTCCACCACCCCTATGACCTTTTCGCACATCTTGCGTAGCCAGCTTGTACCCCGGAAGCTTCATTGGTCTGGTATCATCATTCCAATGTGTCTCCTGAATACACACGGCCTTGGGCTTTATCTGCGCACCTAGAATATAATTTTGCAGTTCCCTCTTACAGACCCTCAGCAGACTTTGTTTATATATATACTGCGTTCGTGGAGGGTCTGAAATACTGCAATTTGATTGGTTTCCACGAAGGAACGTCACGATTGGCCGAAGCCCTACCAAAAGCATATAACGAAAAGTACAAAGTATACCGAATGTTTAATATCCGGTAGACAGGGATGATGCGAAACTACATATTGAAGTACGGGGAACAATTCTGCTAATAAATAAGAATATACAATTAATTTGATCAATAACCCTTCGTAGATTCAAAAGTAAAGGACCGATTAAACCAAACAAACCAGCAAAAAGGTATGACACTGTGTTATTTTCGAATAATCTGTTAATCAAATGGACCAAAATGTGAGCACATGCTCTTAGAATTGAGAGGTCGTTATTTTATCTTATAATATTTAAAAATATTAAACCTATAAAATTTTTTAAAATAAAAAAAAAAGTGTATCAATTGTATACTTTATCTAAGCTTCTATTTGATTTTGTATAATGTAAAATAAATGTATTTTTCATATTTTTATATTGTATATGTCTTAACTGTGTGGATTATATAATTTTACAATACAAACTATTTTTTAAATGTTATACAATAATATACGATACCCTTTTTCTTATTTTTCAGACAATGTGGATGTATAAATCAAATGGAAGTTGATGTCTGTCTCAGCCATGCATGACTATTAGTATAGTTACCTTTCTTAGACTGAGACCTTTGTTTTTCAAGCTTTGGACTCCATTTCAGAGCTTCATCACGACTGTGTTGCATGACCTGATTAATCATGTGACCAAACACTTCAATGGCTTGTAAGAGAGGGGTGCGGGGGGGGGGGGGGGATGCTCGCATTCTCATTGATGGTGGGTGCAGCCTCCTATGACCTACCCACCATGTATTTGAGTGTTTTGTTATTTGATTAATCTTGTTATCTGATAAAGTTTTGTAGGAGTGGATCCAAAAATCAGTAATATTCATAAATGATATTATTTTATGAAAGATCATCAGAATAATGTACTTCTGTGGCTAAAATACTTACGCATATAACTTACATTACAAATCTATACATTTCGAGAAACCTTCACTTCAATCTTTATTCAAATAATCAATTTCATTTGGGGAGTCTTCCTCTTCATACAACACTAAACAGCTGTTGGCTGACCTATTTTCCTGCAATAAATTTTAAGTGACAGCTTGCAATGCAAATGTGCTTTTACAGTGATATTGTAATTATCAATATTCATAATGAATGTTTGCTGGATGTTTTTTGTTTTTTGTTGTGTTTTTTTTGTTTTGTTTTTTGCAGTTAGTTATTTGTACCTGCAAAGGCAGATAAGGGACTTTAAATACAAATTAAACAAGTCAATCTAAAATAAAAAAAAAATCATATACTATAAATACTATATAGGAAGAAATGCAATTTAATATTTCTGAAGCTGGTATAGATTTAACAGGTATTTTTATATTTTAATTTAAGTTGTCCTGGATTATAAAAATAATGTCTGTAATTATAAAAATAGGTTTCATTGAGTGTCAATCAACACTAATATAGTTAAAACAATATTAATGGACTAATAACATTATTTGTTTCACTTAAACCAATACAAGGATGTGTGACTGACCTGATATGACATCCAAAACCACACCAGAGTACCAATTACACTCCTGTGTTTTCTCGTCAACTATCCACTTAATACAAAATGTTTCTTCCCACAAACTTTACTGTTTTGGACCTACGTGGGCGAGTACGTGAATCCTAAAATAAACAAGGCTTATTTTATATAATATACATACATTATATGATATACGTCATTTATTGGCCGATTTACATGAATTAGATTTAACCAATGTATTTTTTCAAATCCACTACATGAAAAAATAAATGTATATAAGATTTTTGTTTTTAGTGTGTTGATACTATATATGATTTAAATCCATCTGAAAAAAAAATGTTGATTTGCTACATTAACAAGTTTAATCATACATACTATTTTTTTCTTGCGCTTTTTTATTGTTTAATGTATAACAATCTACTATCTATTATCAATTTGTTAGAAGTACACTATTTTTTTCACAATGGTACTGGTAACTTAAAATATGCAACGGATATTATAGGTAAATTAATCTAATTAAAAATATATCTTATATCTGAAGAAACATTTAATGTATACAGTATAGGTTCTTCATATTTGTACCTGTACTTCAACGTTGTTGTCAACAGCTGTATTATCTGACGTTCCTGGCTGACTGTTTATTCATAGTTTTGGTGTAGAAATCAGGGTGGATTGTCCTTAATGTGAAATTAAACGTTTAATATTCATAAATGCATTAATATAAAAATAATTGATGAGTGAAAAAATAACTGATTATTTTAGGGGTTTTTTTTCATAATTAAAAAAAAATAGAAAGCATTAATAACTTTTCTAAAATTTATTTCTGCAATTTATTCTTTATATTCATTTTTACAAATAACTGTTACAATTTTTATGTTTAACCTTGCCATGGAATATGATGAAGTAGAAAAACAACTGACCAGTAACACATGGCTCCAAACTCCACGCAGTAGTTACTCCCCTTACAGTTTTAGATAACCACTGCACCACAAGTAAAAATTAACAGAATTTAGCTTTTTTTTTTTTTTCAAAAAAAAAATACTGCGAGTGTCATTTCCCTAAGTACGTTTCCTTTAATAAACATCAAATATCGCCTCGTGGTAAAAAAAAATAAATCATTTCAAAAAATATTTTTGTTGTGACACCAGACGGAGACGCCAGGGAGATCACTGTGTGGGGTTTTATGGCTCATGAGTTCCCCGCCATGGCCTAGTCAATTAGACGAAACTTTTTGTCACCGGTCTTCCGTCTTGGTTCTCGGATATGAGGGTATGGGATCTGAGGTCTGTAATATGCGAACAAATTACTCAAGAGAGCCAGATAGTGGCGTCAGCCATCTATAAGCTTGTATTGTGATGCGTTCACATGAAATAATGAAGAGTAATAACAAAAATAAATGAATGGTAAAATGTAGGATGTACATTACTTTAACAATACATTTCATTTTAAATACCTGTAATACGCAATATGCGAACAAATAACTCGAGAGAGCCAGATAGTGGCGTCAGCGTCAGCCATCTTATAAGCTTACAAGTTCAAGCTGTTTCAGGTCGAGGCACACCCTAAATTAAAAAAGATAGATTTGTATGTATCAGTAGAACAAGTGACACACCACATGGTGACTAGAACACCTCCCCATACAAAATGTAAAAACCAAACACCAAAAAGGCAAATTTGGAACTCCGGATTTACAAAACAGCATCCTTAAATGTTCCGCCAATATATCCACATTATCAGTCTTACAAATATAAATCTTGAAAATAATTTTTAATGGCAAATACTTTTTATTACATTAAAAAGGGTTTATCATAGGAAATATTAAAGGTATCTATTACTTGTAGGTTAATGTTTAAAGAAATATAAAAAAAAAATACCAAGGCTGTGTGACATATTTCTGGAACAGCTTTTACGAATGGCTGCTATATATGATAAAAAAAAAAAAACATTAATAAAATTAGTAGTTCATACCCAACGAATTCTGGGTTGTCTGATTCCATTACATGTGCCGTATCTTGGCTGTGCTAGTTCTGGTAGCAAAAAGTTCCAATAGAATGCTGTCAATTTGGGTATCATGTTGTTCGTCCAGAGATGCTCGTCGACAAATTCTTTGAATGAAAATATCATATGTGTTTGTTCTAATAACAAAGTCATACCATTTCCTTTCAAAAATATTAAGTTGGCGCTGCACTTGGTAGTAGATTGGATTTTTTTTTTCAACTGTATTTTATTGTTTGTACATTCAAAACAAAAGCCTCCTACTTTCTTTATCGCCTCCTTTATCAGATAATTGTTGTTTTGTAGTAAGTTCTTATTTCTAACAACCCTTCATTCTTTTCTTTAGTTTTCACAATCCCTTCAGTAGATGCTGCTAAGTAAGGATGAGTATAACAAATTTTAAGTCCAGTTCTTTGTACTTTATTACCAGTTTGTTTTTTATATTCAATTATTGCGTTTAGTTCCTGCGATAGTCCTCGGATTGTGTTAAAATTTCCTTTGAATTTACTGTACAGCATATTTTGCACTTTTTGTGTTGAATTATAACATGGTTTACTAGACATTACTTTTCCGAAATTTGAACTTGTTAGTCTTTTTCTTATTTCAATTTTCCATATTTGACTTTCATTTTGTGAAACTGTTTTTTTTTTCCTGTATTTCATTGATTTTTACTTCAACTTCAACTTGATTTTTCATAAAATGTTCACAAGGTTGTTTAATATCTTCTAATGGTTCGTCAGCAATGTCTATGAGTGGACTTCCATATTCTAACCGTGCCTTTTTTGATGAGCTTTGTTGTAGAGATTATATTTTTCTTTTCTGCGCAATATTTTTTTTTTTTTTTTTTTTTTCGATTTGTATTATGTGCTATTAATCTAGATCCCTGTTAAAAAAAACTCTCCTGCTGGCTCTTTTGTAATTGAGGAAAAGGACATAGGTGGCTATGCTGGTCAGATTCTTTCGTAGTGCAGCACCATAACATCTAGTGTGCCATGATCCACCTTCACAACGGTTAATAAATTTTCCACCATCAAATTTACATCTTAACGACATCCAGGATTCACAAAGCTTTATTGACAAATTGTCTATAAGTCTGTCACATTTTGAAGATATTCCATTTAGATAAACTTGAACATCTTATATAAGTTCTTTCAGTCATTTTTTCATACATGTTTTAAATGCTGTTTTACTATTAAGTTCATCATTTGGTGATGGTTCTTTCCAAAATTCACTTTGTTCATTCAATATACATTCAGCATATTGATTGTCAGAAGTACATCAGGGTTATTTTCATTATCTTGAAGGTGTGATTCATTTTCTTTGGATTTTTGTTTTACAAAATTCACTTAAGTTATCATAAAATTCTAAAACATGCTAAACATAATTTAATATATCTTTGCACAGTTTCTTTATATTGCGACCTTTTGACCTCATTTTGATTGCACAACGCACTGCTGTTGTTAGACGCTTTCAATTGACCTTACTTAATTTTCCTTTCCCTTTGTAATGTGGTTTATCCATAACTAATTTTTCTAAATTTGAACGTAAACACTTAACAGTGTGGTTGACACATTCTGCCTTCTTAATATCCCCCCAAACTGGTACATTTTGTATAAGCTTGTTGTAAACAGACCTGTCACCATCATCAATGATATCAATATATCTCAGTCCATATACTTCTTCACTTTTAAAAACAAAAACATCAACAATTATATCGGCATCAATGGCCTGCCAACTTTCACTCCAATTTTTAAAACAAAGATGACTTTCAGGTGGGTTTTCCCTGCATATGTGACATAAACGTATCTGTGTAAACCTCAAAAAATGACCAAGCGAAAATGTCACATTAGTCAGATGTCATTTATTCAGTCGGATATATCACACACATGCGCCATATACATTCCGTGACATAAGGGTTCAACACTGGCATGTACTATGTCCTTTGTTAAGGGGTTATTTAGTTTTGAAAAAAGTCAGAAATAGGTGATAATATGATGTGACAAATTATCATTATCAATTAACACGAAGATAATCAAACATACCATATACATGTATATTAATCAATGTATACAGTATATGAATATGACAATATCTGTTCAACTACTTTGGTTAAGTAATATGAGGCATTTAAAGATGTAAAACGATGAACTTTGAATAAAAATATCAAGCTCACAAATGAAATATCAAACAAATGACAAGCCATTTTTATACTATATTTGACATCAATCGGCTATGACTTAAATTATCTAAGAGTATTTTATCCAACAAAACACTGTATCGCCTTAACACCTTGCACTTATTTTCTAGGAATTATCATCATGGAGGCGGCCATTTTTGTTCGACTGCTCAGATGCAGAGACGGACGGTCTTATTACTACATGGCTACTGCATCCTGAATGAATATCTTGTGCCAGCGTGTTTGTATACATAAACGATGAACTCATTACGCCCTTTCTCCATCCCCTCTTCGAAGAACGGGAGTATATTGCTTTGCACATGTCTGCTGGTCAGTCCGTCCGTAACAATTTGACCCAATGTCCTCATATTTGTCAGCTAGGCTTGGCATCACATGTCAAAGGCCAAATCAAAGGTCAAGCTTTCAACCTAACTTTTTCCAATCAATATATGGAGAATATTTTTATATAGCAATCATATGTGGTAGGAAGCTGACCCCTACTGATTTGGGGTCAGTGGTGAAGGTCACAGTTACTCTCATTTTGTAATCAGGTTACGATTGGCAATAGCATGTCTTATTCAGTTGATAAACACCTTTTTTATTGTTTTATTTTGCATCATATATCAGAAAAAAAAACCATCAAGTTCACCGATTACAGCTGCGCATTTAGCATGAGTGCTATATTCGGCGAACAGGGCTTTTTTCGAAAAGAGCTACGAACAGAGAGTATGCGTTAAGGTTGACCGCTTTGCAATAAATGTAATGATATGGTCGCACGTGTGACTTAGAATTTTATTTTTATAAATTTGTAAATTGCATTTCGACACACTGCCAGTTACATCCTAGGCGTACATGGCGAAGAAAAATACAATATATAGATATGAGTGGCAGTCACAAAACAGTCGCTTAGTATTTTTTTTATTTAACAAAAGCTAAGTTTTAATTAATTTCATAGACAAAGCGACCATCTATAATCAGATTGCACATACGCACTCATGTCATTGCAGATTGAAATATAATTCATAAAATATACACGCATGCATATCATAGTTAATACATCTTATGTATAAAAAGTAATAAATATTCATTGAATATTCCATAGTAATTATCTACTTCCTTCAATATGCACATTGCGGAGATAGAATCGTATTAAATAACTTACTTATATATGGGACACATACACACGCACAGTATTTATGTGACGCCCATTTAATAACATGTGGAGAGTGGTATTCTGGTAGAAATACCGCCCTACCACAAGCCAGCTGGAAGGCTTCCTCAATTGAAAAATTCGAACGACCCTACCGGGATTCGAACCCATTACGATGAAGAGCTGAGCAAACATGATAAAACAAACAAACAAACAAGGATTTTTCAGTCGGTTATTTTTTACATGCATGTATGCGCTAGCTAATATGGAAGTTTCGAATTGTGCTTTTCTCATTTTGTTCACGATCATAGAAGAGTAAGTTGGTATTCTCCGCTGCTATATTTAAGTTGGCGTATCTGCTGGAAGCAATAAGAGGAATACGTTAAGCTTAGTATTTTTAGGTAAGGTTACTACCGCACGCAGAAAGCATTTTGCTATCTGGTGTGGTTAACTTGGTAAGTAGGAGTAAGGGTTATATATATATGTGTGTGTGTGTGTGTGTGTGTGTGTGTGTGTGTGTGTGTGTTTATTTTAAGTTGAAGCTCAGGGTTGAGTACATAGTAGTTAGACAGATCTGACTTTTAAATTTCGTTTATTGGGATAATTTTGTATTCAATATTAAGCTAGAGAGTTAAATTCAGGTTATTTTCCCTTGACTGTAATAGTAGTTGAGTAGTACTGGAGGGTTGACGGTAATTTCAAAATATTAAACCTTGATCTTTATAATATTAAACTCTCTGTCACGTCATTTTATTAAGAAATTCACTTTTATAATCACTTATATTAGCCAGATTTACATTTTTTGTTCCCTGTCGATTACTATCATTGATGCTTTCAATTCTTTTGTATAATATCTAATTTTACTTATTTAAAAAACAACAACAAAAAAACTTTTATGACATAAAGGCACATGTATGTTACAATTGGCTTTCGCTATGACATTGCGCTTCCGAAAGGCCCGCCGCTGTGACATTGTTTGTTCCGAAGGCATACCTCTGCCACATTATTTCTTCCAAAAGCCCGCCGCTGTGACATTGTTTGTTCCGAAGGCATACCTCTGCCACATTATTTCTTCCAAAAGCCCGCCGCTGTGACATTGTTTGTTCCGAAGGCATACCTCTGCCACATTATTTCTTCCAAAAGCCCGCCGCTGTGACATTGTTTGTGTCAAGGTCTAAAGTTTCCTAGGTCGGTATATGCATGAATTTCATGTTCTCATCGGATACCCACAAACCTGGAGAAAGTAGGACGGAAAGTCAGTTAGGACATCGTTAACTACTTAAGCTTGACAAACATCAGATAGAATATCAGTGACTTATCCATAATTAAAAAGATGGTAATTACTGTAAGAGGTATGATAACATATTTACTTTAATAAATAATGATTTTCGGGATGCCCTGAGATTTAAGATAAAAGTAGCTTTGCAAAAGGGGAAAAAAAAAGAAGAAAAAAAAAAAAAGTTTAAAGTACACATGAACTTCAAAAGTATATAACAATATAAGGTATGTACTTCCAAACGGACAAGTTGAAAGTCGTTCGCGAGTATAATATATACAGTTTAAGTGTATGTATTGGGAAATTATATCCTCAGATATATCAAAATATCAACGTTGGTATTGAAATAATAATAATACAATGGAAATACGAATTACTGTAATACGTTTTTTAGCACATATGTGATGAAATCAGACAACACTTTATTTATTATAAAAAGTGCATGTATATTGTCCAAAAAAAAAAAAATCTTATATTAGGTATGCTTTATAGCATAAATGAAACTAGCCAATACATATCAATAATAATAATAATAATAATAATAATAATAATATAAAAATGTTTATCATGTATATGAAGAGAATATGTTTCATGTCTTGAAATAACTTCCATTTAAATTGATACATGTAGATCATTTTTAGAACCACTTAATTTTAAGCAGTAAAGCAATGGTCGCTTGTCCCAAATTAAAGACCACCTCACTACAGTATTTGACTATTTAGACCATAAATATTCCACTATGTCCATCTCGCTATACGACCAATAAGACCACCTTGCTGTTTCACTATTAACACCGCCTTGCTTTTTTAATTACCAAAAATTTTTATCAAGACCATCTCGTGTATGTACTTTTAAGACCATATCGTCATTCCGCTACTAACATCATATCGCTATTATACTATTAAGCTCATCTCGCTATTTCAATATCAACACCATACCGCTATTCCGTTATAAAAGACCATCTCAAATTTAGGCAACCTCGTTAATTCATTATTAAGACCATTTCGTTATTCTGCTATAAGACCATCTCGCTTTCCGATTATAAGGCCACATATCTGTTTCAATATTAAGACTATTTTGCTATTTTCTCTATGTAAGTGTATGTTTTTAATAGCCCATATCGTTAATATCACTTTTAAGGTTAATGTTATACATTGATCATTTTTATTTTCATGACAGTCCGATAATGTACAAAACTTGAATCCGGTCCCGGTGGCCGAATGGTAAAGCGTCCGTCCCTGAAACGAGGGGTCGAGGGCTCAATCCCCGGCCGTGACATACCAAAGTCGTAAAAAATATGGGAATGGTATAGCTCCCTTGCTTGCATTTAGCGTATAAAGTTACTTCCAGGAATGATGGTCTGATGTCAGGATAATGTGACTGGGTGTGGTATCATGCTACATGTATACGGCGTGATACTGCAGTCTGGCAGCACTATATGTCTGTCTCAAGTAGATAAATGCCCACAAATGTATGAAATATTTTCATTTTGGCGGTTAAACCTTAACAAAAGATTTTGACTTTTCGAAGCACTACGAGAACTAAAATTTATCGAAGCACTAATAGAACTCATATTTATCGAAGCACTAATAGAACTCAAATTTATCGAAGTGCAAAAAGAACTCAGATTCAGCCAGTAAAGATTTTAAGTTTAAACGTTTTATTATTATTATTATTATTTTACATCGATTATGAAACAAGTTATCACAAATTATATAAATCACTCTCGATGGCTCTAGTAGTGGCATATGTGGTCATAATTGTGGGAGGAAACCGGAGAACCCGAAAAAAAAAACTGTCTGGACGGGCGACCACAGTATCATGCTCCATTCCTATTATAGAGTGATACAGAATACACGTATACTGTTCATGTAATTTAAAATGAACACGCCATAAAATCAAGACTTTGAAAACATTTAGAATTAAAATCCTGATTTTCTAGAGCTTGAAAATAGTACAATCAATTGCCTTTGTTCCTTTTTAGATACAGTTTACCTTTAAATTTATTTTTAAGAGATTTGTAATTTCAGTAATTGGCATAAAATGTTATATGTACGTATATCGTATATGTATCAAATGTATTCAGATGGTTTTATATATTAAGTTGATCAAGAGTGTAGCTTTGAAAAACATATCAACATTCATATGATTATTAAAATTGATTATGATTCGATATGAAAAAGTTTGATGTCCTTTTAGACCATTGATATAATGAAAGGCCATGTTTTGAAATTAACATGATGATGATTAATCGGCAAACAATAGTTTCATTTTATTGTCTTTTGAGGCTACTATAATATACATAACTCTATTTTAATTAATACGCCTGAATTACTATGTGCCATCGATACATATTGATACGCCTTAGTTGTTTATACTATTTATCGGACAACCGATCGCGTGAATTAACATGCCGTAATAAGCGTCGGAAACCCACGAGCGCTCATTCCGTTACTCCATACATTGCCCGTGGGATTATTAGTTGCATTTGCTCGGTATCGAGTATTTGAAAAGCCGCGCCACTATCCGCAGCCCTACTAGGCCGTGAGGATTTTTTGACAAATAGAATATCTCGGACTTACGGCACTTAAACAAACCTTTACCGACTTACAGATTTTAGATCTCCAACTTAAGAGTACTCGTTTGTTTAAGCAGCATTACGATTGGTCGATTGGTCGATGTACCTCTTATGAATATCCTTATAACGATAAAGTGCTACACGAGTATCCCACGGCTGACTGGTGTTACATGCATAGGCAGCCGTGGGTATCCGACGGTGGCCGTAATAAGTTAACGATTTTAATAAATGAACTAATGACACTTGCCTTATCTATTTCATCGATATCCAGTTACTAGTATTTGGAGACAAATTAACTGAGAAAGAAACTAGGGTCTCAACAAATTATGATTAATGAAACTATACATATTTAATAAGGCGAAATATGAAGCACATTAGAAGCTTGGTTTATTTCCGACTTTTGGATATTTTCACAACTGCTTAAATGAATTTAAAATTATGTGTATGTTTATGAAATTCAGGAAGCATGACCCGCTGTGACTGTACAATGGCACAGGATGTAAAATACATTCGTTATGTATCAATAGATTAAGTATTGTTGTATTTATATGTACTTGCAGCTCGTTCATTTTATACAAAGCCAACCTGTTTGACGTTGCGCATAAACTCTGTATTCACATTACAAATAAAAAGAAACTTTTCAAAGAATAATTATATAATTCATTTCCGAAATACATGTAGGTCAACTGGTGTAAATTACCCTTTTAAATCTCGTAGTAGCTTCTATAGTTTTGGGGGGAAGAGGGCCTCCGTGGCCGAGAGGATAAAGTCGCTGACTTTAACACTCACTCACCCCCTCACCGCGTGGGTTCAAATCCTGACAGGGTCATTCGGATTTTCATGTAAGGAAGCCTTCCAGCTGGCTTGCGGTAGGTCGGTGGTTCTACCCGAATGCCTCCGTACATTCGGGGTCTTCCTCCACATGTAATTAGCTGGACGTCGCTATATGACTAAACTACTGTCGAAGCGACGGTAAACTCAAATAGTCAAGTCTATAGTTTGTGAAGTATTTCATTGATAAGGTTGACGCAGTCTCTACGTTTATAATCTTCATGAAAAGAAACATTAGCTTTGACTATTAACAAGTAGTGACAGGATATGCACAATTTTTTTTTAATATAGACATGAAGTTCGAGGGATATATCTTAAATATCAGTAAACAAGTCAAGACCCTATCTTTTTCATAGTGTTTCGTGTTCTTACATCGTGTCTTATTGTATTTGGTGACTGACTAAATGTTTACATCGTCATCACGTAATGCTTTGTTACGCGAATGAAAATATCATTATCTGATAAGATAATAAAAGAAATCAATCATACATAAGCTGTCAAAAATTAACTTCAGGGAAATTTTTGTTGACACACCGTTAAATATCGATAAACTCGTCTGATTTGGTCATCTCCGTGAAATGAATATTACATACATAATTTGTTTTCAGTTGATCAGATAACGTATTTCATAAGCCAGTGAACACAGTTCAGATAACAGTCTGACTGAAAACACATTAAAAATCATTAT
>CM037785.1:54390365-54440365 GCA_021229015.1 Solen grandis | reverse complement strand
ATGTTGAGACAACAGCAACAAGATGAAGATGAAGATCATATGCTCATAGAACAACAGCAGATGTTACAAGATGAAAACGATGTCATCGTAATCAGTGACGATGGCAGCGAAACCAAGCACGATGTGGACAATGTCACCGAAATCTAAAGAAGAAACAAAACGGCCCTTTTCAGGGCCAACCAAATGTCTCGAAAGGACATTTTACAATTGTCAATCCCCTTTAAGATGTGGTCCTCCTTTAAGAAATTTTATTACATAAATCTGTTTTCATATATAGTACCATTCGGTACTATAGTATAGATTCGGTAAATCTGTTTTCATATATAGTACCATTCGGTACTATAGTATAGATTCGGTACCATAAGTACCAAAAAAAAAAATTATGGTACCATAAGTACAAAAAATTATGGTACCGTCGATACCATAGTGCCACCCTCTACTACTGTTATTGTTTTAATGATACTCAGATTTAATATATACTTTAAGAATTATTACGGGAATAACATATACACTTGGCTTTCCGTTCGTCAATGCCGTGTCGTGACGACAACGATATCAAATCATAGAAAGTTATAGACATTTCCAAAAAGCATATAAATATCGCAATTTCCTTTTGTTCTTGGTCGTAGAAGAGAGAACATCTCCAGTGAAGAAACTAAGCCTTTGCATGTACGGTAAAACGTTTAATATATTATCTGAGTAGAGTGAGCACAGAGAGTGAACAGTGGACATGTTCCATCCCAGTAGTCTTTGTTACTGAGCTTGAAAAGTAATATACCAAAAGCGTAATACCGTGGCTGAACGTTATAGCCATTAAGCTAGTGACTATCTGCCCGGTAGTAGCACGGTGATAAGTGCGAGACATAATTATATATAGCTGAGCAACCCTCGCTCAACTATATTTTTGCTGGTATTTTAAGCAAGGTGAACGGTACAGATAGGAAGCCGATCTAGTTACATATAAGGTCGGACATCACTAAAGGGCTCGGCAACGTCATTTTCCAATGTAATGTTTAACATATACCATAACATTTTAATGTAAATATATCTTTTGTCTTATAATAAAAGGACAGGTTCGTCCCCAAGGAAAATTTATAAACATATATCAGCTTTATTTTTCTTTATTTATCGATCATCTTATCATTTCATAAAATGAAAATTATATATGTATATTAAGAATAGGTTGATCTTTATCTAATCATCATATACAAGCTCAGCAAAACAGCCGAGCAGAACTTGACATTATTTTTTGAGCATATACACGTAACATTATTATTTTACGAAGACTTTCATTTAAAAAAAAATAATTACAAAATGTCTTAATTCGGGCAAGTCTGAAATTGTAAACAATCTCATGAACACAGATAAACAACCCGAGTACCACAGCTCTAAAGAAGCAATCTTGGTTCAGGTTTACCCATAGAATATCTGAGCCAAAACATTTTTGAATCTGGCCAGAAGTTTTGGAACAGAACCCCAGTTCATTTCTTTCCCTAACTGAGGATTCCATATTATTGAATTTTCTAAGCTCGTATTACATTTACAAAATGCTTATTTCATTTTCAGATTTCTAATAACAATACCAAACTGCTTGTTGCATTTTCAAAATTCATATTACATTTGCATTTTCAAGGTTGATATTATTACTTTAAAAATATACAATTAATGATCGAATGTAGTTTTCGTGGGCTTATTTTTTTATTATTTACATTTCAGATTGAAAACGTTTGTTTTAATCGGAAAGAATTAACTTTTATAATTTTTGAAGAAGAAACAGACACGTGAAAATTAAACTTAGAAAACAATTCTTCAAATACAATAACGAAAGATAGAATTGTCATAATGCGAACAAGAATGTAACTGGCGGATATTTGCACCTTGTATTTTACCGACAGAACTGCTAGCATAGCTGGATCCTGATCAGGTTAGGGGGGTATTAAAAAGATGTAGCAGTGACAATGCAAGAGGTTTGCCGCTTTGTTCGAGCCGTGAGAAGCTAGGGAGTAGTGGGATCCTGGGAAACCCCCCTGCGAAATTGTTTAAATTAAAGCTGTGGAATTTTATGTATGGTCGGGGAATTTTAGAGGGGCACACGCCGGGTGCACCCCCTTGAATCTGCTAGTGGCCAGAGCTATTTTTTTAATAGCTGGGTTGACACATACGTTACGCCGTGCGCTTGAATGGGCTGCGGAGAGATGGTATACATGAGGTCAGTTTTGATTTCAGTATACTCATTATAAGGGCGATATTTTCGTTACGATACGGTATTTCAGGTTGGAAAATTTTACACGGGCTGACAATTTTTCCATCTCTACCATACATACTTCGGATATTACTCATACACATTTGGTTGCAAATCTGAATCTGTTTATAAATCTCAGTTGATTCGCCTGATAGTCATTCGATCTCAACCATGTATAGCTAAGATATACTTCAGATTGGAAATCTGAGCCCGGGTCGAAATCTCAGACCACTAGACAGACTTATGTTTCCGTCATGTCTGTTTGTTTGAGGTTAACGTCTCACCGATAGTATTTCAGTCATTTGGATACTTCGTGTACTTGGGACAGATATATTGCTGCCACACTGCAGTATCAAGCCGTAGACATGTGACATGATACCATACTCAATCACATTGATTATACGAGAAAGCCATGTTGGAACTACCCTTATATGCTGAAAGCCAAACAATGGAGCTATACCAGTACATTTTTACGACTTTTGTATGCCGCACCCTGGGATCGAACCCACGACCCCCTGATTCCGGGGCGAACGCTCTAACCACTCGACCGCCGGGATAATATATATTCCTGTGATTTGCGCATATACAAGATGTTGTAATTTTGAGCCCAGATGAAAATCTCAGACGGACTGAAGGTTCCTTCCGAATATTGCACACGTACAATTCGACTCTTGGAGACTTCAGCACATCGTGACACCGGTTCTATAGAACCTCAGCCTAGTTGCTTAAAAAAAGCTCTGACACCTGATCTGTAGCAGAACTATCCGACTAAAACAAACGTTTTCAATCTTAAATGTGAATCAAAAATAAAAACTAAACCAGTGAAAAATACAATATAGAATCTACATTTAACAATTTGTAACATACGAACATTAACCCCCAACTTAAACTCTTAACATAAATATGGCAGACAGAACTATATCGTTAAAAGTGAAATGTTTAAGTAACAATTTCTAGATTGTAATAAGCATTATGAAATTGTAATAAGCATTTCGTAAATGTAATAAGCATAGTAAAAATGTAACCTCAATTAGGAAAAGAAATGAACTGGCGAATATCCCCTCCCATACCCTGGCAGCCATGTTTATTTACGGATCAGAATAATTTTGGCTATCTCAGTAGAGGGTTACCAAAGGAACATCTGTACTAAAACATTTTGAAATATGTCAAGTAGATTTGAAGGAGATGATTTTTAAAGTTTTCATAATTCTTTTCTTTCCGTTGCCATGGTAACCAGAGTTCTACATGGATCAAATTTATTTTAGCAACTTTTTTGAAGGTTCACCCAAAGATCATCCCTGTCAAGTTCAATTAAATTCTGTCCAGCGGTTTCAGAGGAGATGTCATTTAAAGTTTTTTGCTATACACGAATAAGGCAAATTAGCCCCGCCCCTGGCGGCCATGGGTTTTTTTTTTTACGGATCGGAATAATTTTAGAAATCTTGGTAGAGGGTTATCCAAGGAACATCTGTACTAATCTTGCAAGTAGTTTTGAAGGAGATGATTTTTAAAGTTTTCATAATTTTGTGCTTCCCGTTGCCATGGCATTCAGAGTTCTACATGGATCATTATATTTTAGCAACTTTTGTTAAGGTTCACCCAAGGATCATTCCTGGCAAGTTTAAATAAATTCTGTTCAGCAGTTTCAGAGATGTCATTTAAAGTTTTTTGCTATACATTTAAAGCAAATTAGCCCCGGCCCCGGCTGCCATTTTTTTACAGAACGGACTAATTTTAGCAATCTTGGTAGAAGGTTACCAAAGGAACATCTGTACTAAAACATTTTGAAATCTGTCAAGTAGTTTTGAAGGAGATGATTTTTAAAATTTTCATAATTTTGTACTTCCCGTTGCCATGGCATTCAGAGTTCTGCATGGATCAAGTTTATTTGAGCAAATTTTGTGAAGGTTTACCCAATGATCATTCCTGCCAAGCTTAATCAAATTCTGTCCAGCGGTTTCAGAGGAGATGCCCTTTAAAGCAAATTGTTGACGACGCACGTCGGACGACGACGGACGCAGGGTGATCCTGATAGCTCAACTTGAGCACGTTGTGTGTGTGTTGTTCCAATCTTGGAAATATATCAATATACAAGTATTTTCTGACGGCTTTGATTTCGTGTTTAAAACATGTATCATTAAAAGCACGATTGTTCTTATTTAGCCTACATATTTAATATTTATAGAACATGTGAAGCGTTATATTTGTCATATACGGTAAATATCGTTTAAAATCCATACATAAATACCTAGTAAGCCTTTCATTTGTGCTGCCAAGCTTCTGCATCGTTGTTTTTTGACTGAAAATATAATATGTTTGCCGTTCTTTAAATCCGAGTCATAAAACCTAGCACGCAATGATTCCGACTTTGGATGAATGAATGAATATCATAAAACATGATGTTTCATTTAAGAAAAATCTTCATATAAATTGTATTAAAGGGAATTTTAACTTTTTTCTTTAATTTTGACATTAGCAGATTCGTTATCAAGACACAAATTCAAAGCAATAAATTAAATCACGATGCATACTTACATTTTTTCCCTTTGCTTGGCCTCGCTGATCTGTTGATCGCGTTTCTCAATGTCTGCCAGATATCTTTAAAGAAAGAAATTTTATATACAGTAACGTAAAGGTATATGAAGCACATGTACACACTTTTTTAATATACATCAACAACATTTATATACTTACCCTATTGTCATATTAAGTAATGATAATAGTATATCAACCAATTTAGCAGTATTGTATCATATTAAGTAATGATAATAGTTATCAAGCAATTTAGAGGTATCGTATCATATTAAGTAATGATAATACTATATTAACATTTTTATCAGTATCGTATCATATTAAGTAGTATCGTATCATATTAAGTATGATAATAGTATATCAACCATTTTAGCAGTATCGTATCATATTTAGAAATGATAATAGTATATCAACCACTTTAGCAGTATCTTATCATATTAAGTAATGATAGTAGAATATTAACCATCTTAGCAGTGTCGTATGATATTAAGTAGTATCGTATCATATTAAGTTATGATAATAGTATATTAACCACTTAAGCAGTATCGTATCATATTAAGTAATTATAATAGTATATCAACCACTTTAGCAGTATCGTATCATATTAGGTAGCAGTTATTATTCAATAATGATGATAGTATATACACCACTATAGCAGTATCGTATCATATTAAATAATGATACTTAGTCATGTTAGTAGTACGTCAACAACATATAAATACTTATCATATTGAAGTAATGACGTAGCAAGATGACACGTGTGGATGATTTGAGCTACTGATCGGCTTTTTAAATTGAAAATTTGAAAATGCTGATTTGAGTATGATGTTAGTTTCAAGATTAAGGAATTATCTAGTTTACAAGCTTTATTTCGGACCAATTAGACCCAGCTACCAGTACTAGAAGTTCTGACGCTGCACTAAATGATTTTGATGGTGCTAGTACAGACACAAAACGGCTATGATTTTTGGTGAAATCTTGAATCTTAAGACAGACCAGGCCAGAGCATGGGAACATGAGTCATTACACATCAATATGAAAGTCACCTGTAGCAACATTAGCCGCATCTCTCAAGTGACAAATGAACAATCCGCAGACGCTTAAGCACCGGGAAGAAAAAATAATATTTCGGGCAGGAGTGTTAAGGAATCCCGTTTTTAAAATTGTACAAGTTCTATCTCTGCAAATCTTCCTAAATATAATGACGTGGAGCATATCAAATCGAATGCAAAAAATACTTAAGAATGCCACGGCATACTCCATCGACCGTAACGTCCCCAAGGACATTGCAGACACAAGGAGGCATATGTGGTCCAAAAAAAAGACTACCCTGATGCAAATATCCGTATTGTGTACCCGACTAAGCTGTTTGGTAATCGCACAATCAAGGATGAGTTCCCTTACTGGCACTCTGTTTAAAGTCAATCTAGTTCGGTCGATTTTATTGTGCTTGAGGAAGAATTATGAGTTGCTGATGACCTAAGCATGGACCGCAAAACACAATCAACTTCAACTTTCATGGATAATCACGTTTTTTTTGTTGTTTTTTTTGTTTTTTCAGGTGACCGCTCCAACTTACGGTCAGTTGAATTCCCGGCATACAGAATGTTAATCGACACATTTCAGCGGAGAGAGATACACGTGATAACGTGCCGTTTTCTTGCGGTAATGTGCCTAGCGCGTAAAAGCGACCCGGTCGGTAGCAAACGACATACTATGGAAACCGGCAATCAGTCGAGCCAGCCGAATACAGACTCATGTAGCGGGAGCAGTGGAAGTTTGTAATGCTAAATATCCAGTGTTTATATTTCAAATAAAGTAATAACTGGCATTAACTGCAGCGAAGTTAAATCTATTTTTAATAAAAATTATATTGTGATGTTCTTTGAAGCTGTTTTTCCCATGAAATTGCATTATACTGAACCTTTGTATATATTGTATTGTAACATTTTACAAAATAAAATGAAACGCATAATTATGTAATTAAATAAATGAGAAACAAGAAATATCTTTTTAAAAAAACATTCAGCGTAAGAAAAAAAAATTAAAGAAAGTAAAAGTGTTGCAATATAATATATTTAATATAATAATGCTGGCAAGTTTTAAACGGTCTGTGGTTTTAAAACAATGCTATAAAACGTATTTGTCGCTAAATTTGTGAGGTGTTATATATTAGGAAGTGAAAAAAAAAAAGAATAAGAAGGGATAAAAATGTAATAAAAGCGAAACATAAAAAAAAGTTCATTCAGTGGGATTCGATCTTGGGGCCCATAGTTCAGCAGGCGAGCACTTAACCAACTGTGCAAAGGAGGCTGATGCTATTGTAACGTGTCCGAGCGGTTAGAAAAATTATAAATATATGCGAAATTTTCCTTGTGACTCTCCCGGTCGTATGATTAGATAAATGAAAGTTAAGCTATGAAATATATACAAAGCTTATTTACGAATTATTGTAACAATGATTGATTGTTTCAAATAATCAGCGTTTAATTAATTGATAATCAAAAAAAAAAAAAAAAAAAAAAACCTCCCTAACTTAATACTGAACACAAAATTATTCCAATAACCTAAACGAAATTTAAGTCAAGTCAGCCCTATCTTTTTTTTCTATATTTTCAACCCTGAGCAGTATTTAAGTGCAGTAGTAACCATACCTAAATCTCCAACTGCTACCCGGCCTGCAGATTCGCCATATCAAATCTAACATCTCACCAGATAGCGTAAAAACATGAAAGGAAGTGTTTTGAATGCATGTTCTTTCATCTTGAACAGACGCATAAAATTATAGATTGTATGTGGAAGATTTATATACTTCCACTGAGATAAGAATATATCAAAGGGAGATAATTCAAGAAAATATAAATATTTAATTATTACGACATTGTAGACAATCTAAACTAACAAAACTGAATCATAATGAATCATAATCATATAAAAAAAAAAAAAAAATTACTCCAACACCAGTTATGTCAAAACATCATATATAAAAGCCTAAAATCGTGTCACTTTAATATATGGCTAATTTATACACTGCGAGTTTTTGCGACTTAGAGGGAAGAGTCCACTACCAAGTTTAACTACGTTTTCAAAAGACTCATAACTGTTAATTTTTCAACTCCGTAGTTTTTATGTTTTAAATTTTTAAATGGATAGTTTTTATGTTTAACTAGGTAGATTAAATTGTTATTTGCCAATTAACAATCATGCAGAAAGATGTGCACCTTGAAACTCCCATTTTACGATGGAATATCCTAAAATAAGTTATGCAAACCAATGAAACAAGTGCTTTTCTGAACTCTTCGGCTGTTAACCAAGATTTCATTGGTTCAAGGAATAGGTCAAAATCCATTTTATACAGCTTACGCCGAAAAATGTTCACTGAAACTTGGTCAAATGATTAGTTTAATATAAATGTAAATAATTTTCAACACTTTTCTTTGCACCGAAAGCGGAAATGAAACTGTAAGCGTGGTTCGTGTGGTATAAGTTTTGATAGAAGAGCTACTTATATATCAGGTAATTGTATTTTTCTCAAGGTGAAGATGACATTTTAGAGAGATTTGATGGAAAAAGGTTAACGTTATAACGAGATTTATTTGTAAGTATGTTATGTTATGCCGGAAAATGTTTGTAGGTTAAACTTGATTGAAACATGCGTATTTGATAGACTAGCTGATTTTTTATCAAGTTTCCAGAATTCCACCAACAGGATTTGTCATATATTACTTACTAGCGATTTTAAAGGGCGGACGCCTGTCAAATATCCGGGTTAAATCATTTAGTGTTACCAGATTATACCTGATAAGTTTTCTCCTAGGAGAAAAATTAAGTTGTTAACAATACTTGACCTCTAAACAGTCAGTGTTGAGGGTCGCATTGACATAGGCGCTTTTATTGGTAATAAAGGAGGCAGTGTGGTTGATTACTTTCTTGCTTTAAGTGTTTGATGTAGGAAGCCCTAATGCTATTACAGATTAACATTTATTGGAATTAGTTGTTGAAAATGTTGTATCTACACCATAAAATAGCGATGCATGTTAAAAGACATTAAAGTCATGTGTCGAGAGGTGGTTCACGAGTAAATAATGCCGGTGACGTTACTTTTGAAACTGATGGTATGTTGGTTTGCTTCAAGCAAAACCTTTCCACATACAAACAACTGGTCCAACCAAAGACCCATTCATCAGACAATAATGGAAGTCATACATACACGTCCGTTTCTATATACATCCTTTGATGACATTTTCTTTAATAATTTGTATAGTGTACACGCCTGTGTATCTTAAGAATTTACTAAAGGTTAAAGAGTATTATCTAAAGATGGTAAATCACTTGGCGATTGTAATTCTTTTTTATGAGGTAAATTATTAAGTTTTCATTCTTTGGTATTCAATTAATTAGTATTACCTATGGACAGTCTCTTCCGACGCATTTCGTTGCCTTTCTGTCTTCTCTAACATTTGCCGCATGCTACAAATAAAAATCATAAGGTTTTGATGTAAGCAGACATGACACTTGATCAACTAATAAATTGATGACAAGTATAACAAATATTAACTTGCTTTCAAATCTAATATTTGGTGGTATTTCTACACATTCCTTTACCTTACACATCAATGAAAATATTATAGATAAGACATGTATGGTATGCCGGTTGGGACATGCTAGTTGCCACTTGTTATTTAACAATTGTTTCTTGTCATTTCCCAGTAGCTACTTACAATTTGTAAGCTGCCACTTGCTAGTTGATACTTACCACTTGCTTGTTAACAGACCACTTACCAGCTCCTGCTTGCGATTTTTCCACTTGCCTGTTACGTTTTGCTTTCACCAAATTAATGGTAATTTTAAAACCGAATCAAAAGTAGCGGTCATATAAAAGTAGCGACCCGTAAAATCCCATGAATTCAAATGTCATAACTGTACCGTCAGGACTATTATTTCATTTTAAATCACCCCAAAAATATCTCAACACTGCGTGTTTTAATGTGAAATTATAGTATCGGAAAGCAAATATTTATATAGTTTAATATACTATTCAGGAATTTTTATTATAGTTATCGCTTGATGTGTTATCACGAATATATGAATAAGCATATATATTTTTATTTCCTCCAATGTCGGAGAGCATTTACAGGTACGAAAGTAACATAAATATCATATTCATATAATACAGCAGTGACAAGTGTGACATTCATTTACATTTAACATATACATTTTTATACATTTTAAACAACAAAAGATTAATGTGACCAGTGATGGAAAAAAGAAGAAGAAACAAAGCCATTCTGTGTTTTGGAAACCTTTTCCAAAGCGAAACGAAAGTGCTTATAAATGGTTATTGTTGTTTTGTGTACAAATAACATGACAGTCCATCAATAAATTAATGGCTTGACATGCAAATTAATATATATTTAATATGTAATAAGAAAATAAGAAAGGACGTGAGGCGTAGCATACACTAAGTCATAGGTTCATAAATATGACGATATAAAACAGCTTGCAATAACAAAGTTTTCATATGACAAGTTAAAGAAAAGCTGTTATCACCGATATTTAACCAAGATTTATGCAAATACATAAAGGATATTTTTTTAATAATTTAAATCCTGGTCAAAGTGGCTACCAAGCACAGCTACAAGTACATTGAGATTTGCTCCAAGTACCATATTAACAAACGTTAACCTGTCCATACATAACATATTGTTATACCATTTGACCGCAGAACACTGGTTGAAGCCTATGAAATTAATTCAGTTGCATGGACTCGGTAACCCGAAAATCATAAAACATGTGATCAGTAAAACGTGCATTGTACAGATTGCCACAGCGATGAAAGGTCTCGTTAAATCTCGCAGTGTATGCAATAAGTTGATGGACGGATCTTGTACAAGAGAGGCCGAGAGAATACCCAAAACTCGCTAATCCCATGGTCAGTGTTCAGTGTACGGAACCTGCTGAATTCTGAAATACGTTGCCGCCAGGTAAGTATAAAATACCCCTTTACTTTAAGATTTATCTTTTTTCCACACATACTTTGTTGACAATGTGCCATTTAACAGAAAAAAAATGTAAATATCCTGTAAATTGTACTTTGTCAGTATATTTTCCATATCACAAAAACAACCAGATGTTTTAGTGAACATGCTGTAGTAATGTAGTCTGTACGTAAAACTTCTTTGACAACACAATTTCGACTCAAACCACATAGTTTGCCAAAGAAGGTTAGTTTCTTACGGTCTTTTTCAGCTTAAAGCGGCAAGCATTAAAGCGAGCTTAAAACAATGTCTGTACGGGACCGGGTACTAAGAATACAGTGTTGATGTGCCCGCTCAAGACGTGGTAGTTTATTATCAGTCAGATTGAGCAGTAACTCACAGTCGTACAAAGCCCTTGAAATAACAATGTTATCACATATTTTCTTTGCGGTTATTGAGTTTAAATCATCACCACGAAAAGAACATTGGGTCAAGCTATAGTACGTGCGCCTTATTTTTGTTCAAAAATCACTCATGATATTATTATTTTGAAATTTGTTGTTGTTGGTGTATTGGGGTTTACCGTCGCTGCTATAGTATTTCAATCATACTAGTATAGCGACGTCCAGGTGTGTGGGGGGGGGATAAAATAAAATTGAAGAATGTGCTAATTTGTTTGGCGAAACAATGATGCTTCAAAAGCAGTGTATTATTTGATAGTTATTTTAAATTTGTAATAGGAGGGGTGATCATTATATTCGAGAAATTTTATTATAAGTTACCAATTTCAACCACAAGCCAATCAAACTTATTTCTTTCTAAAGTAGACCCCATGTGACCTAATGCACTTGTTACATCTATCCAACCAAGACACAACGCCGTGATGTAAGCCGTCACGTGACAACACACTCAACGCCGCCGTTATAGCACAACCAGGCTCTTATCGAGACCCGCAACTGATCTTTAACATTTGGAAAGAGAAAGAATCACAGACGACCAAATCTGGAATATACGGTGGGTGTTGTAGATGTTCGATGTTTAATTCTGTCATTATGGCCCTTACAACACGGCTGACTAATTGTAGTGCAAAATGAAACCCGTCCTTGCAAGTTCTGGGCGCTTGTCTTTGAAATCCCGACGGCGTTTGGTTCGGAGTATAAGGAGTAATATTCACAACTGATTGTAGTTTTCTCCGGTACTATGTGATTAAGAACTATACCCAAAGTGTCACAGAAAATGCTTGACATGACTGTACCGGCTGACTTGGAAAGACATGCTTCCAAACCGAATTATGTTTCTTACTTTCCGGCTCATAGAAATAGAACCAGGTTTCATCACATGTTATTATTTTAGAAACATTTTAGGTTCCTCAGAAAAACGACTCAAAAATACTTGGCACAAATTTACTCGTACCTGTTATTGCTCCGGTGTTAAACGTCTACTCACCAATACCACCCGTCGCATAGCTAGTATGTTGGTTAAAATATCTTGTGCTGTACCATAACTTACACCAAACTCCTCAGCAACTTTCCTAACAGTTATTCTCCTGTCTTGCTTAACAAATGATTCAATGGCAGAGTTGAAAATCCTCGAATATAAAATGACCATCCCTCTTACTTTAGAGAATTGTACACGGAGAAAAAGCCCTGTCCTATTTTAAAAGCAATGGCATAAGAAAGAAAATGACTGCTGTTTAGCTGCCGGGTCATGTCTAGTTTATGCTTGTGGATGATAGCGAGCGTTCTCCAAAATTATTCAGACATACATTATACAATGTTAATGATGATGAACTATCAATGCTCAGTTTAATAATAGTACTTGTAAGACCTTGAACCAGTTTTCTAATTTATCTTGAAACATACACTGGACATCTATCAGCATATGGTAGCTCCAGGATTGGTTTACCCAGTGTCAGGATACTCAGACTAGGTGTGGTATCATGCCTCACAAAACGAAGATTATACATTGTGTTTTCATATATAAGAATTTCTCAGGAGACACACAAACATTAAACAGTGACGTTCTGATAAAGTTTTATGTCCGATCGAGTTGGGTCGCCTTTGGTTATACATTTAAAAATGAACCAAGTACACGTGATTTGTTTTTGTATTCTTCATTGGATAAGATAGAGAAACCATTTTGCGCGGCCGCGCCGTTCGTTTGTAATTTTGACCCTCTACACATAATTTCGTACTTCCTTGCAATTGCGCGAAATAGTGCTCTCTTTGATTACCCCAATTGACAATATCCTAGTTTCATTTTCATACGACGGATATTGTTTTGTTATGTAGAGTTAAGGTATGTTCTTACACATCAAATCTGTTATTGCTTTTGATATGATGATTTTATCAATGATGAATTCATTAGTACAACAGCAACGTTCAGCGCAATAATTAGTACATATCATGAGATTTCACCTGCGAATCACAACGCGAGAAGATATCGGTGCTGTAACGCTTTGATTTTATTTATCTGCTGATGTATGGTTTATGTTGATATATAACTGCAGAAGCAACGATGTATTCAGTTTATAATGTAACACCTATATTTATCTTATAGGACACACTTACCAATAAATGACTTGTTCTGTGCGAGTATTACAGATATTGTTGAGTTAAGTAAATTAGCGTAATATTGTAAGTTAATGCTCGCGTTTTAAAGATATTACTACAGAAAACAAATGATATTTAAGAACATGAAATATTTTAACTAGATGCAAATTCTTACGCTGTGAGGATGTCCTCGCAAAACCTTTCCACATACAAACTACTGGTCCAACCAAAGACCCATTCTTCAGACAATAATGGAAAATCATACACGTCCGTTTCTATATATTTGGTGACATTTTCTTTAATAATTTGTATAGTGTACACGCCTGTGTATCTTAAGAATTTACTAAAGGTTAAAGAGTATTATCTAAAGATGGTAAATCACTTGGCGATTGCAATTCTTTTTTATGAGGTAAATTATTAAATTTTCATTCTTTGGTATTCACTCAGTTATAAATCTTACATCTTGATAGTCTCTTCCAACGCATTTCGTTGCCTTTCTGTCTTCTCTAACATTTGCTGCGTGCTACAAATAAAAATCACAAGGCTTTGATGTAAGCAGACATGACATTTGATCAACTAATAAATTGATGAAAATATAATAAATATTAACTTGCTTTCAAATATGATATTTGGTGGTATTTCTACACATTCCTTTACCTTTCACATCAATGAAAATATTGTAGAAAAGACATGTATGGTATGCCGGTTGGGACATGCTAGTTGCCACTTGTTATTTAACAATTGTTTCTTGTCATTTCCCAGTAGCTACTTACAATTTGTAAGCTGCCACTTGCTAGTTGATACTTGCCAATTGCTTGTTAACTGACCTTTTACCAGCTACTGCTTGCGATTTTTCCACTTGCCTGTTACGTTTTGCTTTCACCAAATTAATGGTAATTTTAAAACCGAATCAAAAGTAGCGGTCATGTAATAGTAGTGTAACAAACACGGCCTGGCCCGGAATCGAACCGGTCCGCCGGCGTGATAACCCAGTGCTCTAAACACTGAGCCAAAGAGTCGACTCCCTGACGAAGTTGTCAGAGATCGTATATACACCTGTGACGACGTATCGTCACATTAGCGATCCGTAACCTCTCATGTATTCAAATGTCATAATTGTACCGTCAGGACTAGTATTTCATTTTAAATCACCCCAAAAATATCTCAACACTGCGTGTTTTAATGTGAAATTATAGTATCGGGAAGCAAATATTTATATTGTTTAATATACTATTCAGGAAGTACACCTAGTTTAAACATATAGCAATTATGACATTATCATAGTTATTGCTAGATTGTGTTATCACCAATTAAATATATATATGTATAACCAATGAAGAAGATATATTTAAAGGAATATAGATTTAATTTCAATGGTATGGCAAATTTCGAACCACTAAAATAAATATATATATTTATTTCCTCCAATGTCGGAGAGCATTTACAGGTACGAAAGTAACATAAATATCATATTCATATAATACAGCAGTGACAAGTGTGACATTCATTTACATTTAACATATACATTTTTATACGTTTTAAACAACAAAAATAATGTGACCAGTTATGGAAAAAAGGAGAAGAAACAAAGCCATTCTTTGTTTTGGAAACCTTTTCCAAAGCGAAACGAAAGAGCTTATAAATGGTTATTGTTGTTTTTGTGTACAAATAACATGACAATCCATTAATAAATTAATGGCTTGACATGCAAATTAATATATATTTAATATGTAATAAGAAAATAAGAAAGGACGTGAGGCGTAGCATACACTAAGTCATAGGTTCATAAATATGACGATATAAAACAGCTTGCAATAACAAAGTTTTCACATGACAAGTTAAAAAAAAAGCTGTTATCACCGATATTTAACCAAGTTTTATGCAAATACATAAAGGATATTTTTTTAATAATTTAAATCCTGATCAAAATGGCTACCAAGCACAGCTACAAGTACATTGAGATATGCTCCATATTATTATTTTGAGATTTGTTGTTGTTGGTGTATTGGGGTTTACCGTCGCTGCGATAGTATTTCAATCATACTATAGCGACGTCCAGCTAATTACAGGTGGAGGAAGACCCCGAGTACACAGAGGTACCCGGGTAGAACCACCGACCTACCGAAAGCCTTGAGATTTGTGTAACACCTAATGCCAAGATATACATAATCGGTAGTTTCATTGATCTTGTTAGACCTTGTATTCCAGCGTTGTGTTGCTCTATAAAATGACCTTTGACTTTCATTATAGACAACTACTGCATATTTGGACAGGTTATATTGGAAGCGCTAAATACACGAGTATTGATAACATATTTGTATCAATTGCTGCAAACCTTTTGCGCAGAGAGATAGTAACAACATGTCATCAGCAACAGTGAGAACGCAAACTGATTTGCTACCGATGCTCAATCCCTTGCCACTTTTAACTAATTCGACAATCAGGTCGTTTATGTAAATTAAATACAGAAATGGCGATCATTTACTACCTTGTCTTGTGCCCTGCAGAATAGGAATGAACTTTAAACAGGACTTTCCTGTACATATCCGTGTGCACCCTCACGACGGAAAGCCACAATTACATTGCTGTGATATGCCTAGGTAATGTAATTTAACGTATGTAGCCCATCGTCATACCCTGTGAAAGGCTTGTCTACTGTCAAGATAGCAATCATACACCCTACTGTTATTTTCTTTGCAATGTTCAATAGCCTCCCTAGCCAAGAAACTTGTTTTCGTATAACCCAGTCCTGCTTGAAAACCCCCTTGTAGTGAAAAGATTGGCTTCGAAATTTCTGACATTAATCGTTTTAATAATACACTCTCGTAAAGTTTTGGTAAGGTAGAGGAAAACGTAATTATTCGAAAAGTTTAAGAGTCATCCTTTCTTTTACCTGCTCTTCTATGCAACGTAACAATAGTGCCATTTTTATTTTCCTGGGACATACGCATTTGACCTCATGCAATTTACAAATTTTCAAATTAATTTCCAAAGCCTTTTCTCTACCGTAGAATATAAAACAACGCTACTTATTTCATAATTAACATGACTGGGGGGGGGGGGGAATAAAATAAGATTGAAGAATGTGCTAATTTGTTTGGCGAAACAATGATGCTTCAAAAAGCAGTGTATTATTATTATATTATTAAGTTACCAATTTCAACCACAAGCCAGTCAAACGTATTTCTTTCTAAAGTAGACTCCATGTGACCTAATGCACTTGTTACATCTATCCAACTAAGAATCAACGCCGTGACGTAAGCCGTCACGTGACAACACACTCAACGCCGCCGTTATAACACTACCAAGCTCTTATCGAGACTCGCAACTGAACTTTAACATTTGGAAAGAGAAAGAAAATCTGGAGTATACGGTGGGTGTTGTAGATGTTCGATGTTTAATTCTGACATTAGCCTATGGCCCTTACAACATGGCTGACTAATTGTAGTGCAAAATGAAACCCGTCCTTGCAAGTTCTGGGCGCTTGACTTTGAAATCCCGACGGCGTTTGGTTCGGAGTATAAAGAGTAATATTCACAATTGATTGTAGTTTTCTTCGGTACCATGTGATTAAGAACTATACCCGAAGTGTCACAGAAAATGCTTGACATGACTGTTCCGGCTGACTTGGAAAGACATGCTTCCAAACCGAATTATGTTTCTTACTTTCCGGCTCATAGAAATAGAACCAGGTTTCATCACATGTTATTATTTTAGAAACAATTCAGCTTCCTCAGAAAAACGACTCAAAAATACTTGGCACAAATTTACTCGGACCTGTTGTTGCTCCGGTGTTAAAAGTCTACTCACCCATACCACCCGTCGCATAGCTAGTATGTTGGTTAAAATATCTTGTACTGTACCATAACACCCAACTCCTCAGCAACCTTCCTAACAGTTATTCTCCTGTCTTGCTTAACAAATGACTCAATGGCAGAGTCGAAATCATCTATTTTGATGGAAATTTTTCGTCTAGGACGAGGGTAATCTTCGATAGAGAATCTGCCATCACTAAATCGGCGAAACCACTTGTAGGCAGACTAACAATTAACTTTCTGTAAATCCGCTCTGGGTTCTGTCATAGATATACCGAGTTTTGCGTAGAATTTGATAACAACACTCAGAGCTACAGATAATTTTTAAGTCTAAATGATATTTACCCCCTCTAATTTTTTGTAATGCTGAAAACAGAAAATTCAAATATTTTTACACCCTCATCATAAAACTAAATGACACTTATATTTAAACGCGTCTGCCTCTTACCTTGATATACAAATGTACCATGATAAACAAGTCTCAGCATTCTCTGTACCTTGCAGATTAGTGACAACATTTTCTATATGAATAGCTATGTACAACACTCCTGGTGTTATTTTCCAACTGAGATGATAATATTATTACAAACTGTCAAAAACGTTCAACTACGGTTGCTTCTCCGACAGTTTAACTTAACAGTTTCACCGGAAACTGAATCACCAGCATGTTTCTTAGAAGTATTTTCGGTCATAATAACGCGGTCATATATTATTCCTTCAAATATTTGTTTGGTAATAGATCCTGCAAATTCATTTTCATTTTTGCAAAAAAAGGGAACACTAGGATTGTCATCATTGCTTAATATATTCACTTTAATCGCTCTGGTTTGCTTCTACCTGCTATTTTAGCGTCTACACGATACGCATAGTCCCGAATACCGATAACGATAACTTACAAAAGGTAACCAACATCATGGTTCCCGACTATCAAGAACGTTAACTACTACAGTACACAAATGTTAAAACCCTGACTAGTTCTATACCATAAAAGAATATCGAAATACGCGTAATGTTGAGTAACAATGTTGATCGGACACTTCAAATGCGTTTTATCACCCTTCAATTTTGTTTTCAATGCATTTTTACCAAAAAATAATGCTTAAAAACGCAAAAACGCATCTTATCTGTAGCTCTGCAACACGCTTCTATACAAAATGTATTGTCTTCCATCCTTGACAATCATATTCACATATGCAAGGGTTATTTAAGCAAATGACGTCATCAAATAAATTATGACGTCATTACAGTATAACGGAGAAAAAGCCCTGTTCTATTTTAAAAGCAATGACATAAGAAAGAAAATGACTGCTTTTTAGCTGCCGGGTCATGTCTAGTTTATGTTTTTGATTGAAAGCGAGCGTTCTCCAAAATTATTCAGATATACATTATACAATGTTACGATAGTTTGATAATGAACTATCACTGCTCAGTTTAATAATAGTACTTGTAAGACCAGTTTTCAAATTTATCTTGAAACAAACACCGGACATATATCAGCATATGGTAGCTCCAGGATTGGTTTACCCAGTGTCAGGATACTCAGACTAGGTGTGGTATCATGCCTCACAAAACGAAGATTATACATTGTGTTTTCATATATAAGAAATTCTCAGGAGACATACAAACATTAAACAGTGACATTCTGATAAAGTTTTATGTCCGATCGAGTCGGTTCGCCTTTGGTTATACATTTAAAAAATGAACCAAGTACACGTGATTTGTTTTTGTATTCTTCATTGGATAAGATAGAGAAACCATTTTGCGCGGCCGCTCCGTTCGTTTGTAATTTTAACCCTCTACACACAATTTCGTTCTTCCTTGCAATTGCGCGAAATAGTGCTCTCTTTGATTACCCCAATTTACAATATCCTAGTTTCATTTTCATACGACGGGTATTGTTTTGTTATGTAGAGTTAAGGTATGTCCTTACACATCAAATCTGTTATTGCTTTTGATATGACGATTTTATCAATGATGAATTTATTAGTACAACAGCAAAGTTCAGCGCAATAATTAATACATCTCATGAGATTTCACCTGCGAATCACAACACAGTAAAGATATAGGTGCTGTAGAGCTTTGATTTTATTTGTTTGCGGATGTATGGTTTATGTTGATATTTTACTGCAGAAGCAACAATGTATTCGGTTTGTAATGTAACACCTTTATTTATCTTATAGGACACACTTACCAATAAATGACTTTTTCTGTGCGAGTATTACAGATATTGTTGAGTTAAGTATCTTTTTAATGAAGCAAAAATTAAAGTAATATGGTAAATTAATACTCGAGTTTTAAAGATATTACTACAGAAAACAAATGATATTTAAGAACATGAAATAATTATAGATGCGAATTCTTACGCTGTGAGGATTTTCTGACGATTCGCCAACGATTCACTGAGTCTTTCGTTCTCATTTTTAATTCGGTTGCATTCTTCTGTCAAGCTAAAATACAAATAAATATAAATTAAATGCTTTTCAGATGATTTATTGAAGGGTTGAATTTATATCTCTCAGGGCATGTGATACAGTTGTAAAAACATAACGTATCATTCAAATCAAACGAAAGAATATTAAATGTGATCATGTGAACTTCGTCTATAAAAAAAACCGACTATCCCCATTTATATGAAAACATTATCAGCGACAATAGTTTAACGATGGTTATACTAAGATTGAAGATTTTACTATAATGTCACATTCAATTGCCTTAAATGTCCTTCTGTTTTAGAGATACATTGTATAAGGTACATAGATTAATAGGATACACTACTTGACAAAACGAAACGGTCATTATTTGAAGCAATATATATATATATATATATCTAGTAACCTGTCCTGTTTCGATGATAATGTCTGATATTTATCTGTCAGTTCTGCATATTCCGTCGTCATTCTGAAATGTTAATATGTACATTGATGTGATACGATTTCCTTTTGACATCGAGAATGAAAGAATGAAATAACATAACCCTCAGTCTAAACTAAACACTATGTCGTGACAATTATACTGATAAAGAATCATAGTACTGGAGGCACTGAGAGATTGTCGGGAATATTCATGAAATAGCTAAAATACTAAACCTTGCGTTTAGCGGGCTTGAACTTAAAAGAAGCAAATGGTCATATAATGCCAAATTTCTTTCATGATAACCCAGCCAAGTCTCACAATGCACTGAGAAAAAAAATTAACGTACCCTTTTTCATCAATAAACTTTATCAAAGGCATTAGCTGAACGGACATGATGCTTAGAAACAAATAAATATGAAATTCAATAATTTCATTTCAATTATTGTAGGATTGAATTTAAATTAAAAATAGTATTCAAATATGATTAAACAAATGAATATAAATGCGAATATATTCGTATGAACACTTTTCCGACTTTTTGAGACATGTGGTGCATACATATGGAATTGCTTGTGCCTTAAAGATGCATTCGGTCCAACATTTATCTCTACCAGTCTTGACACACAGTTGTATGTTGAAACATTGTGCAAAAATAACTTGACTATGATTCGTTACACCATGAGTTAATTGAATACCAGTCTGATCGAACCATTCTTAGAATATGATGGTAGCATTTATATAAAGTTACGAATTTCGTAAACAAGTAATATCAGATTCCGTTTTTTACCATGTTTCAATATACAGTGAAGGAGAACGAAGTTTTAACCGTACTTATCTTTGATATTAATCAAGATTCAAATGCGTGTGGCCATTCTGTGGTTCAGGCGCCAGTGGTTGAACTATTCATCACTGAATCATTCATCCATGACGCGCAGTTACTTCAGGGCACGCAGCGAGGCGATTTCATAGCACGTGATAATGGAAGTAAGTATGTTTTGCAATCATAGTTCTTAAATGAGACCTTCGTTTATAAAATACCGACTAGCCACTTTTATTTGGTAAAACCACAGACAAGTTATGATTCTAAGAAAAAAGAAATAATAACTCATGTGCTACATTCCATTGCCGTACTAATTATCGTTCGGAACCAGAGATAATTGTTTGGAAATAATGGAATAAAAGGGCACATTACTTTTCAAAACGTAACAGTCATTTGAAGTAAAATATAAACAACTCTATTGATCCACCTATCATGTTTCAATGATAATGTATAAGTCATAAATTGCCAACGAATAAACATAAAAAGGGAAGGGGTATTGAAAACGATTTTATGTTCCCTGTAAGGGGACTTTGAAAATGTTTTAAGTTACCAGGAGGAAACTTGAAATGGGGAGAACTTGAAAACGTTAAACCGTCACCAATTGACGCGCAATTAGAGCGGTTGCATGTTCGATTCTCTAAGCATAAATATTTAGCAGTTACAGGACTGGTTGGCTTGGTGTCAGAATAATGTAATCTAGTGTAAGATCATTGCATGATACTGCAGCATTACATCTTACTCAATTATGAGTATCTCTAAAATGCTCCAAACTTGTTCTTGGAATTTAATCCCGACATACATTGGAGGAAACCGGTATACCTGGAGTTAACCCGCGCATCCGAACCATATACCCCTACAACATTCTCAGACCCAAGAGGTATCGTGTTCACCATTACTCTACTCGGACAGTAAGATTCAAGGTGCCTCTTCCCAGAGAAGGCATGAGTCATTTACTTTTTATGAAGACACGCCTGTAGAATATCTCTAGACTATAATGTTTTAATATTAATCAATGAAATTTAATGTTGTATATAGATAGTTCCCGATTTTTTTTTTTTTTTTTTGGGGGGGGGGGGGGGGGGGGGCAGGTGCGCGCTCTACGCTCTGCGCCGCCATCTTTGGGATCAAGCGTGACTCTTTTACATATATGCAAAAAGGGTTCGCTAAGTGTTCAAATAGTTCTGCCAAGTTAGATATAGAATTTAAATTGCTAGATTAACATCCATATGGGGAATTATTTGTCAAACAAGAATGAAAGAAATACGCAAAACAGTGGCTTAGCAACTCTTGACGTACTTAAAAGCAAATTCATTCCATAAACTGGGTATCGCTTGACCTTCAGTCCATTTTCTCCCCAGAAGAGAGCAAAAATTTGATTAATTTGCAAAGTTTTAAAGTGGACCCATTTCCTATTAAATAATTGTTGTTAAATTTTACTCTCTGTTTTAATGAATAAAATATTTAATTGCTTTAACAGTAGTAAGAAAACACAGAGATATACATGTGTTTACTAGAGATGTTAATAAGATCAATTCTTTTAGCTTTGAAGAACCTTTAACATTTGATATTATTATCAGTTTATCAGCGAGATTTGATATGGAAATATACTGAACGAATGTCTTCCTCTTCAAAATACAATATTTCTATGTTGTTGTTGTTTTTTTGTTTTTTTTAATTCTAATAGTTTAGCTATAATGTACATAAAATTAAAAAGATATAAATTATAGTAATGGCAGAACTTTGTAGTCAAGGTAGTTATTCATTTATGATGTGTATATCTTAAATGCCTCCTCCCTCCCCTAATTAGGAAAGTGGGGGAGAGGAAAGGATAGCTTATACCGATACCGGCGATACATAAAGGTGCCATATCCGGTCAAACACATGCTGTGCCAACTGATAAGAAGGTATTACATGCGTCTGGTGTTAATTCATAACATAACATTGTTTATTGGCCTTGTACTTAATATACATAAACGCACAGGGACGTAAAAGAACCCATCAAAATATGTATGAAGAGCTACAATTAACCAATAAAAAATATTTTAAAAGAGCTGCAAATATAGAAATAAAATCCTTTAACTTTTATTTATTTGATTTTTTTTTTTTTTTTTAAAATTTATGGAAAACATCATCATAGATTTTGAATTACGTCGCTTATATCGTATATATTTGGAATCGTATATAATTTACAAAGATATCATATATTTTTATATTTACACATAGATTTACACATAGATTTACACATAGATTTACACAATCATATAACGGCCAGTGTAAACCTAATTCCATGACGTGTATACGGGTTTAGTCAAAGATCTACACCAAACAATGTAGCTTAATCTTGGGTTTAGTCAAAGATCTACACCAAACAATGTAGCATAAATCTTGGGTTTAGTCAAAGATCTACATCAAACAATGTAGCATTAATCTTGGGTTTTGTCAAAGATCTACATCAAACAATGTAGCATTAATCTTGGGTTTTGTCAAAGATCTACACCAAACAATGTAGCATTAATCTTGGGTTTAGTCAAAGATCTACACCAAACAATGTAGCATTAATCTTGGGTTTAGTCAAAGATCTACACCAAACAATGTAGCGTTAATCTTGGGTTTAGTCAAAGATCTGCACCAAACAATGTAGCATAAATCTTGGGTTTAGTCAAAGATCTACACCAAACAATGTAGCATAAATCTTGGGTTTAGTCAAAGATCTACACCAAACAATGTAGCATAAATCTTGGGTTTTGTCAAAGATCTACACCAAACAATGTAGCATAAATCTTGGGTTTTGTCAAAGATCTACATCAAACAATGTAGCATAAATCTTGGGTTTAGTCAAAGATCTACACCAAACAATGTAGCATAAATCTTGGATTAAGTTAAAGATCTACACCAAACAATGTAGCATAAATCTTGGGTTTAGTCAAAGATCTACACCAAACAATGTAGCATAAATCTTGGGTTTAGTCAAAGATCTACACCAAACAATGTAGCATAAATCTTGGGTTTAGTCAAAGATCTACACCAAACAATGTAGCATAAATCTTGGGTTTAGTCAAAGATCTACACCAAACAATGTAGCATAAATCTTGGGTTTTGTCAAAGATCTACACCAAACAATGTAGCATAAATCTTGGGTTTTGTCAAAGATCTACACCAAATAATGTAGCATAAATTTTGGATTAAGTTAAAGATCTACACCAAACAATGTAGCATAAATCTTGGGTTTAGTCAAAGATCTACACCAAACAATGTAGCATAAATCTTGGGTTTAGTCAAATACCTCTTTGCTTTAGTGTTATATGTTCTTTAAAACTCAGAAATATGAAAAGAACGATTATGTTATATTGAGTTTCAGCATATGTAATTGATATTTTTAACATGATATTTTCTTCGTGTGAATGCATTGAATGACCAATAATCGCTCAATAGTCAAGGGTGTATAAACTACATTGGTATCATTATATTCTACATCAATATAGTACATACATGTACGGTCCCATTCTTTGATCAACTTTCTCTTTTTATACATCAAGAAGTGTATGCATGACTGATCTTATCAGCAGGACTTGACCCAAAGATGACTGCCACGGTCAGGTGTGCTCGAGTGATGACGTCATATGAAAACTATCTTTACATTGGTTCATTCACTTATTACCTTTTGATAGTTTCTTTCGACGCATTTTGTTCTTTTTCTGTCTTGGCTAACTGGTTCTTCGCACTGCAAAAAATAATAATAAAAAAAAATAATAATAATAAATAATAAAAAAAACATACTGTTTGGTGTATACAAATGTAACCTTATTTTCTAAAAATCAATGATATAAGTGTGGGGAGTATTCATTGTTATGGTGAGTCATTATCATTCTAATACAATTATGTGCAAGATGGCACGAAAACCTCCGAAATGCCAAATGTCAAAATGTATTTAGATTAATATAAGTATCGGAAGAAATATGATCAAAATGTACATCATGAGAGACACACATTAAAAATTATTAAAGTTCCTGTTTTGTTTTTCTCCAAAAATGCTTTTGTTAAAAATGTGTTTATTTATTGGATGCCCAAAGCATAGGTACAATCATGGCGTACTTAGTGCACTGGTCTAAGTGGTCTAGTTAAGCCATGGGCACAGTGTTGCGTTTTGAGTTCTTTGACAAGTTTCAAAGCAGTTAATTCATTTACTAACTTTCATCTTTTGACAGCCTGTTCAATATAAAATATAAACTTTCTCCACGAGTTTGGATTTAGTTGACCTTAAAATGTACACTGAAAAATAAATATGATAATTTAGCAAATTATCGTGTGGTCCAAACTTAAATACATTAATTACTTTTTTTTCCTTCGTCGGCCTATTTTACTTCTCTCTCGACTCCTCTCAATCATGTTCAAAACCCGACCCCTTTCTTTACGTTTTAGTATGAACATAAACAGCCTATTAAGTTTATAGTAAATTTAGGTCATTCACATATTTAAAACAAAAATAAGTATAACGAATTTGAGAGAATAGTATTTTTTAGGAAAATAGTTTATGTAAAAAATATTCGTATCAAGTGCAGTTTGACCTTAAGTATACATTTGAAGTATTCAAAAATGAATAGTCTTGAAAATGATCCCTTAGATTTAGGTTAAAACTGCTATGATTAGGGACTTATTTCATGAACCATGAATCATTCATTTATTCCGTTTTACAAAAGAAAAGAAATAAATTATCCATATCCAATGATTAAAAATAATATATGTACATGAATATTCTAATCCAAACAAATAACTTTGTGCATTCTCCTCTCTCGTTGTATATTGTCTTTTTTATATATAATTTACTTTAATAATGTTGTATCGTTACCTTTCTAAGCTGACCTTGTCCTCTTCGTGTCTTTTTATTGTATCACCAAGCACCCCTGTAACCCTGCAAATTAAAATTACAAAACACATTATAAGAGTAAAGATATGCAACAGTCAGCCATTTGTTGTTGTGTTTGTTTTTTTTTTTAATTTCTAAAACTTTACCTGGTGGTTAATACCATTTATCAAAATATTATAATCAATTGCTGTTTATGGCTTATGTGTTTGCAAACGGTATTCAGTATTTTAATTTCTTAATTATCATAATTTCTCTTATTGGGGCCGCCGTGGCCGAGCGGTTACAGTCGTGAACTACAAATCTCTCAGCCCCTCGTCGCTGTGGGTTCGAATCCCGGTAGGGACTTCGGATTTTTCATGTGAGGAAGCCTTCCAGCTGGCTTGCGGTAGGTCGGTGGTTCTACCCGGGTACCTCTGTGTACTCGGGGTCTTCCTCCACCTGTAATTAGCTGGACGTCGCTATATGATTGAAATACTATCGCAGCGACGGTAAACCCCAATACAATACAATTTCTCTTATCTATATACCTTTGAACATTTTCCTCAGCTTTGTCTCGTTGCAGTGTCATTTCTTCTATAGCCTTGTCCTTCCTAAATTTGATAAATGAAAGCCAATGAAAGAAATTATATCTTTATTAAAACGATATCATAACCATAGCTTCAAATATCCCCTGTCTGTCTTTTTAATCTAAATGATCATACAGGTATTAACTTATTTAAAAGCATACTCTCTTAAACGTATACATACAATTAAAAAAACTGCTTAAATTTGATAATCCAAAGATAATATTAAGCAAAAAATTGTGATTTATTTTCATTATGTTGATACAGATCTGTTCCTATCTGCATATGTTTGACCGTCTCCGGGGCCGAGTGGTTAGAGCGTCCGCCTCGGGAGCGGGAGGTATTGGGTTCGATCCCCGGCTGCGACATACCAAAATCATAAAAATTGTACTGTTATAGCTCCCTTGCTTGGCGCTCAGCATATAATGGTAGTTGCAGGACTGGTTGGCCCGGTGTCAGGATAATGTGTCTGGGTGTGGTATCATGCCACATCTCTACGGCGTGATACTGCAGTGTGGCAGCACTATATCTGTCTCAAGTAGACATTGTCTCCAAATGACTGAAATACTGTCGGTGGGACGTTAAACCCAACAAACAAACAAACTTCTGCATATGTTTACATTGCTCCTAATTCCTTTATTTCTCTCCCGCACGTTCGTTCCCGATTCTGTCCTAAGAATCATTTTTAATGGCAGATATTAAAATAAACTGCCAGGGTCTAAGTTCATTAGAAACACTTTTTGATGTATTTAACTACATTAAATCCAAATAATGTCATATTTACTGTCTTCAAGATATTCACTCTACACCATGTAATGAACAATATATTCGCTCCCAACGGGGTAATAAATTTCTTTTAGCCTAGGAAAATCTAATGCTATTCTTTTCTTAAAAAAAAATAATATGAAGTATGAATTTATAAAACTGACCCAGAATGGAACTATGTAACTGAAGCTGATTTAACTGTTCGCCGGAAGAGATTGAACCTTATTTCCTTATATGAACAAAACACTGACTCCCATTTTCGATACAGTATTGAATACTGCTGACACATACAAAATACTGATATTATTATCGGTTTGGATTTAATCTTTTTCAATAGAGAACATTCGGGTAAGATTATCATGATTTTAAACATATAAACAACAAGAAAGCAAGGGAAAACCTTTTGGAGATTAAATCGCTTTATAATCTTTCTGGCCATTTTCGAAAACTTGCCCTTTCAATTAAAAAAAAAAGGAAAAAAAAGATCAATTAAACCAGGCAAGTCTTGACATTTTCCCCTTTTGACTGATAGCCTTTTTCCATGAAAATTAATAAATTGTACAATGATAAAAGTTTAAACTAAACTTTATTTATTTTACATCGATTACGAAACAAGTTCTCACAACTTATATTAATCACTTTCGATGCAAATTGCATAAACATAATGATTCTTTCTTACAAAATATAGAATAAAAAATTGATATTAAATTTCAGTATCCCTACCAGATAAGAATTTAAAAAATAATATTTACAACTAATGGCCAGCTATTCAAAATTAAAGGACAGTCAATATCTTACTCACCTTATAAAAAGAAAATGTGACAAGGAAGGGAAGGCAGTATATATTATGAATTAAATAAAAATGATAGAAGCAAATCTTGATCCAGACAAAATGTAACAACTTCAGCAACTTAATGAAGAATTACTAGCCATACGTATAATCATAATGAAATGCACTTTGATAAGATCAAGAGTATAAATAATTGAGAATGCAGAAAAAACTTTCTAATTTTTGCAATTAAAAAAAAAAAAAAAAAAAAAAAAAAAAAAACCTCTTCCGTAGCATGACAGACACGTTCGTCGTCGTCGTCTTATTTGTCCGGAGCATAATTACAACACTATTGAATGGATTTCATCAAATCATGGATACCTTATGAGGTGTAGAAGTCCATTACAAAAGAACTGTATCTCTAGCACATCTCATTCTTGCATTATCCCCCTTAATTGATTTAGTTTTAAAAGATGCATTGATTAACTCCAAACTTAGATCATTGCGGCCCGCTAAAGCGGGCCGCACTATTTAATACGGGGTTGGAAAGTCGCTATGGAGAATTTGGCAGACTGCTTTACATTGGTTCACATTTTGTACTAAAAGTCATGTAATTGACGACTAAAATAAATTAAAATCGGACACAGTCTACCTTTTTGCTAGACTGCTTTAATTGTTATTATGAGGTTTAAATTTTTAATTATTTAAATCATTCAAAAAAATATAATTCGTATTTATTTTACATTATGTTTTGATAATTGTTTGCAGATTAATTCTTCAAAAGATAAAAAATACTTTACTACAACAAAACATTATTTTTTCTTTAAATTTCCTCCAATCAAATTGTTCGAGTGATGATTGAGTGTGGGGTTTACATACTAATTTTCACAGCGCTATACAGTAGTTGGTAGAAAAGAAAAGAAAACATCGATGTTAAACAGAGTGAAACATGTTAGCATAAATAAAAGTATCATCTTTAATAATCTTAAAAGAAACTATATAAATATTAGATGATGAATACTAAATGATAATCCATTTGTTTCCCTATATTTCGTTTTCAATAGGGTTATTACATGGATATTGATATATCTGCCTGGAAAGTTTTCATCCTTGATTAGTCCTAACTGCTTTAGGGAAGTTGTTATGGGGATTATATCTCATTGTGATGTTAATTTTGTCTTAATAAAATTCAATTGGGTCAGTTATAGAAACAACAATTGATTGGTTGATGAAACTTCATATGTAGATTGATCTTGAAGAGAGGAAGTGCAGTGCATAAGAACCAAAACTCAACATGTTTTTTAAAGGAGTTATTCCCCTTTGTTATTTTTGGTCTTTTGATTTTGTCCGGAGCATTTCTCCAAAACTACTGTACTTATGTTGATCAAACTTCATATGTAGATAGACCTCATATGTAGATAGACCTTCATTGCTCACACTAACTTTAAACGTTACATACATGTAGTCTTTCACTCACGCAAACTTTTGAAACTGTAATCCTACACATGACAGACTTCCGGTGTGGGTATTTATTGATCACCTTTAGTGATAATATTTTTTTTGGTATGCTTAAAAGCCCAAATCCTATATGTGAACATTCGTTTTATGTGTCATGTGAATACATCCTGTGTCAAAGATGGGGGTGGGGGTATGAATCACCTTCAGTGATAGTTCTAGTTTAAAGAAGTTAACATATTACGCGTCATTCAAAGTGTTTACTTCTCATTCATCATCAAAAAATTATAATATGCTCATGTGTCATTCAAAGCAGTTCTCATATATGTCATTTAATGTTCATTTACTAGCTTATCATTGCAAAGTACTTAGTACTCACTTGTGCTTAAAAACAATTGACAAACTTATTACTCAAAGGTGCTAACATATTTACTTGCCATTCAAACATGGTGAACTTCATATTTTAATTTACTCACAAGTCCTTTGTTAATCAAGTGGGAGAGATACTCAGTTGTGTTTTGTTTAATGTTCATATTCCTTATAAATTTTTTATATATTTCTGTGAAAAAAAAAGGTTACAAATTTCATTTATGTATCATTTCTTTCTCATCACACTCAACTTAAATATACATTACAGTACAATTGCAACATACTGAACAAAGTAATAAAACTCTTCAAACACCAGTCATTATCCTGCACTAAAAGATCAATTGAGCATTTCCAAAATAATGTTCGACATAATGACTAATACTCAATTACATTTCCATTATATTTTATCTATGTAAATACTGTTCTTCTCTTTTAAAACACACACTTCATGCATAATACATAACTCAGTACAATTATGAATATGCATTATAGTTTTTTTTCAGACTTATGTTTTAACTGTATTCCATTTGCATTAAATTTATTCAAAGGTGCTTAAAATCATATACTTTGTTATTCAATGGTGCTAACTTACTGAATTGTCATACAAACTTAGTTACTCTTCTTCCAACATAGCTTTCATTCAGATATATGCTACCTTATCATCCAATGATGGTTACATGTGCACACATCATTCAGTGTAAATATGTTAATATGTTGACATACTTCCTCCATGTTGAAAGGTTGTGAAATATGCACTTGTTACTTGTTAATGTGTTCATTTCTTTTATATTTTTAGTGTGTTTTTTTTTCATGTGTAATATTGGTTGTTAATTTGTTCTTTCTTCATTGTTTTTTTTTTGGTTTTTTTTTGGTATTTCAGTACCATTGAAACATATTGAACTTAGTAATGCATCTACTTTATATGGATTATACTCAAAAACTTAATTCTATATTATTTAAAAAAAATTTTTAACTTAAACTTCTTAAATGTAACAAAACAAAAGCTTTACTTTTAAAAAAAAAAGTCTGTGTACGCACAATCATGTAAATGCTTTCGCAGTATCCTATATTTTTATTGAACATGTGCCTTGTTAAATGTTTGAAAGAATAAACATTATTTTTTTCCATATAAAATGATTATTAATACATTTATATATTTGCTTCTACTAACAATTCATAACATAATATATACATCTTCCTAGTCTATTTTTCATACAGGGAACATTTTTGTGGTAACATTATATTCAAGAATTCATAGAACTGAACAGAACATTCCCTAATAGATTGAGATTATTTTTGCTGTAAATATTGTAGAACATGTAAAATAAGTGTCTAAATATGTTTTCTTTTAAAAGTCTACTTGTAAAACTGTTCTTGCATCAATCTTTGGAAATATTTCTGTTTCTAATTTGAGAAAAATTACCAGATACTTGCTGTTTTGAAACTGTGTTCCTATTTAGCTTTAAAATTTTTATATCATTTGCTCTATGTTTTTTTGAAATGTGCATTAATTGCAAAATATGTTTCAGTTCCTTCTTTTCCCAGTTTAATAGTATTTCAATTAAACACAACACCCCTCATTTCATTATTCACATGTACTTTCATACGTTCTCACTTGCTCTTGTACATATCTTCTTGCACATTGCTATTTAAAGAAAAATATCTTCATTTGTTACATTTTATTCCAGTTGATCTCCTGTTTTTATTACTTAGCATTTCATTTCTTAACTGATAAATGTTTACACATAGAATCAGTATTATTTTATATAAAAAATTTTTTTTTAAACACATAGAATCAGTATTATTTTAAAATAGAAATATATCTTACAAAACAGTTTTTTAATAAACAAACTATAAACAAAATTTTTTTTTTTTAAAAAACCACAGTTTACATTCTTCTACAGAATAATAACCTTATTTAGAAAACTTCATATAACAATTGCATTGTAATACTTCAATTCTTGCTATAATAATTGGAAAAATCTTAAATTTTACAAAACAATTTAGAATTGCATACCATGAAAAGCAATGATTTCAAATTATCTTTAAATTTACCTTCAAACATAAATCTATTTCTTTCAAACGTTAAATTTAAGTATTGCAACATAAATGCTAAAAACATGTCAGAAAGGTTCTCGTACACTAAGTTCGAAGGGCCGCTGTGATACTTAGTATCACAGTTTTCTTGTGGATACCTGATGAGGTGTGCACAAGAACCATAACTCTAGCGCATCAAATTCTGAAAACTCCTCGCAGTAGTTACCTCCCCTTTCCGTTGTAGATAACCACTGCCACCACAACTAAAAATTAACAGAATTTAGCTTCTTCTTTTTTTTCAATTTTTTTTTTATTTTACTTTTAGTGTCATTTCCCTAAGTATGTTTTCGTTAATAAACATCAAATATCGCCTCATTGTAAAAAAAAATAAATAATAAAAAATATTTTTGTTGTTGTGACAGCAGACGAAGACGCCATTTTGTTAGTTTACCATTACGTGACATTTGTGACGGCAGTGAGGTCACTGTGTGGAGTTTGCAAATTCTGGAGTATCTCCTTAAGACTTAAGTTGATTTTGTTTAAAAAAATTGTCCGGTGCATAACTTCAAAACGTTTGAATGGATTCACTCCAAACTTAGATCATGGATACTTTATAAGATGTAGAAGTTCAGTGCACAATAATCATAACGCTAGTTTATTTAATTTAAAAATTATCCCCCCGCAGTAGATTTTTTAATGTCTGGGGTCAGAATTTCAACACTGTAACTGGAACATGTATACCTGATAATGTGTAGAAGTGCAGTGCACAATAACCATAACTCATCTAATTCTTGAATTAACCCCCTGAGTTGTTTTGTAAAAGAAATACGTCTGGACCATAATTTCAATACTTTAGGATGGATTCACTCCGAACTTGGTTATCTTATGGGGCGTAGAATTGCGTGGCTCAGGAACTGTAACTCTACCTCCTATTATTCTTAAATTACACCCTCTCTTGTTCATCTTCTAAAAGAAGTTTTGTCCATATCATAACTTCAATACTCTATAGTGGATGCATTACAAACTTAGATGATTGAAACCTTATGAGGTGTTGAAGTTCAATACATGGGAGCTCTAAATCTTGTTTGTTGTGCCCATAGAACAGAATGGCAAAGAGATTATGGGATGACTTTCATATGAGGATGTTGGCGTCAGATGATAAAACCTTTTTTTTGTATAATGATAACTTGTGGGTAGAACCATTTTTTTTATTTTATAAAAATATATTTTTTTTTAAATTTTGATCGTCTGATGCTCGCCCTTTCTGTGACAGCTGCTGGAATGCAGGCCACACAAATGTTCCGAGGGACACCCGTCTAGGTAGTAAACGATGACCACTCATACTTTATCCAGGATCTTTTTTGGAAATATATATTCTCATTTTATGGAAAACCATAACGATTTCTCGAACAGTTAACAAAGATAAAGAAACTCTTCGATTATTATCCAATGGGATCACTCTGCCATAATAATATGTGATAGAGCATATATATACTGGAATCAACTCAGAAAAGCATGAATAAAAAGATAAAACCAACTATCATGGACGCATTGCTTATCGCTTTAATCAATTTATAAAGTAAGATCTTGTTTTCTACATAATGGCATAATATAAAAAATTCACACGGACCATTTGCTTTCATTTTCTTAATTAGATTGAAAGAACAAGTTAAAAGTACTGATTCCTAATGTTGATTCTTTGGATAAAGGGATACTTTGAAAATTAAAAAAAAAAAATATTGTCGGAGGCAACGCCCTGTACCTCTGAAATTGATGTCAAAATGATTGTTTGGTTTAATGTGTAAGCACTATTGTTGTTGTACTGTTGTTTTTTGTTTTTTTTGTTTTTTTATTGTTGTTGTTATTTTGTTTTTATGGAATGAATTTTAACTTTGCTTTTTTATAGTTTTCTGGTGCTTCCCGTTTTCGACTCGAAGGTGGTGATTTTCATCCTGAAAACTGAAACAAAACAAACTTCATCATCGACCTTCGTAACGTTTGGTGAACGTTGATCAACAAATTAAAGCAGAATATACGAAACAAATACATGTACAATATCTAAAAGTTAGATGATAAAATGAATGATTTATCACATTAGAGAGATTGAAATTTTGGAAGACATCTTAAATAAAAGCAAACAACTGCAAACCATGCCGAGTAAGATGCATGTTAGCTAAGGAGAGCTTATGATAATTAAACCATTTTAGTATTGTACAAGAAAGACCCGGATTATGAGTGATAATTAGAATTTCGGTCTTAATTACCGTTCTAGTTTCGATACTGTATCCTTATAATCTTCGGCCAGATATGAAAAATCAGACGCCATTCTGCAATATTTTTTAATAATACGTAAGGATATTTGGTAGATATATAATCGATACAATGTAAGGTCATCTCGTTTAGAAATGCTTTCTTTCTTCCCGACACTCAAACGTTAGTATCATATGACCTCTTTAATGTAAAATTTTGACAAAGATCGGGATCAATAACAGCCACTGTCTTCAACCTTTGTTTTAAACCATATCCTCTTTTGATTAAGTTACCACTACTTCTTTAATAGAATATGCGCATCTTATCAATTATAAACTTTTTAAAATACAATACTTAAAACTTTTTTTTTTCAAAGATATTTTTTTAGTATCTGAAAGACGCAATATATTTGAACAAGAGCACAGGCATGCGGATGCAGACGCTCATCTGATTTACTGTATAATAATTATCTTCACTAACCCTTCATTTTGTAAAGATGACACATGTATTAACTTTAGAAAATTTAGTTATATAATATTTTCTTCGGTTACTATGTTCCAAACGGAAAAGCCTGACTGTGGGTGGAACAAATTCTTTATCCTGTGTTTGAAAAAGTTGTTGATAAATAAGGACAGAAGGGTTAAAAAATGGGGGGGGGGGGTACCTCAATCCTCGGGTAGTACCACCAAGCCAACCCATTAGAAAATAAGTACTTTTTAAAAATATTTGCACTGAATTAAAATAAGAGTTGTTTTACTTTGTTATTGTGGTAGGTTATGGGCTTTGAAAGTTTCATGTATGAAGTTTTAATCAAATACACGTACACGCAGTGATTACTGAGATATACCTTAGAAACTTAAAGAGAAAAGCTGACCTAAACACAAGCCTAAATAAGCTTATGCCATTTTTATAAAAATTTATTGTTTAAAAGGACATCATTTCTAGCATAAAGCAATATAGGAGTTATGGTTCTTGCAGCCCTGAGTCAGTTTATGAGGTTGCATAAGTGATGACAAGTTTTGAAGCTAGAGCTTTTAAAGTTTAAGGAGAACTCCTGACTTTAACGTAAAATTTAACCAGCAAATCTGATCTTTTTTTTTTCAGCGTAATGAGGCCATAATTCTTGCAAAAAGCTAGACAGATATATGTTCCTTGCAACCCAGAGTAAATTTATGATGATGAATAAGTGTTCCTAGTTTCCATTAAAGCTAACCTAAACATGAAATTAACAAGAGGTGAACGCCGACAACTCCAGGGTGATGGTAATATATCATTATAGTTTTAGTCAAACGTCATATGAGATAATAAACACAAACACGAGTTCATACTTGCAATTGAGTACATGTTATGCAAGTCATCTGATTCTAAAAAGCAGTCTCCATTCCGGGCTGGTCTTAAACTGGTGGTTTATCAAATTTAATTATATTCTTAAAGTTTATGAAACATTTGTAAATCATTCTTTAGAACATAATTATGGTTTTGGACAAGATTACACAAGAACATTACCAAATAACCATAATAAAAAACATTCGTTACCTGTTAAGCCTTGACATTCCTGACCGATACTCATCTGATGCCATCCTATTTAAGTTATTTAAAACATGCAGATGAAAACATAATATATGAAAGTATAAAAGTAACGTATGCCCAACCGTGTTAGTAATCACAAGCAATAAAATGTCACCGAACAAGCTTAATATCTTACAAAGGGTTTAAATGGAAATCTAATTGATTTGCAATGATGTTAAATAGTTTTTAAGCTTTACTATCATGTAAAATCATGTAATGTTTATAGTCTAAAAAAATCAATATATTCATCTGTATAAGTCGTTACCACGACTCTGACTTTAACTTTACAAACAAAAAATCATGCAAAATGAAAATTAAGACTCATTACTGACTGTCATCATTATAGTTGACATACCTTTGATCATTTTCATCTGACATGTTGTGGACGTTTATTTGGTGCCTTTGAATACAATGGTGTCGCTGAAATATATCATTTCAGCTTTCAAATTTTTATTTTAATGATAACTTTTCACATGATAGTAATATACAGTTACAATATTCATTACAAACAAAAAAGGTATGTCATAACGTTCAATTTGGTTATACGCTAAAGTAAATAAACAACATTAAATACATATACATGTAAGTGATAAATATTTGCAAGTGAATTATGGTGCAATATTCATTATCAATATTCAAACCTATTTTAACTTCGAAAACAAAAACTGTCCACTTGTTCCTTCGAGCACATTCAGTCAAGCAATGTGTAATTTTTCTCCAATGACCGGATTCGATGGGTCAATCTTAAAGGAATACGCTCGGCTGAAATGAAAATTTAACCATCAATAAACCTTTTAGTGTAGATCACTTTGACATGACTTTCATTTTTATACACGCTATATTTGTGAAGATATAGCTGTTTAAAGTTTGTGATTTCGATCGGCTATGGCCGCCGCCATCTTTGTTCATGTTTACCTTTCTGTGACGTCACAAATACCCATTGAACCATATCCCGATCGATGAGTGCGATTAATAGGGGTTGTGATAAAAGCATTAAAGGAATACGCTCGGTTGATTACAACTAGGTTTCAATTGAAAGATATTGATGTAAATAAACCAATTAAATTTCTCATTTCATTGAATCAATCGTAATAAGAAAGAAATTGTAAGTTAAAGACGTCTATTTAAACCAATTTGCTCCGCGATATTTTTTATTTCTATAATACATCTTTGTCATTTTTACCGTGAAATGCTTGCAACTGCGGTTATTGAAAAGTTGTGTGGTGTTAAACTGATTGGATAAGAAATCACTGGCAAGCCTTTGTAACAGAATAAGCGTCATATAAAATCGCACCTCAGGGCCATAAAACACGGCCATAAAACGAAGCGTGCGACCGAGTCACCATGTCAACAGACAATTGATGTGCACGTTTTTTTTATATTATAATAATCTATATTATGATATTTTACAGAAAAAGTCTGTTTAAATAAATATATATAAGTAAAAGTATCGTATCGCAATGAGCTCATGTTATTGTGATATACAGAAAGTAGCATAATTTACATTATTTTGCTAAATTGCGAGCAATTAGGTGTGTTAATCATAATTACAACACGGTGTCCCTTTGATTCGTCTCTATAGTATTTCACAGTTACCGTCATTGCAATTAGATTTCTACTTACATGATACCGCCCTTTTTATATATTTATATGTTTCATTAAAAAACTGTTTAAAAATTGTAATGATTTGCGCAATTAAAATAGCGATGTTTGTGAGAATGTGCATAAATGATTGCGTGACAAGGGGTATTGACTTTAGTTATGGTTCGAAGTTTGATAAAGTTTTTGAGATATTTCTTAAAATGGAGTGTATAGTTCCTTACGACTTTGAGCCCGAATATACTGAGGAAGAGCTGCAACTGCTTCAAGACAATGACGTACGGGAGGAGGAATATTTATGTGCTGAGGACTTTTGTCTATGTGATAACTGTGTTATGATGCCATCCAATATGGAAAATGTATGTTGCAAATCGAGTGACTTGGTTGTTGGAAATTTAGATGAACTTACGTGCATTACGAACCATACGAACTTTCACACCTTAGTTCTGAATGATGCTGTTTTAGAAGTTGCATTCATTACCATTCTGGCATACAAAGGTCATAGGACGAGGGCTCCAGACTCTCTCACTCACGAGTTAGAAAACAATAAAATGATCATAGTTTAATCTTTTAATAATATATTTTCATCATATTCAAATAATTAACATTTTTCAAACAATTTCTCCACAACACACGTAATTCCCTTCTATATTTCAATGTATGTACGCAACCGGAAGTGTGTCTGTGACGTCACGATTATTGAAAAAAAGTCTCGCGAGACCACGAGACGTAAACAATGTCTGCGCCCATGTCTCGTAGCAAATTGGTGTAAATAGACGTCTTTAACTTACAATTTCTTTCTTATTACGATTGATTCAATGAAATGAGTAATTAAATTGGTTTATTTACATCAATATCTTTCAATTAAAACCTAGTTGTTATCAGCCGAGCGTATTCCTTTAAGAAATAACTCTTATAAATACGGGGGGCAATCTGTATTTTTCAGTTTTATATTTTTTTTAATAAAGGGGATATAGTATGTGTCTGGTTTAAAATTCCTGTTTTTCACCACAAGAAAAGTTAACTTTTCGTTCCCAATCGAAACGTTTTGTCACCTTCAGATAGTTTATCGTCCTCACAATTTGTGACGATATATTTTTTTTCGTTTCCCGGACTCATTCGTTTTCGTTGACATTAAATTTCGTCGATTATGTACCTATTGAAATTTCGTTGGTACAATTATTCGTGGATCTATGTTCTAGAAAACGTAAGGTTTATTATAAGTGAAAAGTTTTCGTGGGGATTGATATTCGTGGATTAAACCCTCCACGAAATCGACGAAAATTAGTGTCCCACGAAAATCAATGATTTCACAGTATATGTTTTAAATATCGATACCGACACAGTTCCCGTAGAAAACTCTGCAACTCACTGAGGGGCTTGTTTTTTGAGAACCGTTTTTGTAGAGATTTAGGCTCGATATGAAATTTATAGCTACACATTTCTTTTTTGCTAGTTTACGAGTCTGCGTCTTGGAAGTCATGAAAAATGCTTGCCACCAACGGGATTCGAAACCACAGCCTTCGGATCCGTAAGACTTCGAATCCCCTAATACTTTACTTAACTATATATATCACAAGTGTCAAAATCTTGCGGAAACGAAACATTATCTAAATCATAAGAATTAGATCAAATTTAAATCAATACATATATTGCTCAATAATTCATAAACAGCAGCAGAGGGGTCTAAGTCGCCGATTTTCTATATATAATAATAATTGTAATATCGATTAATAAAGTTATAATTCCGATGATTACAGTTTTGAAAACACCGCCGACCGGTTTAAAGTACACTACAATGTGGGCAAATCTGCGCCTGTAAGAAAATTGAATTGAAAACCGTGGTATCTGATTTTTTATGAAATACCCCTAACGTGCAAGGGGGTTCTGCCAAGATGCATCGAGCGTCAATGTCGACTTTGGGAGACGATTATTTGAAATGAGACATAGTTGTTATAATGTGTGATAAGATGAGAAATGTAGATCAAACCGATAATTTCGTACTCCGACAAAAACGTTCAATTATCTATTAATGTATAAAAAAAACCTATCATAGAATGATACATGCTGAATTGTTTCATTACCATATTAATCCCAATTAATAATCAACTGGTGCCGTTTAACCCCAGTCTTGCTTCAAATCACATATGTGTACATAGTATTCCCACCCGTTCATTTTGTTATTAGAACGAAAGTACTTGACGAAGATGATTTTTTTTTTCAAATAAGACCTGTTCTAGATTGATATGAATAAGGTACAAAATAATACATTGGTTTCATATTAAATAAACTAAGTTACATTGATATGATAACTATGAAATGTAGTGTTTACCTTTTCCAATGTTATTTACTTCCGTGTTATGTCAGTCGCTAAACACACTTTGAAACATACAGCTACATAAATTATTTTCCTTTTTGTCCATTATAACCACAATTTGGACCTGTCATTTGAAGAAAAATGTACCTATGAATAACTAGCCTTTGCAGCGACTATATTCTATATCACTTAAAGTACAGTCAAAACAAAATATATTCAATGTTAATGGATTCCGATTACATGTACTACACGGTTATCTGGTACTCGGTCGATCCACACATGGTAGGAATGTCGGGTACCAGACTAAAGCGACTCATCTATATTTTTGTAAAAAGAATGAAAATGTGACATGTGTAAATTAAAGTCGCAGGTTACATGAGTTTAAATAAGGTCCGTCCGTAAAATTGCATTATATGCAGACCCCACGGTGTATGTATCATTCACCTCTTACAATATTGATCCTAATGTTATGGTTTTACTTTATCTTCATACATATAATTATGATGTTGTTATTAATGTGTGTGTGTGTGTGTGTGTGTGTGTGTGTGTGTGTGATTTTCCAAAAATATTTGGGGTTCAAATTTTGACTAATTCAACCTGAAATGTTAAAATTGCATATCTATATGATTGGTGCTGATGCATTAAAAAGTAACTACCAGCTGCAGTAATATGCATATACGATCCACCATTACAAATTCAATGGCGATGTCAAGCCACAACATAACTGTTCTGGATTTATTTTATGAAAGTATACATACAATATTCGATAGCAAAAGCATGAAACCGGGAGGGCGGGAGTGCATTTAAGAAATTTTCTAAACAAATAGTCGACAAAATAACATCTGCAACAATCACATTTTGAAAAAGGCAGATTCCTAGCAGGGCAGCCTTTTATATAACGTTCTAAAATAGCTTGCATATTCTAACCAATCAGGGGCTGATGAGCAAAGCGTTGTTATTGGCTGGAGAAATCTGTAGCGATCAATCTGTATAGCGTCAACAGTCTTTTGTATTGCTTTTAGTACATGGCGCTTCCAAATTCAGCTTTTACCGTAAACAAGGGTAACCAAATATTTTAAGCTGCCTTAATGATATTTTATTATTCTAAATAATGTCGTCTGTGCTTTTACATGGTTTTAAAACCTGGTTAGATATTACTGTACAGTTATTTTTCTGTTTAACTGAAACTTCAGCGAATAAATAGAATGATAAAATAATTTGTGATGTTTGTCTATGTTGACTGAATATACGACCTGAAGATCTGTTTCGATCGAGATCAAAATGAACTAAATGTCAAAAGAAGTGAACATTATCTTACTATTAATCATTCTGGAAGCCCAATGTTTTGGCCCCAGATTTGTTAACATATATTTTGCCTAAATAAAATATATCCTCTATATTTTTTTTTCAATTTTAAGGAACTTACTGTTGTTTGTTTGTATGATTTGTTTGATATGAAAGTATATACGTATAATTATATGCTATTCATGATGTTTTTTTTGTTTTTTTTTATTATGTTGTGACACAAATCTGAAAATAATATGTTTACAAATGCATATTGTATATGTATTGTATATCTATGTCATAAATATGCCCTCTTAGTTATTCTAATCATTTGCATTTAGGGTAATAATAAGATTTTATTTCTATCTTTTATTTTTCTCTTCTGTTAACCCTAATAGCTATCCTAAATTTTCGTTTCGTTGGAATACTGATGTGTGTGTTTTTCCGTATAAAATGGTTCAAGATTACACATGAGTGTGTAAAGGTACAGGTAAATGTGTGAATATTGCGTAACCTGTATCGATTAACGTGTGGTTAGAGTGACAGCCTGTATTGTTATAATACTCTGTATACCCTCCATTCTGTCGGGGGGAAATGGTATACTCAAGAAGGAACGGAAGTACTGTTTCAACGATGTACTTCATATTAGCATTCTCTATAGGTCATAAACATTTTAATTATTCCGCAGTTTGAAAAAAATCCCATTTCGTGACTTATTTTGAAACGTTGTTCTGAACGTTATATACTTTATTGGAGGCGTTCCGTTGGTCTGGAGATTGTGATTCCTTTGGAAAATTTCCAGATTAATGAATCAAATCATTGTGTGTGTATTGTTGTTACAATACACGTTCGATGGACACCTTTAGACAATGATAGCACTGTAACTGTTACCAATAGAATTGATCAGCTGAAACGGTAACCAATTCCTACTCTAAACAAATAAGCTCAAAGCGCACCGACAGGCAAAACAAAGGAAACGATCAAACGCCTGGCGTATTTTTCACAATATACGTCTGTCGTTTGGAATAACTCTTGCTCTTATTTATTTTTACTTATAAAGAGTATTCTATAGGTAGTAGCAGCAGTGAACATAAGATAAAAAGAAAATGTGTTTGTTTTGAATGCATATGGAATATATCTCGAAGTTATGCAATATTTACAATTTCACTCGCACTACTCGCTCGTGAAAATATTAAACCCGTATTCCTTCTCGGTGAGATATTTTTCCATATCCACCCCAAACAAATAAATATCTTCCATTGCATTGTTTTTTTATCTTATTATTTTATTATCATAGTTAGTAACTACACCTAGTACACCTAAGTACTTAACTTTAAGAAAGTATAAGATCAAAAGTCAGAACTGTTGAAAGTTTCCTGTTTTAAATTAAGAACAGAGGCATATCAGTCATATGACTCGTTATTAGAACTCAAATTTAAAATAGAAAATATGAGCTTAATATATTATGTTTTACTACGATGGGATAAATGAACTACAATGTGTGAAGCTGAAGTTTAAAGAAAATGCGGTATGTATACAAACATTTAGTTGATTTAGTTGTGTTTAACTATTTACAGAAGATTATATTTGCTCTACAGTGTTCCGACTTAATATGATAATCATATTAATTGTATAATTCCTAATATCGGAACCTATGCAGTCGACCCACTAGTCGTAAAAGAAAAAAAAAGTATTTACTGAGTGATTCTAAGAACGATTGCCCATTGGAGTATTCATATTTAGATATTTGTTTACCGTAACAGAATAAATGATATGAATTCTAAAGGAGTAAATATATTACTATTATATACTTAGGAGATGCATTTTATTTAGCCGTGATGTCCATCCGCCAAAATGTCAGTCCTTTATAAGCAGAGCGAAAGATTCAGTAACAGCGGTTGTATGTTTATCTGCCCTGAATCTTCTGAACCACACGCCGAAATACACAATTGTCAATCACGGGGATACATAGAGAAAGTTTCATCATGTGATTTATGGGTCAAGGTCACAGTAAAAGGTGCAACATTGGTTGTAATTCGTGTCCAGTCTGAGTCTCCTACATCAATATGTAAGAAGACTTTTAGGGTTTGGTTATATTTGATATGGTTATGGTAAGCGTAAGTGGCTGTAAGACATTTTTTGAGCTTCCAGATATGGTATGGTAACTTTCATCACGGGGTAACTTTTGTAACCAGACACCGGTGTCGGGATCATGTGACCGTGAGAAGTATCAAACCACGATACTATCGAGGGTTAGCAAATTATACTTGTCAAATATACAAACAGAAAAAGCTATCATCTTTATACATATTATGCCAGCAGATTTTTAGCAAAGAATTTGATAGCTTTTCTGGTGGCAACATTTCTGTCAACAAATACTTTTCGATCCGTCTACATTGCTGCATGCCATTTCTCAAACTAAATATAAAAAAGAAGCAGATCATTTGAATAGATTTTACGGGGATATATTTTTCAATAATACAAAAGTGATGTTTTTTTTTTTGTTTTGTTTTATGAATTCCTGTATTCTACGGAAGACAAAGAGTGTCAATTTGAAGTAAAATATGAAACATATTAATTCTAACTACTAAGATAAATTTCTCGTAATGAAGAGATGGTATGATTATAAGGAAAGACAAAAAGGTCCTATAAGAAGTCCAACATATATGAAAAATTAAAAAAATATTAAACTTGTCATTACGTGATAAAGAACATATTTGATTTTTTCTTGGCAAGATTCGGCTTTTATTCTCTCAATGACCGCTAAATACGTACATTCACGGAATAAGAATGAAAAAAAAGTAGAATATTTATTTCACAAGACAGGTTTAATATAAAATTAAGCTAAACGGGTTCCAAAATACATACATGTATATCCATTTGTTCTGCTAAATGCTTAGATACTTGCTGTACAGTCGTCATTTTTCGTGGGGGTTTACTAGTACTTCCGTTGATTTCGAAAACGGTCTAATCCACGAATATTTATCCCCATTAAATCATTTAAATTCAATCGCATAATATTTTGAAATGAATATGGATACACAAATATATGTATCTACGAAATGAGTTTGTTTTGATAATATCTTAATTCACGAAATTGAATGCCAACAAAAGAACTGATTTTACAGCAAATATCATAAAATTAATATAATTTATTTGTATATCTTTTTTTTCCATATACAAAACTGGTTTATACTTATTCGAGTGTCTAGTGAAAAAATGACCGATCGGAAGTATCATCAAAGATATAAAATTGTAAAACAGGTACCTGTCGATGGCCCATAGGCTAGATAAGTGATACGTTCCTGCAAAAAGCATGAAGAAAAGGTTATCATCTAGTGGCACAAACGCCGGCGCAGTGGATTGGCTATACATTAATCACTGCGACACTGATTTACCATGGTGTGTACCAAAAGTAACACTATTGGTTACCCGTGATTTAGCTGAAACTCAGCTATTTTTCAACTCACTGTGCGAGTGACATTCAAAAGCCTTTGCGATTTTACAATATCTCATGGACATTTCACATTTGAAATACTACATGTATCCATATAAATCAAATAATTATTTTATACATAAAGTATGTGTAATAGTATTTCTACATACATATTTCTTACAAGAACTGTAGTTTTAATGAAACTGGTTTTAATACTGGAAACTTTTACATAAAGAGGCTAACTGGACCTTGCAGATGTTTACAATAAAGTCGTAATACAATGTTTGCAATAGCTACACTGGGATACACATGTTTGTTTGCAATATATATATATATATAGAGAGAGAGAGAGACTTGTTTTTGGTACTGTATATGAGCTGACTTGCTTGAACAACCAAGAAAGAGAACTGTTGTGAATAAGGCTTCAAAATAAGACCCTGTTCTAAACCCATTACCTCTTCGATATTCATGTACGAATAAATGCCTTGATGATTATCAATTTACAAATGAAACAATAGATTTTTCCTTGCCGTGCAAACTGTGTAGAAGCTGAGCCACACTGTGTATGAACAAAAAGACGAGACCATGATCATATAGTTCCTTCATAGGACTGTCTGATCTGGGTATGCTATGTTTGCCAAGGCGTCAGAAGTAGTCAATATAAAGAATAGAGTTAACTACGGCATCTCGACCCAGGCATTGACTTTAATTTCCGATGTCCATTAAAAGTTCATATGTTCCATCATGAAAAAAACAAACAAATGAAAAATGTTTTCAGAATACAGTTTTCTTTAACAAGCAATTATTTAGCTTGAATGGCCCATATTTCTCAGTTGCAAAACCAGTCGTAGAATGACATACTAAACGATAGAGTTTAGCCTTCGTTAGAATTTGCAGTTACAGCCTTTTGTTCATCAGTCAGATTTTGCCCATATGCTTAAGATTTTCAGCACCAACTAACTTTCCAGCAATAGCTTTCGATTCTTTCGATAACAAGGCATACAGGGTGGTCCGGAGCGATAGGGGCGTCAGGGTCTAAAACAAAATGTTTGTATTTATGTTTAAACTTACTTCATTTTTCGTCGATTGAGAAACAAGTTAAAATCTTTCCACATGATTCTCAGCAGAACGACGTATAGGAACCCACAACCTTCGGATCGTCTGACATGCACAGTACCACTATTGCCACATCCTGATGTCTTTGATCTGCGCCCTGCCTTTGATCTGCACCCTGCCTTTTCTGACAACCCCATACCCATGCCGTTGTAGGTAAGACTCAACCTGTCCTTCTAGTTGCAATTTTAGTCGAGTATTTCGCATGCCACTCACATTCACGGGCCAACATGCATTAAATGCCCAAAACACGCTTGGCCGATCACTGACGACGTCAAGATGATAGATAAACGTTTTTGACCTTTTTATTCTTCCCTTTATGATTCGAAGCTTCGATCAAACAGAATTGATTGTCCAAAACATCGTGTTTTGACAGATGTAACAGGCAAACGCTGAGGTTCAATCAAAAACGACTGATAGCCGTGCCGTTGATTTGCCTCACAAGTCTCTTTCGGTTAATGCTATCATTGCTTTAGGAAACGCAATATTACACAAATATCGGCAAACACTATACGACACTTACCTTATCAACATAAACCATCTTTAAAACACCTCGGTTACCTAGCGTAAATAGCTTTCATACAGTGATACTCATAATTAACATCATCATCGTGATCATCATGGCCATCATCATCGGATTTAAAGATAATTACAACTGAAGAACTTGATCTAGCTAAGAAACATATAAAGATAATTGCTTTTTGCTTATGAACACATGAAAAAATTGGAGTATTCTCTACTTACGGATATGTTTCAATATGAACTCTTTTCTTATCTCACAAATACTCCTGTGTAGTAATACATCAATGTTAAAAAATCAGTTATTGTTTTAAGTTCTGGTTATAAAAGCCTTCTTGCATGCCCTTTGTAGTCTAAAACGGATAGCAATGGTGTAGTGAGGATGATGAACTAAACATGTACTTGTCTTATAATGGTCAATACACATAGTTAATACACATAGTTAACAATGAAGACGTTGACCATAGCATACACGATTATAACGACAATTACGATGAGAAGGATGGGGAGGGGATGATGATGATTATGAAAATGTTCATTACGGTCGATCATCAATGTCAATGATGCAATCGATGTTGGACCCCAAAGTGCGTTATGCGTATGGGACATATCAACGCACGTTATGGTCCATTTTTGGAGCTGACCGCACTTTGGGGTCGGACCACATAGTGCGTTGGACCCTAAAGGGCGTTCCAAAAGAGTCTAGCCTCTCTGTGACAGCCATGTGGTGCATATACATGCTAATTATGGTAGCATGTAATATATACATGAATATATATTTATCTGGAATGCTCAGCATTATTTCTTCTAAATTAACAAAGCACAGCCAGCGCCGATATTTTCTGCCAGATCTACCATGCTGACGTAACATAGGGTTAGTCGGTTTAAAATATTTGACCTTACTGCCTTAGACAATTAAACTACCTTTTGAAGATGTAAAAGAGGCGCGCAATCCCTGCAGTTCGTCACGTAATCGATGTAACTATTTGTCGATTAATATGAATGGATATGATACGCTTTACTTGGACTTGGATTAAAGAAAAGACAGACAATAATAAATATACAATTACAGCATATACAGTATTATAACATTATGATGTAAACGTTTATATCAATGAGAGAAAGATACACAAATTTATGGAGAAGGTACATCTTAATTCTTGTCATATTTGAAAAACTTTGCAGAATATTTTGTCATTTCTATGATACTATCAATCATCATTATCATCATTAATAAAACACATCATCACAAAATGCATTAGGATGTATATACTTGAAAAGGAGCCGAAAATGCTAGACATAGCAAGGTTATATATAACTGGTATCCGGCTGTCAGAGAAGTGTTGTTCCTTCAGAGGTACTGTAGATCGTCGTTGACAAGACTTACAAATAATTGCAAATTACAGACAGAGGAACTGGCATTTGAGTATTATCTAAATAAAGACAAACTGTAATAAATTTAAGTTCTTTCAATTATTACAACTTTTCTCAATCCTGATTTTTCGAGAAGAATATAAGGTCTGTTAATAGAATTGTGGTATTAATGTGAACGTCTGGGAATATATTTGTACCGTAATATTGTTTTACATGTATTTGATGAGGAATAATTTCATTTATATCTAGTTGCCTTTCAACTGGAGTTTGCTTACAACTTTTATATGCGTGTATTTCGTAAAAATAAAATTGCTAAAATTGATAAAACTGTGGGTGTACTATATTTTTGCTATTGCTTTTTATGTTATTTAGCTACACTTAAGAAAATATTTAAATGAGAATCTTAAGTCAATTAAACACGCTGGTGAGAATTGTCTATGTCTGGTTATTCTCAACAGAAATGTTCAACCACCTTCTAGGGTCCAAAACCGGACCTGCTTATGGATCAAATTTAAACATTGCCAGTACAATGAGGGTTTCGACGACCCTTAAACTTTATATGTACCATACGTGCATACCGTCGGCATATCGTTAAATCATATTATAAATTTTGTCTTGTTGAAACTTACCACTTAAAGTTCAAATGCTTTTTTCTGTAACAAAGCAATATAGAACTATAGTAATATAACTGTAACACAGACGAACCTGTTAATTTAATGTTTCAGCTGTGCCACAGCTATTATTGGCGTGGTTGTCGTTTTAAGTACCTGTGTCAGGACGTTATCTGTTACCAGCATTCCTCGGGCATCTCTACTGATGGTTCTTACTCGGAAATGCAAACTAATGATATTGTTTGACCATTCTACAGTATGTTATAAAATTAAGTTTATTTCATGTCCATGCCGCTGGTGGGCTCAATGAAATCAATCCAAATATAAAGTTTCAAAACGATGTTTTTTTTTTATACTTTTTGAATTACAGCCCGGACAAAACTTAAGTAAGGAAGTTTACAAAGGGCAATAACTCCAAAATTATGCAACAGAAAGTTATGGCTATTGGTCACTGCACTCCCCATCAATGAGACCTATCCACATATGATGTTTTATCTTGATATCGTGACGGAATTGTCCGTGATGGGGAAACCATTTATTCTTTTATTTATTTATTTTTATTTTTACAAACACGGATGGCTATATTCGGTGACAATACGTCTGTAGATGGGTATTGATAGATGTAACACATACATATAGTTAAAATTCGAATTCGTAGTCATGACCATCTGTGAACATATATGGGTGGTTCATCGCTTTCAAGACGACCCTGCGCACAATGTTGCCGAACGCCCAAGATCTGGACGTCTGTGCACGACGTCAGGAAAAGAAAACACAATTACGGAGTTGTTATAGAACAACAAATTGCACAGGAGATTTTCAGATTTTACAAGTGGATCTGTAGGTAGGAGATGGGTGTAATGTGCAAAGGAAAATATTTCGAAAAGATATAATTTTAGATGTGTCAGATAGTCTTTACAGATGTTATTTTTTTACAAGTAAGTTGCCCCACTCAACGTTACCCGACGTTGCCATAGTGACTGTGGAATTTGCATCAGTGCAATTTGTATCATTTTTGTCTCGGATTAACTTCAAAATATATCAAAGTATCAGTTTACGAGATTTCTATCTAATAATCATATAAATGAAAACGTTATGGCAGTTTTCAGGATACTTTTCGAGCACCCCTCGTATATACAATGTATATGGTACGAGACGAAACTGATTAGCGGAAGTTCATTAATTTTTATGATTAATCTTGTTAGGGCTCTTCTTCTTCTAAAGTAATGGTTAACAAACATTTATTGATTATGTTGCCATGCGTTGCGCTGGGGATTATGAAAGAGATACGATTGCTGCCAATTCAAACCAGGAAAACCTAGCAATGTAAATAGAATGGTTCAAAACCTAACATTCAATATCCTTAATTTTATGCAATATAGTCGAGTCGATATTGAACGCATTCTGTGGGAGGAAATTCCACAGGTAGACAATTCGAGGAAAGTATGAAAATTTATAAGTTTGATTTAACAAGATGGTAAGCTTATTTATCGTAAATTCTAGAATGTCTTGTGTAGGTTTGCATACGTTTGCATATTTTGTAAAATAGAACGTATTTATTGTAAGTGCGCCTACAGTCTAAGGATTGCCAGTTAAGTGTTGAGTGTAGGTTGCTCATTGATCCAGGTGTTCTAGACAAATCTCGCCGCACGTTTCTGAATGGATTCAATTTTATCAATATCTTTCTTGAGATAAGGGTCCCATGTGGATGAAGAATGTTCTAGTGTGTATAACTTTAGTAAGAGTCCCCGGTGGCCAAGTGGTTACAGCATCCGCTTCAGGAGCGAAAGGTCGTGGGTTCGATCCCCGGGCGCGACTTATCAAAGTCATAAATATGCTGCTGTTATTATTATAGCTCCCTTGCTTGGCGCTCAGCATATAAGGTTAGTTGCAGGACTGATTGGCCTGGTGTCAGGATAATGAGACTGGGTGTGGTATCATGCCACATGTCTAGGGCGTGATACTGCAGTGTGGCAGCACTATATCTGTCTATCTGAAAAAAAAAACCCTTGTACCAAATTTCCACCAAAATTAATTGTTTATTTTCAAATCCATGTTTATTTCAAGCCCAGTTAGACAGTGATTACTTAATTAATCCAAACGAAATCGCGTAACGTGATTCAACGGCGGGAAAACCTATAAAGTATGGAAGGTCAAAGTTACCATAATTTTGTCAGGAGAGAATGAATGGTGTTTTTTTTAAACAAATGGAGGGAAAGAAGCATGAAAATGTTACTTCACAGCAATAAAATACAAAGTACACTAGCAGTATGCTTTTTAAAAAATTAATCGCTGGCAAAATGCCAGGAGCCTG
>CM037785.1:54340265-54390265 GCA_021229015.1 Solen grandis | reverse complement strand
CACTGGACTCTGCCCAACACACAACTTAGGTAAAATCTTTTTTACAGGCAAACTGCATGAACTAAATTGGTTTGTAACAAGAGTTAATACTTCAGAAACAGGGATGTTACTTTTTCCTCCTTTAGCTGCAGTTGATCGTTTTGGATTCTCTGTATCACATTCTTTAGCAGTTTTTACATGGTTTCCAGGTGGACTGTCGGAGGATATTTTATTAGAAACTGGATCAAGAGTCACTGATACCGGATTTTCGGGGCATTGTGCAAGAACTTGATGAACATCTTTCTGTCCGTTTGATGCTTGTGTTTTCTTCTCAGCTATATTCTTACTACATTGTTCTGCCTGTGGGACAGTTGGTTTTCCAGACACTGGAATGTTGCTTTCTCCTTTACCTGCAGTTGATCTTTTTCCATTCTCTGTATCACATTCTTTAGTGGTTTTTACATGGTTTCCAGTTGGACTGGCGGAGGATATTTTATTAGGAACTGGATCATGAATCACTGTTACAGGATTTTCAGGGCATTGTGCAAGAATTTGACGAACATCTTTCTGCCTGTTTGATACTTGTGTTTTCTTCTCAGCTATATTCTTACTACATGGTTCTGCCTGTGAGACAACTGGTTTTACAGATGGTTGTAAAGATATGGCACTCACAATTTTCTCAGCATCTTTACAAGCACCTTCTGGTTTCTTCAGCCCTTCAGAAATACTATCGGATAAAGCAATTCTGGAAGAGGTCAACATACTAACAAGTGATGGATATCTCACTGAGGGTCCTGTTGTATGTACCAACTTGTTAGACAGCTCGGGCTTATGTCTTTGGACACCAGTATAAGTATCAGGAGTAGCTAGCAGAGTTACACTTTGATTACCACTATCTGTTTCTGGGCTATCTGGGCAACGTTTGTTGAGGTTTTCGTGTGAGGTAAATATCATAGTAAGTTAACTTGAATTTGGTTTAAAATTTGTGCACTTAATTTGAGTTTTCTTTAGCTGGAACTAATGCAAATTCACTTCTGAGGGTATAGAAGTATTAGAAATTGCTGTAGTAGTAGAGGCTGAATTGTTCATTTGACTTAAAATATCTTTATCACTTTGTTTGAAACCAAGGTTTCTTGGAAGCTTAGAGGACTTTTTGAGTAGTTTTGAAGCTGTAATTGCTGTATTTATATCTTTAGATGTTATTTGTGATGAATGAATTATCAGATCACAAAGCTGTTTGTTCACTTTATCCGCTGCATCAATCTTCTTTGAAATACTGGTATTTTCAGCAGATTCAGTTAAGTGGGCACCATTTGAAAACACTTCTGTACCAATATTCTTAGACACAGTCACCATATTTGCATCAACTTCTGGTTTATTTTCAGGGACACATTCTGGTGTATCACTGTTGACTAATGACTCACTGCCTGACAATGTGCTTTCACTGGATGCATTTAACTCAATAAATGATTTGCTGTCCAACAATTCTTCCTTTTCAAGATGAGTGTTTGAAGACAATGAACCATCCAGTCTGTTCATGTGGTCTAAAATTCTGCTAACTTCAGTTAAGGCTATATTCATCTCATGGCCTTCTTCACCTGTATTACCTTCCTTTTTCACATTATTACTTGGTTTAACATCTACAATATCAGCATTCTCGTTTTCCTGAGATACAGTGGAGCCATCTACATCAGCAACTGACTTTTCATTCCCCATATTGTAATCAAAAACAGGGGTTTGACCATCAGTATTTACTTCAGGGGGTGGTGACTCTGGCTCTCTCTTAATAACACCATCCATCTCTCTATGCCTTTCTGGTGAATTTGGCTGTATAGAGGTGCTATTGATCAAGGAGCTACTAACTTTGGTCTCTCCAGTATTAGTTCTTCCAACCAGTTTGTTTGAAGCTTCATGCTCACACAAACTATCTGTTCTTCGCCTACTGCATTGTTCCTTTTCAATGTGTCCATACCCATCTGCTAATCCTGCTTCTATCAATAGATTTTCCATCCCAAGCTTTTTCAGTGCTGTCAAGAGCATGTCATTTCTGAAAATAAAAAAAAATAAATACTTGAATTATTATTATCATCTCAGACTTTTGACTCAAAAATGAATTTTACATTTAATTTTTATAATGTTTTGATTATCTATTTAGCTGAAGACAGGGCTCAGCATTAACTTTAAGAGTTATTAGTTCCAATGGGCAAAAGGCAAGAAAAAATATGTCCTGAACCCCTAGCATACTGCTTTTTCACAGAAAAGGAAGTATACGTGATATCACTAAAGAGTCCCTTCGTGCAATCATAAGATTATTATGAAACAAGTAATCAGGGCTCAAAACTTAACACTAGCATTTCGACATAATGCTAGTAGATAATGAAGTTTATTAGTTACGTTTTAAACCACAAGCATTTTTTGCAAGTGAAAATTTTGGCTTAAACAATCACCTTTACAATGTTTTTAAAAATCTATTTACTTGTGAAACAGTTATCCTGATAATATACAAGCCCATTGGAAGTAATTTCCATGAAAGTAAAATAATTTCAAGTAAGATTATTAAAGTCTGGGAATTTGCGAACTGAAATTAAAAAAAAATAAATTGAGCCCTGGCAATAATTGTAACAGTGAACTATTACTAAGTCTCCCAAACGAAGTTTCTCCTTAGACAATCACACACGAATGGTTTTTGAGAAATAAGGTCATCAGTGAAAGTGAGGGGGTGGGCCTGACCCCTTGGTGACCTATGTGAACATCAAAAAAGTACCATTCATTCCATCTGATCATGCGGAACAAGAATATATATGGTTTATTGGTGGGGATCTCAATGGTTTTTGAAATAAAGGTCAGAAGTAAAACTGAAGGGTTGAGGCCTGCTGCCAGACCCTTTTGTGACACCCCTTAAGGTCTTAAGTAAAACTGATGGGGTGGGGCCTGACCCCTGGGTGACCTCGGGAGACTCCAAAGTAGTACATTTTACCATTCAATCTGCCTCATCATAAAGAACAAGAATATAATAAAAAAAAATATCATTATGATTTAGGGGTGGGGATCTGAACATTTTTGAGATATAAGGTGACTAGTAATAATTGAGGGGTTGGGGCCTGACCCCTGGGGACCCCTCAGGGGACACCAAAGTAGTACTACATGTATTCAATTTAAAAAAAAACAACATACATGAATATGCTTCAGGGTTGGAAAATTTGAAATATTTCACCAAAATACATTTTTTATGCAAAAATCCATCTTGGGGGGTGGGGCCTAACCCCTAAGGACCCCCCATTTACAACTAGAACTATCACTGAAGGTGATGAATACCCTCGCAAAACGCTTTGATACAGGAGAAGCCAGACTCCAGGTGGAACATAGATACGAGGGATGTTCAAATTGAAATGCAATTCCTAGCATATCTAGAAAGGATTTGTTAATTTTCACAAACAAACTATTGGATTCCTTCAAAGTATTCACCTCCTTGAGCTATGCACAGTTTCAACCTTTTGATCCAATTTTTAAAGGCAGTTTCATAGTCGTTTCTCGGTATACCCTTGAGACACTGGAAGATGGCTGAACCAAGATCTTTTCGTGTTTTATATTTTCGTTGAATGAGGTACTTTTTGAGCCTCGGGAACAGGAAGTAGTCACAGGGGGCAAGGTCTAGGGAATATGGCGGGTGCGGAAACCTGTTGCTGGCCTGCGTCTATTGAAATATTTCTTCATTTTTTTTAGAACAGCCCCTCTGTAGAACTTGCTATTGACCAATTTACCTTTCAGAACAGCAATTTGTATAGCAGGCCCTTGATTTGTGAAGAAAACTGCATACATAACCTTTCTGACGCTCATTGTGCGTTTGGCTGTCTTTTCATGTCTTTTGTTGCCAATATCTTGTTTTCATGTTTTCATTTGGGCTCATAGGAAATGCACCCTTGTCTCGTCGCCTGTGACGATATTGGCAAAGGAGCAATTATTGTATTTTGGGTACATTTTCAGCAAAGATTTTGCTATTTTAACGCAGAGGCACTTCTGCTCCTCTGTGAGCAAATTGGGTATCCATCGCGCAGTTATCTTATTCATTTTAAGGTGCTTCCTTAGAATTGAATGAACTGCCCCTATTGAGAAGCCTACCTATCTTTCGGGCTATTTCCCTAACAGTGAATCTTGCATCTGTCGATACAATTTCTCTGACTTTTTCTACCATTTTGGGACTGGTTGCTGTCTTTCTGCGATGACCACATGGTGCATCTTGCAAGGACATTATTCCACTTGTAAATTTCTTGCACCACCTAGTAACCGATGCATAGGACAGCTCACCAGGTCCATAAATTGAGCATATTTCATGAAATATCTCTTTTGGACCTATACCAAGAAAACAGCGTTTTTTGATGTAGGCCCGTATTTGGGCAGCGAACGCAGATTTTTTACCAACCATTTTATCATTAGTATGTACGAGTATGCAATGTTTCTCGTTGTGTAGCCGAGGCTAGAGAGGACAGATTTATCAACCGAAAGATAATTGATGCCCCTAGGCGATCCAAGTAGGTTTTTTGTGAAAAGCTTGCGTAGTTACATAATATAACCCGAGTTGCATTTCAATTTGAACATCCCTCGTAAGAACTTGCATACATAATATATTGGTAATGATAGTAAGTAGGTTAGATCTTTATTTAAAGTGGATAGAGAGCTGTTGTTGTTGTATTGGGGTTTACTGTTGCTGCGATAGTATTTCAATCATATAGCGACGTCCAGCTAATTACAGGTGGAGGAAGACCCCGAGTACACAGAGGTACCCGGGTAGAACCACCGACCTACTGCAAGCCAGCTGGAAGGCTTCCTCACATGAAAAATCCGAAGTCCTACCGGGATTCGAACCCACAGCGGTGAGGGGCTGAGAGATTTGTAGTCCACGACTGTAACCGCTCGGCCACAGCAGCCCCATGGATAGAGAGAGTTATGGTTGTTTTGCACAGTAGTTTAAAAGTGTAGTTACAGTTCTTGGACACTGCACTTCTCCAGTTGCCATCTCTGAACATTTAATTTCAAATCAACCATGACGTATAATTTTCGAGTTATGTTCCGGACAAAGAAAAAAAAGAATTTAACACAGGGAGATAATTAAAAAATGGGACCAGGTAGAGTTACAGTTCTTGGACACTGCACTTCCACTAGTCCCCACCTGTCTACATTTTAAATTTCAAGTCAATACCTTGTACATTTTGTATAATTTTCGAGTTATGTTCCGGACAAGATAAAAAGAGTTAAACAATCCCAAAGGTAGATAATTAAAAGATTATGTGATAAATGAACCCTTACAAATACCTATGATATGCACAACAAGATTTGATACTGATCAATCCTGTGGAGTTTCTTTCAATTCAAGCTGGAGGTTTTTGTGATAAAATGTGGGGGGAAAAAAATGCATAAAAAAATTCAAAGGGGCCATTACTCTGCAGTAATTCATCAGACAAAAATGTGTTGATAAAATGCACAACTAGACTTGATACAAATGTACTGACAAGCTGATTCCATTATACCTCTCCCCCCAACTTTGTTGCAGGGGAAATATGAAGAAATTTGCCTACACAGTTTTGTTGTTTTTTCTCTCTCCAAAATATGCCATTCATTGTTTTTTTTAACACACATTCAAGGACTTGATAGAGAGAACAAGCCCATGTTGTGCTGAATCTTGCTGAATAATATTAATGATCAATAAAAAATAATTTAACACTAAGTTTACATTCACATACTAAATCATACACTTCTGTAGCTGCACACATGAAATGGCAAGATATACGAGAGGTGTTTGAAAAATATCCGGAGAAGTGCCATTACTTATATATTAATATGGTTTTCAGAACAAAACCTTTAACAGTGATACTTTGATATATTTTGAACTTTATCAAAAGAGAACAGGAAACAAATTGCACTCATGCAAATTCCACTGTCACTTGGGCAATGTCAGGTAATATTGCGCGGGGCAAATTTTACAAATCTTCACATGTTTACTTGTCCTTAAAGATCACATATAGACATATTCCCAACATCAAAATCTGCCCAAAATATAGTATGGACCACTTCCAAGACCTTTTCCCAAGGCTTACGTAATGTCATGGACTGAAATCTGATGTCATTTCCAGCAGAGGCCAATATGAAAAAAAAATAACCAGAGTGGATCTCAGTAGAGATAAGAGATTACTTGCACTCACATAGCCCTATAAATAAGCCATAGCCTATCGATTTTACGATTTTGACATTTACTTGATACGCTATGCCTTACGGCTTGCCGTATACATTGATGTAGCAAACTCCACATGAATTCTAACGTGCTACATTTTCATTCATCACAAGCATAAAAATCGGCAATTCACTATGAAAACACATTGAATCTATAGCAGACATAATAATTTACCATATTAATTAAGGAAAGTGTCATACATTGACATTTAGAGGGTGAAATACTTTATCAAAAACTTCACTTGCCTTTTTTTCTATTTGTATCCTCCATTACTAACAAAGAACACCGAGTATTCCGAATAAAACGTGTAAAGTCAGGGTTAAACTGGGAACATGAATTTGAGGTAGACGAAATTTGTCTTCTAAACTATATCATGTTAAAAGTCCAAAATTAGCATTTCCAATGTTGGAAACATTTATATCGTGTAGTGAGCGATATGTTAGATGATGATATATCAGTGAAAGAGAATTGTCTCACTCAACATCGTTAATTTGACTATCTTTCTTTCGTCTAAATAATTTCGGCTATTCCGTATATTTTACATAACACTGATTTACAAAGGAAGATGGACAATTGACAACATCAATTGATGTGTAAACTACAAATGGATTTTTTGACATTATAATGGTAATATTTCAAACTTTAAAGTGATCAGTTAATATGTTTTTGTGTTTCTTTTCTATGAGAGTTATTTTGTCAACAGGCGCTTGATACTTAATTTGGTGTTTAGCTACATGGACTTCTATGGGAAGCCATAAGACTTCGCATATCTGTTGAAAGTAAAATGTTAGAAATTAGTCTATTGAATGTCAAAGGTGAATTATGATATGTGAAGGCTTATTTATAGGACTAGCACTCACACAAAAAAATAAATTTAATTCGACAAGATATTCACCTTTCCTTTCCAGGTGGTGTCTCTCCGTACATAAACTCTACCACGATGTTTAATTCTTGGTTGGTTACGGCTAGACACATTTTCTTCTTCCTACTGTCAGAGTTAAATCTTTCGAGTTGGCGAGAGAAAAGTGCTTCATGTTGAGTGCTTTGAACACCAGTTGATGGATGGTAGCTGAAGTCCCATCTTCTGACACTAGGTCCAGATCGCAATAAATATTGTTCTTTCGGAGCTTGTTTAACTGCTCTAGTAGATAGTAGCCAAGCATGTTTGTGTTTTTATACTACCACCAAAATTAAGTTTAAGATTTGTCACAGGTTCATCTTGAAATCGACGTTACTCTCACATGTTACGTTAAGCCAATGAAATATCGCGACTCATATCTGTTGGAAAAATTATCCAATAAAATAAACTTTCCCAAATACCCCTTTTATTTCAATCAGTGAAATCTTCCAGACGCTTTCACCAGTTTTTGATAAATGCAAACGCCTTGTAACATAGATCAACTCTTTTTCAAGGAGATTTGCCAAATTAATAATCATAACAAATCATGGCAGACGACGTATCAACAGCACTAAGCCTCTTCGCGAATTATTCCAACTTTTACTCAGTCTTGAGCGTACTTATATGCTTCTGCGTCATGGTCGTTTTCATTTTACGGTGTGTCAACTTTATTGCATGGAGGCTTTTAATTTCTTATTGGTTAATGAACTTACACTGTCCTGAGTATACCGAGGGCCACGAATCTCGCAGTAATAACAATTTAACGACGAATAAATTATGAAAAACAACTTATCAAATCTAATTGTCTTCAAAAACTGTGACTTTCATCTAATTTCTTCAAAATGACACATTTGTACAACAAGGACATCACTCAATAACCGTTTAATTAGGTCACCAATTGTCATACTGTGGCAGCCATTTGTAATCAGGGAGGGCTATTAAACTCGCGGTAGACTGATATACAAGGCCAATTTTAAGTGAAAATAACTAGATTAGGTAGTAATGTTCGAAAAAAAAAATAGTGGTTTCATACCGAATTTAGGGTCTGAGACACAGTCTAATTAATTTGCATAAAATATAGTACTTCAAACCTCAGTTTGACAGTTCAAAATTTTGACAGACGACGGATGTCAATGTGAAGGATTTAGGTTATTTTAGGAATATGTGAGTGAAATTACTGCAGTATTTAGATAAAAACGCTAAAATTATATATTTCAGTATTTACTTACCCAAATTGGTGGCATATTGTTGGAAAATATTTCTTTTGTAAGCGTGAAGAAATTGGGTCGCGATTGTTTATGTTTACAAAGGCTAGGGGCACTTTTCTAAATACCGCGAGATTAATGGCCCCGAGTATACCCGGTTCTTGCCAGCATTATGCATTTTGCCACACTTTGTCACATCATGCTGACACCGGGCCAACCAGTCCTGGAACTATCCTGTATATAAGCTGAGTGCAAAGCATAGGACCTAAACCAGTACATTTTTAAGACTGGTTTGTCGCAGCCGGGGATCGAACATTTTGGACCTGGTTCTCTAACCACTCAGTAACCGAGAGCAAAAAAGAGCTAAGTATGTGCGATCACTGTATTTCTACTTTGTTTACACCCTCAGTTGTATCTATTTGTATCGATATTTATTGCATACCAGTGATATAGGCACATGTTAGTTTCATTTTATATGTGTATTCAAAAGATCTTTTGTTTTCACAATTACTTTCATTCGCATCTGATTTTAGACAGAATTATCTTATGGTACTCTATTCCGACACATCACTTTTCCCATGCCTTTTTTGTTTTGACCTCGTTTTTTTATTAAATAGATTCCGTGTGACATTATTCTTACAAGTTTTGTTTGTCAACATCCCTTTTAGCGCGAGAAAGCCGAAATGTGGCGAGTTATTGATTCAGGGTTATTATTTGATGTACTTTATATAACACACCTGCAAAACCTCCTTTTCAATAAGTACTTTTTCTCATCTGCATTTAAAAAAAAAAAATTTTTTTAATTAAATATAAAAGCCAAGCAAATCATCATTTCATTGTACTTTAAGTTAGCCTCACTAAATTATACTGACATGCATAATTGTGATTTTTCATTAAAAAACAATGTCAACCACTTGAAAACAATGTAAGACCATGAGTAAATAGTTTTGCCATACAATGGAATATGGTTTTATTTGTTTATGTTAAACTAAAAAAGACCATGTTTTTTCTTATGTGCGTCAGAACTGACAGTGTACTTGAGGATAATGGAAAGGTTAGATAATAATTAAAAACCACATGTAGTACTAAGTTTCTGTGATATTTTAAGCATCCTGTTAAATGTACCTTGTATTGTAAAGCAACCTTGAATAGTGTGAGGTCCGAAATGTGTGATTGGAAAATAGTGATAGATCCAAATAGAAGTACATGTATATGTGATACCGTAGGGCGAGCTACGCTGCCAGCGAGCGAGCTTTTCCTGCTATAACACTGATAAAAAATAGTCATAGATATATATATATATATACATGTATATATATATTTATATTATTTTAATGTTTTCACTGTTTCACAAATGTGAACCATTCATGAGACAATTTGGACCAGTTTATGATACGATGTGAACCATTTTGTTCAATAATATGTAATATGTATTATAATTTGAATGTTTTCTTTATTCATTGGCTTATTGCAAATTATTTTTTATATCTCTTTTTTTTATTTGGAAGCTTTTTTATTCTTTTGTTTATTGGTTTTTTTTTTTTTTCTAATACACTTTTTTTAAGGTCAAATGCAATCAGTTGAAACATATGGGTTAAATTTCACTAAAATGTATTGTAGTGAAAGAGGTGTCAACATCCAATTAACTTAGACCAATCAAATCATTACCTTAATATTTACCTAAATATTATGATGGCGTTTTTGATTTATTATTAATTTGTTCATAGACTTGCAACTTATCTTATAAATCACAGTGGGTTAAAGTAATATGTACTAGAAAGGTGTTGAAATCAATCAACATATTAATTCAGACCATTTCAGACAGTATCTAAAGATTAAGTTATTTGCTATTTATGAACAAATGTTTGTATTGTATTTGTTTCTTTAATATTTCTTCGTATTGTACATTATTGTACTCAGATGAAAATAAAGTTTGTTTTGTTCTGCTTACTTCTTTCACAGAATTGCCACTTATTGTTAGACAATTTAAATACTTTAGTTCAGTCAGCTCTTTTACTCTCTCTGCTTATTATTTTTGTTGTCAACTCATATTAAGCACATCTTCAAATGTTTTTATTTGATATTTCAAATTTGATGTTATTTGTTTTGACTGGGGAAATACAAAACAAAACACAAAATTTTAAAGACTATATGTTTAGTATAAATGTGTAGCTGCATATGATGTAATTAATATTAGGTTCACATTGTCTCACAGAATGGATAAAAGGTTCACATGTCTCATTTCATATTGTCTGTGGTTCACATTGTCTGTTACCCTCTTTGGCCATATCTAAGCTTAGTTCAGTTATATGATAGATTCCAAACCAATAGGTGAGGAGGTAACAGTCCAGTCATTTTTTCACTCATCATTTAATCAGTGTAGATCTTTCTCTGTTTTAGATTAAATGGAGATAATCTGATGTCTAGCTCAGCAACTCATTACAATACTGTGAAGGAGCAGCCAATGGTCTCACTGCATAACCCTTTCTCAGTGCAGCTAGATGATCAGAAAACAAATTCATTGACAGGTAAATAAACAACAACAAAATCCAACCATTATGATATTCCGAGTCATATTCTTTTTGAAGACTTGGCAAATCTATACTGAACATTTAAAAAGAAAGCAAACATATTTTAAATGATATTAATGCATTGCTGACTTAACTGTATTCATCTCTTTTCTAAACATGTAGTTTGTTTATTTTCAGGAGGCTTAAATTTGAAGATTTCAGTGAAGAGTCCTTCAAGAGGTTGTGCATTCTGGGGTGTGGATATCCATTCATTTCAGAAGGAGCTTCATCTACCCAATACTGACCTGCCATCCAGATACCAACAAAGTCAATTGTTTGATGGAGCATACTTGCATAAAGTTGATTGTGATTTGTATCCTTTTTACAAGAAGTTAGAATCATCACAAACATGACACAGGCAAAACATCTGTTTTTATATGCAGTTACCATAGTTGTGTACCAAGCCTTCAAGGATGGAATACATTTTTTAATTAAATATTTTTAGCTCACCTGAGCACAACGTGCTCATGGTGAGCTTTTGTGATCGCCTTTTGTCCGTCGTCCGTGCGTGCGTGCGTCGTCAACAATTTCTTTAAACAACATCTCCTCTAATCTACTCACTGGATTTTGATAAACTTCACAGAATGTTCATTATGGGGCCTTTACCAAAGTTGTTAAAATTATTTTGATTGGTCAAAAATCTAGGTCACAGGAGCTAAAAATAGATTTTAAAAATGAAAATTTTAAAAAACTTCTTCTCCGAAACCACAAGGCCTAGCCTTTTGATTTTTGGTATGTAGCATGATCTTATGACTCTCTACCAAGATTGTTCAAATTATGGCCCTGGGGTCAAAATTGACCCCGCCCCAGGGGTCACTTGATTTAACATAGGCTAATATAGGAAAACTTGAAAAATCTTCTTCTCAGAAACCACAAGGCCTGGTTTAGATATTTGGTTGAGCATGTCTTATGACTCTCTACCAAGATTGTTCAAATTATGACCCTGGGGTCAAAACTGGCCCAACCCCAGGGGTCACTTGATTTAACATAGGCTAATATAGGAAAAACTTGAAAAATCTTCTTCTCAGAAACCACAAGGCCTAGGGTTTAGATATTTGGTGTGCAGCATTGTCTAGAAGATCACTACCAAGTTTGTTCAAATCATGGCCCTGGGGTCAAATTTGGCCCCGCCCCAGGGGTCACCTGATTTTACATAGGCTAATATAGGAAAAACTTGAAAAATCTTCTTCTCAGAAACCACAAGTCCTAGCCTTTTGATTTTTAGCTCACATGAGCACAACGTGCTCAAGGTGAGCTTTTCTGATCGCCTTTTGTCCGGCGTCCTGCGTCCGTGGGTGCATGCATCCGTGCGTCCGGCGTCAACAATTGCTTCAAACAACATCTCCTCCTAAACAGCTTGGCCAATTTGAAAAATATTTTGCAGGAATGTTCCTTGGATGAAGCTCTACTAAAGTTGTATAAATGGTTCTGGTCCATTGCACAATTAGGTCACAGGAGCTAAAAATAGATTTTAAAAATGCAAACTTTGAAAATCTTCTTCTGCAAAACTGCAAGGCCTAGAGCTTAGATATTTGGTATGTAGCATCATCTTATGGGCCACTACCAAGATTGTACAAATCATAGCCCTATGGTGATAAATGACCCCGCACCAGGGGTCACTTGTTTTACATAGAGTTATATAGAAAAATCTTAAAAAATCTTCTTCTATGAATCCATAAGGCCTAGAGCTTTGATATTTGGTATGTAGCATCATCTTATGGGCCACTACCAAGATTGTACAAATCATAGCCCTATGGTGATAAATGACCCCGCACCAGGGGTCACTTGTTTTACATAGAGTTATATAGGAAAATCTTAAAAAATCTTCTTCCATGAATGCATAAGGCCTAGAGCTTAGATATTTGGTATGAAGCATCATCTTATGGGCCACTACCAAGATTGTACAAATCATAGCCCTATGGGGATAAATGACCCCGCAAAAGGGGTCACTTGTTTTAATCTTAAAAAATCTTCTTCTATGAATCAATAAGGCCTAGAGCTAAGATTTTTGGTATGTAGTAGCATCTAATGGTTCATTACAAAGATTTTCAAAGTCTTGGCCCTACGGTGATAAATGACCCTGCGCCCAAGTCTTCTCTGAAACCATATGGCCCATTGCTTAGATATTTGGTGTGTAGTATTGTCAGGGGTAAAATGTTTTAGATTAAGTTATATCAGAATCCTTGTCTGTTTAAAAACCTTGACATCAGTTGAAGCAACGGTACTCAGGTGAGCGATTCAGGGCCATCATGGCCCTCTTGTTGGTATGTAGCATGATCTTATGACTCTCTACCAAGATTGTAAAAATTATGACCCTGGGGTCAAAATTGGCCCCGCCCCAGGTGTCACTTGATTTAACATAGGCTACTATAGGAAAAAACCTTGAAAAATCTTCTTCTCAGAAACCACAAGGCATAGAGTTAAGATATTTGGTGTGTAGCATTGTCTGGTGGATCTCTACCAAGTTTGTTCAAATCATGACCCTGGGGTCAAAATTGGCCCCGCCCCAGGGGTCACTTGATTTAACATAGGCTAATATAGGAAAAACTTGAAAAATCTTCTTCTCAGAAACCACAAGGCCGGGTTTAGATATTTGGTTGAGCAGTCTTGATCCACCAAATTGTTCAAATATGCCTGGGGTCAAAATTGCCCTGCCCCAGGGGTCACTTGATTTAACATAAGCTAATATAGGAAATACTTGAAAAAATCTTCTTCTCAGAAACCACAAGGCCTGGAGTTTAGATATTTGGTATGTAGCATGATCTTATGACTCTCTACCAAGATTGTTCAAATTATGACCCTGGGGTCAAAATTGGCCCCGCCATTGGGGTCACCTGATTTTACATAGGCTAATATAGAAATAACTTGAAAATTCTTCTTTTTAGGAAACTAGAAAACACATGGCCTGGCGTTTAGATATTTGGTGAAAATATTGGCCCCTCCCCAGGGATCACTTGATTTTACATAGACTTATTTTGGAAAAAAATCTAGAAAAATTTCTTCTCAAAAACCACAAGGTCTGGAGTTTAGATATTTGGTATGTAACATGGGCTAATAGACCTCTACCCAGTTTGTTCAAATCATGACCCTGGGGTCAAAATTGGCTCTGCCCCAGGGGTCACTTGATTTTACATAGCCTAATGATATCAGGTGAGCGATCCAGGGCCATCATGGCCCTCTTGTTGATAATAGGAATGTATGTACAATGTACTATTAGTTTCCAAATGTTTGATATTCTAGCAGAGCAATGAATGATCTTAAAGGATAATGTCACTTAATTCTTATATCAAGGTTTTATAATTATACATATTATTATTCATTCAAAACATGTTTTTGAAAGCTGTTTTTGGTGGTGTTGTTTTTCAGATAGAAGTATAATCTAAATGGAACTTTTCCTTGATAGTCTACTATAGTTTTGATGTAACTGGCTTTCCTGTAGAAATGCACTTGCAATGCCCTGCCTCAGTAGATGAGCAATCCTTAGGGATGCCTCCACGACAAGTTTATCCTGTTGTCATAGTATCCTTGCTAAAGGACTGTGATATTTCTCATAGCTTTACAGCCATAGTAAGTAATATTGTCATAGATGTAGAGGTGATCTAAGGTTGGGAAAACAAAACTCAGATTAATTTGACAAACTTTAAATATATGCTGTTTTTTGGATCTTGTTCCATTTAAAGATTAAACTTATCTAAAGGTCAAGAAATATTTTGTTTGGAAATGGATGGGATGTCTTATTGTTATGTGGTATCAGTTTCTCATGAGTCTAAACTGAGAGGGAAACACTGCAAGACATGTTCATACTGAGAATCACCATCAGTCTGTATTGACTTGTGATAGTCTAGTATGGTTGTAAAATCTCATATCTTTGTTGTATTAGGAGCACATGTATTTGTAGATAGATTCTAAAAAAATCTTTATTGAATATTGAATTTTATTAAAATTTTTCTTAGTATATCTATTCTTTGGATACACAATTTAATAAATTGGAAATCTAAGGTGTTATGTGCTTATGTTTTGTTTACAGGTAGCACAGTTCACAGTGTTCCATCTGAAGGACTCTACATGTCCACTGGACTCACATATTGTGTACCAGTTTGTGAAAACAAACCATGACACAATCCTAAGTCTTCAGGTACAATTTTTCCCTCATTTCCAAATCAGTTAAAATCTCAAATTTATAGAATTATACAGTCATGTAGTTTATACAGGCATACATATTATTATGTTATCTGATGAGAAATTGATACATATTATGATACATTAATGTTTAATTAATCCTGTACCTCTTGAATATTTTCATTCACAATACATGAACAGACAATTGGACAGCCATATTAGACTGAAGACAACCCTGAATCTGAACCTAATTTACCCTTAAGACTGATTTGAGAAGAATTAACCTCTTGCCTCAAAGGCACTGATGAGCACTTATTTCTTGTAGACTAAGCTTTTGTTACCTGTTGTGTAGGTCAAGTTCTTGATAGAAGTAAAGTGGTAAAAAGTTAAATAACTATAAGTATCTTAATGTCCTGAGTTGGGTTTAAACATCATGTGCAGAGTGTTGTTGTACATATGAGCTGTGACAATGTTTCTATTGGCAGCCAATATTCTTGTCAACCAGTAATGGGGACACACCTGATGGTTCAGGCACAGCTCCAAGCCAGGCCTCCGACACAATCCAGACAAATAATGGTAAAGAATTGGGAGGAGAGTCAACTAGCATGGATAGCCAAGATCCTTTGGAAAAGACAAACACTTCATCAGAGGGTGGCTGTAACACCATTGGAACATTAGACGGTGAACCTCACCATCAACATATTGAAGAGCTGTCATTGGGAAACAACAGACCAAATGAAGATTATGTGGAATCTCATTGCGAATTGAACACAGATTCAAGTGATTTTGATGAAACAAACTCATGTATAGTGTGCCAGTCAGCTGTGATATTCTACACTCTGTTGCCATGCCGACATGCTTGTGTTTGTAGTTCTTGTATCAAGCAGTTGGACAGATGTCCGATGTGTAGAGGTTATATTGATGCTTACTTTCGCTTAAATGATGAAGATGAGGTTCCAGATTTGGTCGAAGAGGAGAGAGAGGAACTGGACAGGGGGCTTGTGTTTAATATATGGCACACACTGAATGAAAGACTAAATAACTTACTTGGTTTTACTTAGTTATGAATAATGATATGTGAAATGCTTTGACTAGCTGCGATTTTATTTATTAGCACTGTAAAGAAAGGCATGTGAAGTATATTATCTTGAAATTATTTATTTATTTATTTTTTTTTTTTTATTGAGGCCCCTTTGTGGGTATCCCCATTTATTATCCCTGTAATAGGTCAGCAGGGGTCGGGGAACCATCCTTAGTTGACCTTACAGCATACAGAATAATAGTGTTTCATGTCGAAGATTCTTAACATTTTTTTTTTTTTTTACTTTTTTTTAAACACATCAAAGATTCATATAAGAATTTAACATAATCATCCACCTATTATTTTCTTTTTTCCTGATTATTAATTCACCGAATAATAAAAAATCATATTTTAATAAACCAAGAATATCAAAACACTTAAAAAAGAAACTTTATATATGCAAAATGTAAACATTGTACATATTACGTTAAAGAAGAAGTACTGTTTATATGAAGACTTGTATTCAAAAACTACATATTTCACTAAATTAAGATTGACATTAATACCAATTCTATTTGTAAATGTTAAAAAAAAATCCCAAACAACATTTGTAGCTGTTCACTTAATAAAAATATGAGAGATTCCCTGACATTACAAAGATAACAATTTGGAGAGGAGACCATTATCCACACACATCTTAGTTTTATACACCGAAATATTTTATTGATTAGTTCATATTTGAATTCTTTAAACCTTTTATCATGCAGCTTGTTTATGTAACCATAATATACAGACCAATTCAGTTTTTCGTTAGCATATCTTTCTCAATATGAATGTATAATTGGTATTGTTGATTTGCATTTAATAAGTACATTTTATCTGATAGATATCTTTGTTGGAAATTTAGATATATTTTATCATAATAATTTTTATTTTCTTTAAGGATTTTTAAAGCCGATTTTACTTGCTTGTGAGTGAGATGAGGGTAATGTAATTTCCCTTAGCCAGCTGTTTGGTATCAATCGTTTAACTCACACTCTGTAATCCAGTTTCTTTTATCAATCAATTTATTATTAAATTACTACCACTCACTTTCCCATTCTTGTCTACAATGTCATTTACAAATAAAGTCCCTGAATTTATCCATTTGGTATATAAATTCGGCTTTCCTATATATTTAATGAATCTATTACCCCTTAAAATTTGATTTCATATATCTGCAAAAGTCCATGTTCTTTACTATTCTTTATAAGTAACCATATACATAAAATATTTTTGTAGAAAGCTTGTTAAAAGGAAGTTTCAACATTTTTCCAGCCTGCATAATCCATGTACAATAAGAGAAAGTTTTGTCCAAATTTATCAAAGAAATGTCGAGGTATTATCTTCCAACTTTGTCTTTACTCAAAAGGCTTTTACTCACAGGCTGATCTGGTTTTATGTTGTTTGCATAGGTCTTTTCATGGTTTCCTCTATGAGGGAAAGGGTTAAGGAATGAAATAAATAAGTAAAAGAGATTAAAAGAACCTTCATTATTTGAATTTTTCCCAAAAGGTTAATTTCCATTTTGACCAGTTTTTTATTATACATTTTGTCATTCTCTCATCCCAATTTAATTGTTCACATTAGATTTATCATGTCCAAAATATACACCTAAAACCATAACAAGTTAACATTGATATCTTTCTCTAAAGTTTTAGCAGTTTTGTTTTTACCTAACATTATCTTGAAATTACTATTTTAGAACTATTATTTATTTTATCAATACACACAAAACATTATTTTTGACATTCTTTTTTTAAATGCAGCAGATTCCACCCTCAACAAGTTCTCAGTTATTGGGTTGTGTATAGGCACTCGCAAAAAGCACTAGTGTTCTGCTTTCAGTTTGTTGTCTCAGCTATTTTTCAAAGAAAAAAAATTACTCTGGTGTCACAATCACATGGACTACATTCCCATCAAGGGCCATAACTTGACCAATTTTCTCTCCTTTGAGAACTAAACTTAGCCATAACTTCTTAACTATAAAACGTCATCACACTTAACATACTTGTTCATGTTCTTAAGGACTACTTTCCCATCAAGGGTCATAACTCTTAGGTCCCTTTTGATAAAATATAACAAACAATTTAAAGAAAAAAGTACAATGAAAAACTTTAATCTTGGTCATAACTTAACTATAAAACCTTCTATCATCAAACTTCATATACTTGTTCACTATCACAGGACTACATTTCCATCATGGGCTTTAACTCTTAGGTCCATTTTGACCAAATTTATCACCTTTTTGTAATGGGGAAAAAAAAAAAAAAAGACGAGCGTTGGCATTCCATGCTTTTGTTTAGTGCCCCTGAGCACTTGTGCCAAGGATGAGCTTTTCTTGCAGGTCTTTATCTGTCATCCGACATAATAACCCAAATTTTGGCTCAGTCTTCATGAAACTTGGTCAGAATGTTTGTCTGAATCTTGTACAAGTATGGAATTGGGTCACTTGAGTCAAAAATCAAGTCACTTGATCGAATTTTAGCGAAAAACAAGAATCTTGTTAACACAATAGAAGCCACTTTTTTGCCCAATCTTCATGAAACTTACGGTAGTCAATATGTCTCTGATGTCTCTGAAGAGTTTAAAATTGGGTCATTTGGATACAAGAAGTAGGTCACTAAGTCAAATCTTATAAAATCTCAGAAAACCCATGAGAACACTTATAAAGAGGCAACAATTTTGCCTAATCTTCATTGAACTTGGTCTTAATGTTAGTCTACATGAAAGCTGGAATGAGTTCTCCAACAGTCTGCGAAATGGACAGTTCTTAGAAAAGCTGAGACTACCAGTTTTTAGCTCTTCTGTTTTTCGAAGAAAAAAATACAAGCTATTGTAACTCCGGCGTCCATGTTGTTGTCATTGTCTGGAATCTTAACATTGACCATAACTTCTCTACTATTCAATATATAACTTTCTTTTTTGGTATGCATATTCATCTTGACAAGGCCTATCAGACATACCTCAATATTTTATTTGTCGACCTTGACCTTATTTTGCCAAAGCAAAGCAAAATATATGTTTCTTTGTCATTTTTCAATGAATTTTTTTTAAACTTTGTATACTGATTTGTCATCATATGAACCTGTGCAGATGTGATTTTGGTCATGATCACTAGACAGATAATAAACTTAGAACATTTTTAGAAAAAAAATGTCTTCAAATTTTATGGTTTTTTGTTGATTATCAAAAACTCAATGGATTAGCCATTGTAATTTTTTGTCTACAAATTTTACATTTTTGTGTTGTATACGAAGCATAGGTCAAGGTCATCCTTCAAGGTTGGAGGTCAGATTTAAAGGATATGGTACTTCAACTTTGCATGTAAAGACGCAGTTTTAGTTGTGATTTTCAAGGTCAACTTTTTTAAATGTGTAACAAAAATATTTAACATTGGCAAAAACAGACGAGCGTTGGCACCCGCATGCGGTGCTCTTGTTATTCAAGCTAATAAAAGAAATTATTAGGAAGTAGAAATTTGCCAGACCTCTTATAATCTGTTGAACCAGACCATCAACTAAGTTAATTCTGTGTTGCATAACTTGCCTAACCCTTTCCCTCATATATACTCATTTTGTCGCCCTCAATAGGTATCACATAAAGCCTGATCTGCAGAAAACCACAGTTAAAACTTACCAAATTTAATTACAAAATCCTCATTTCCAGACTACTGAGGAGCAGCGAACAGCATAAAACCTGATCAGCCTGCGAGTTACTCGCAGGCTGATCTGGTTTTATGCTGTTCGCATAGGTCTTTTCATGGTTTCCTCTATGAGGGAAAGGGTTAAATATATTTGAGTGCACTATTTTTTTCTGAGCTACATGGTTTTTCTGATGTCAGAAACATAAATACACTGTATAACCTTGAGGTTTTATGTTTGTAGTTACAAGTTATATATATCCAGTTGTAAAAGTAAGTATGCACTCTGAAGCAAATTACTATTTAGTGTGCAACTTTTACTTTTGACCTTTAGGTTGCAAGCAATCCCCTAAAACATCAAATTTTTGCAAATAAAAATTGAACAAAATATTGATTATCCAATACAGGGTATCTAAACTGATATATGTATGAAGGAAATTATTATATAAATTAAAAATGAGTGAAAAACCTGAATGAAAAACCTGAGTGAACGATTTTTCCTTCTTCTTTTTTTGTGCAATTGAGTATAATTACAAAGACATGTAGACTAATAAAAGTATAAGACTTTCTGTCTTCACTTCTCCCAATACAAAAAAGTTTCTTGAGAAGCTGAATATACATGTTCATGTATATGCTGAGGAGCTTCCTTATTCATCTAGGTGGTCAGCCATCTCCCATGTAATTTATACAGATAGAAACTGCCAATCAGTTAGATATAGAAGCAGTATAAGCTGCTGACCTTGACGAGTGATCTTTACTGTATAGGATTCCAAATAAATTACTGGTAAGAGAAAATTTAGTTTCTTGTATATTAAAAAATGACAATTTCCATTTGTAGCTAAACAAATTTGAAGTTGACTAACGTTTGAGCTTTAATGAAACGGGTTGAATGCAAGGTCTGTAAACCAGCTTTAAAAACCTCGGCCCACGAGTCTTGGAAAGAGTTATGCCCATTTATTTATTTTTTAAATATTCATTTTTAATTTTTTTTTTAAAATTTATTTTAAATTTTAAACATATTACATATTCATAGTTTACTTAACAATATTATGTTGGCTGCTTATGCATCTCCATGAAATGAAATTGAACTCTATATGCAGCATCAAACAATTTAATTGCTCTGAATAGTAACTTGGAAGTTTTCAATGCAGCTCCCAAACTCATATTGCACGCTGGGTAAATATATGCAAAAGACTGGTAACAAACAAAAAGATTGGATACTTTAGTCAAACTTGTTTTTTGAAAGTGCATGCATGTTTATATTAAGCTGGAAGTAACTTGGAAGTTTTCAATGCAACTCCCAAACTCATATTGCATGCTGGGTAAATATATGCAAAAGACTGGTAACAAACAAAAAGATTGGATACTGTAGTCAAACTTGTTTTTTGAAAGTGCATGCATGTTTATATTAAGCAAAGCAAAATACTGACCTGATCTTACTAAGAATGCTGATGATCACTCGTAGGCAAAGAGCCATTCATTAAATTATGTTATGCTTATAGAGATAGGAGGTCCAGGTGAATTTGTCCAAGAAGCATTATAACTGATTTGTTGCCATTTCTAATTTTGGCTTTTTTTTTTGTTGTTGTTGTTTAATTTATATTTAAAATGTTAGATATTATAATTAAGGAAAATGAATTAAAAAAATGAACTTGACTGTTTTACAAAAGGAATACTTTTTCTTTCCATTCCATTATTTTGTTGATAATTCATATGATGGTTTAAGCTTATACCATGCAAGAACTATCCTTGAAAGTAACCACGTAACATGTATAAAACATGTTCAGCCAGCATGTTACTTGCAGGCTGATCCATTCTTATGCTTTGGACTACTCCTATGTATCTTTGGAGATCAGGAGGTTTTTCGAGTGAAATTTTTTTTCCGTTTTATCTGGCTTTCCTATGGTTTTTGAGTGACAGAACAGTGGTAAATGGTTGAACAGTTCCACATCATACATATATTTGTCATAGCACGAGCATATACTGCATTAATCAATTCTTAAAATTTCATGATTGAATGAATCTTAATAAAGCATTTGACAAAGCAAGCAGTATTTCATGTATACATCATTCTCTTTGCATTTGATGATACTTTGTTTGTGCTGGTGTTTTCTGTTACTTTGGCAGTATTTCAATCATAATGATGCACAGGTTTCTGGATATGATAAAGAACAGGCTTTCTTTTATTTTTTTATCAATACTTTATTTTTTATTGATATGTCAACACATATAATCAAGTGCCTATACAATAATGTAGATGATAATCTGTTAATGACAATGACAGTATTGAGCAAGCTGGCTTCATAAGGAAAAAAATCTTTCAAAGTATGAAAATTCAGTTCAAGCAGTTTTGCTACCTTCATATCATGTCTTTTACATATTTCCCTACAAATCTGTTAACTGTTACTTTACAATATGTAGGCACAATGTTTCGAACTGTCTGAGTGTAAACTTTTTCCAATGTATGACCAACTCAATATTTCCTGCAATATCTCATTACAACAGCCTTCATTGTTATATTAATACAAGCTGACAATAGAATCGAAATTCTGTACAGTGCATCAGGAATCCAGTCCTCTCACGTTTCCCGACACTTCCACACACATAGACACATTACAGGACTGCTATCAAGGTAGCAAATACAAGGCGATTGTGAGAAAACTGAATATACTTCTTATCTCTGTTTAACCCTTCACCACACTGAGTCTTACAAGATAATTACCCATGTAATCAGCACAAAAACCAGGCTTGAATTCCACCAACAATTCTTAGTGCTAAGTAAAACTTAAATACTTGAGGGTCTTGTTTCTCTAATGAAAATACCAAAATATTTAATTTCTTAATAATAATTGTTAGTAACAAAGGTAATCATTCATTTCAGCAGTTGTGTACTTTGACATTTCATAAAATAGTAATGGTGGAGTGTGTATCTACTTAATTTAAGTATTACTTAGCGCTAAGTATTGTTGGTGGAATTCGAGCCTGGTTTTACACTTTTCATTACCGGTCCTCCCCAATACCTTCAGATATTTGATGATTAACAGACTAGGAAATGCGTCCAGTCTAATCGCATTATTAAAGTCAAACCTAGTGTAAAATCCGGCATCAAAGTGGTAAAGGATTAAGCAGCATTAAAATGAACTGTAAGTGTTGCAGGTCAATGAAAATGGAAATGATTAAGCATATGATACAAATCTAGTTTCTCATGTTCATATACATGTATGTGCATTGTTAACAATCTTAATTTTTTTATCTGAGTATATAAAAGTTCTTAATAGCACTTAATATTTTCAAATTAAACAAGAGCTGTCAGAGGACAGCACGCTCGACTATTCAAAATGCTTGATGGTAAATCAAATGAAATCTATTTAAATTCTTGCCCTTCATAGTAATAGTAAAAAATGATATACCTTGATAGTCTGATACCCCTTAATATATTTATGATGTCTAAAATCAATCCCATGCCTAGTTACTAAGACATCAGCACAATAACACTGTGAATGCAAAACTTAAACCAAAAATCCAAGTTAGAAAAGGGCCATAATTTGCATCAGTCCAAAAGTTATCCTCCTGTTTTCTGATGCCCTTGAAGACACACCTGTACTTTCTAGTCAATTCCACAAGCAACTTCTGAGATATAAGCTGGATAGTAGCTTGCATGCAAAACTTTAACCAAAATTTCTAAGTTAAAAAAGGGGCCATAACTTGTAATATATTCCATAAAAAGTTATCTACCTTGATAGTATGATACTCCTAAACATATTAAAGATGTTTCAAATCAATTCCATGCCTGGATACTGAGATATAAACATGAAAGTAACTTGCATGCAAAACTTTAACCAAAATTTCTTAGTTAAAAAGGGCAATAATTTGTAACATATTCCATCAAGAGTTATCTACCATGAAAGTATGATACCCCTAAACATGTTACAGATGTTTCAAAACAATCCCATACCTCGATACTGAGATATTAGCATGAAAGTACCTTGCATGCAAAACTTTTACCAAAATTTCTAAGTTAAAAAAGGGGCCATAACTTGTAATATATTCCATCAAAAGTTATCTACCTTGGTTGTATGATGCCCCTAAACATATTCATAAACTTTCAAGTCAATACCATGAATGGTTATTGAGATACAAACTAGATAGTAGCTTGCACGCAAAACTTTAACCAAATTTTCTATTGCATGCAAAACTTTAACCAAAATTTCTAAGTTAAAAAGGGGCCATAATTCATATTAAATTCAGTCAGGAGTTATCTACCTTGGTTGTCTGATGCCCCTGAACATATTTATAAACTTTCAAGTCAATACCATAAATGGTTATTGAGATATAAGGTTGATAGTAACTTGCACGCAAAACTTTAACCAAAAGCTGCAACGCCAAAGCCGACGCCAGGGTGACTACAATAGCTCTCATATTCTACGAATAGTCGAGCTAAAAAAAAGGTAAGCAAAGCTTATTACTATGCTCAATTGGTTGTAACATATTTAAACTACTTTTTTTCTTTCCATATAAAGTACGGGTACTATGATCTCGGGCAATGAAAGCTCCTGTACTGGAACTACGAAAGACTAAAGATTTTATAATCAGGTAAATGTAACATGGTAAAAATTCTGAGTGCTCTTCCGAAACAAGAAATTCTGATTTGTATCAAATACCAATATATGAATGAAACAAGAAGCAAATTAATCTGTTGTGAATAGGAAATAGTTAAAGGCTAGTTACTAATCAATAATATAATATTAAGTCTCCACTTTCAATCAACTTCATAGAATGGTATCTTTTTCAATAAAATTCTTGATCACTTTTCCTAACAACCAAATGCCTTAAACATGGTCATTGGCTTTGGTCAAGTAATGAGAAATGCAAAACATGAGAGCTGTTCAAACCGATGATGATACTTAATTTATTCATGATATCTAATCTATGTTGCAAGTCAAGCTTTAAATGAAAAATGGTTTGCAAAACAATAAAAAAATTAAAACAGCATGAATAGGAGGATAACATGGAAAAAGCAGAAGGGATATAACATATTTACTCATTCAAACACAATATCAAACATTCCATTTCCCACCATTTTATTAACTGTCTGTGGAATACAGTATCAACTTTTCAAGAAAAAAAAAAAGTTCCTATAATCTTTGAAAAAATAAAATAAAATGCAGAATCTACAGCAAAAATCATGTTCATTCAATTAATTTCATCGTTAAGTAAAGAAAAGAAATTGTTCTTTAGAGCTTTAACTAGAGCCCTCTGTCATTTTTTTTTTATTCATCAATCATTTACAGTTTTCACTAATGAATGAGTAACAATGACTCTACATAAATTCCAAATTCTACATATCATATATACATATAAAAATAACTAATATGGAAGGAAACAGTTGAGATGGAATGTTGCCATGAGTTTTATGTCTGTGTAACTATGATCAGACAGTCTTGTCCTGCGAATATGACGAACAATAAACACTCTCTGAACCTGCATAACAATAAATAAAAAGCATAAATCCATGTCAATATGAAAAAAGTCAAACATGTTGCTCTACAACAACTATCCACTGCGAAACATACCACTGTTACAGCCTACACCATCTATAACCTTCTTAGTGTAAAACAAGATCACCAATGTTTAACATCCTCCAAAAGATTTTGGGATTATGCAATATACATATCAGATACGATGTCACTACAATAGATGCCTCTCAAGCTCTTCAACATCTCATAATTGTTAAAATCTAATTTCACAAAGACAAAATAAGTTTACACTTAAAAAAGTATATGTAAACAAGAGGCCCATGATGGCCCTAAATCGCTCACCTGAGATAAATAGGTTGACCCAAGGAACATCTGTACCAATTTATTTTAAAATCTGGCCAGTAGTTTTGAAGAAGATGATTTTTAAAGTTTTCATTTTTTTTTCTTTTTGTTGCCATGGATCAAGTTTATTTTAGGAACTTTTGTGAAGGTTTACGCAAGGATCATTCCTGCCAAATTTAATCAAATTCTTTCCAGTGGTTTCAGAGGAAATGTTGATTAAAGTTTTCCCTATATACATATAAGGCAAATAAGCCCCGCCCCTGGCGGCCATGTTTTTTTATGGATCGGAATAATTTTAGCAACTTTGGTAGAGGTTGACCCAAGGAACATCTGTACCAATTTATTTTAAAATCTGGCCAGTAGTTTTGAAGAAGATGATTTTTAAAGTTTTCATTTTTTTTTCTTTTTGTTGCCATGGCAACCACAGTTCTACATGGATCAAGTTTATTTTAGCAACTTTTGTGAAGGTTGACCCAAGGATCATCCCTGCCAAGTTTAATCAAATTCTGTCCAGTGGTTTCAGAGAAGATGTTGTTTAAAGGTTTCTCTATATACATATAAGGCAAATAAGCCCCGCCCCTGGCGGCCATGTTTTTTTACAGATCGGAATAATTTTAGCAACTTTGGTAGAGGTTGACCCAAGGAACATCTGTACCAATTTATTTTAAAATCTGGCCAGCAGTTTTGAAGAAGATGATTTTTAAAGTTTTCATATTTTTTTCTTCTTTTTATTGCCATGGCAACCAGAGTTCTACATGGATCAAGTTTATTTTAGCAACTTTTGTGAATGTTGACCCAAGGATCATCCCTGCCAAGTTTAATCAAATTCTGTCCAGTGGTTTCAGAGGAGATGTTGTTTAAAGGTTTCTCTATATACATATTAGGCAAATAAGCCCCGCCCCTGGCGGCCATGTTTTTTTACGGATCGGAATAATTTTAGCAACTTTGGTAGAGGTTGACCCAAGGTACATCTGTACCAATTTATTTTAAAATCTGGCCAGTAGTTTTGAAGAAGATGATTTTTAAAGTTTTCATATTTTTTTTCTTTTTGTTGCCATGGCAACCAGACTTCTACATGGATCAAGTTTATTTTAACAACTTTTGTGAAGGTTGACTCAAGGATCATCCCTGCCAAGTTTAATCAAATTCTGTCCGGTGGTTTCAGAGGAGATGTTGTTTAAAGGTTTCTCTATATACATATAGGGCAAATAAGCCCCGCCCCTGGCGGCCATGTTTTTTTACGGATCGGAATAATTTTAGCAACTTTGGTAGAGGTTGACCCAAGGAACATCTGTACCAATTTATTTTGAAATCTGGCCAGTAGTTTTGAAGGAGATGATTTTTAAAGTTTTCAAATTATTTTTCTTTTTGTTGCCATGGCAACCAGAGTTCTTCATGGATCAACTTTATTTTAGCAACTTTTGTAGAGCCTCACCCAAGGAACATTCCTGCCAAGTTTCATTAAATTCTGTCCAGCGGTATCAGAGGAGATGTCGTTTAAAGCAAATTGTTGACGACGGACGACGCACGACGCACGACGGACGACGCACGACGCACGACGACGGACGCCGGACGAAGGGCGATCACAAAAGCTCACCTTGAGCACTTTGTGCTCAGGTGAGCTAAAAAGGCTAATCAATATGATCGAACTTGTGTTAAAAATGAAACTTATCTTTGATATAGTATTTTTATCTGAATTCAAAACAGAACTTTGCACAACCTTCAAAAAAAATACTTCTTTGCAAAAAGAATAAATTTGTCATTAACTACCACCTACCAGAATTTTAATGGAATTACAGCATCATATTCAAGTGTATTTAAACAGTGTACGTATCATCAGAGGTTTCATACAATTTAGGCCATTACCTGGTACCTGAATCAAATGACAAAAATTAAAACCTGTATTTTTAATTAAATGCTACCTGATACTAGACACTTAAAACACAATAGGTCTAAGACTTTATTTGCAACTACGCTTAGAAATCTACTTAACAGAATAATAACAAAAGGTGTTAAAAACAAGAAATAAACATCACCTTGGCTTCTTAGCATTAGAATCAAAATCTAATTAAATACACAAATGTGCATCAAAATCTTATTGTACAATAATGCACATCTGTTATATATACAAATCACTTTGTTAATCTTGTATCTAACAAAGTATTGCTCCTTCTGGCAAACAATTTTTAACAATTCTATACAATGAGGTCCTGGTGACATCCTTCCAGCTGAACTCTAACTACCATTAACATATTTAGATAGATATTATAATGAAACATGGTGAAAGGTGCAAAATATATTAACATTACTCAAACTCTGACATCCTGAAAGACTTACACGTTATAAGTGGCAAGGCACACAGATTGAGTCACTGAAAAATATGTAGAATCTTTCTTGGACGGAAATTTCTGTATGAAATGAGTGCTGATGTACTTAGAGCCTTTGGCCTCTCTTTTTTGAATTTCTTTTCAAAACAAAACAGCATTCGTTTTTTTTTTTAATCGGAACATTCTTCTCAATGGACAAAAAACAGGAAAACTGATATACTGTTAAAATTTCACAATATCCTTTTCAATGGTAAGAAAACAAACAACTAGACTTATGTACTTTTTCTTCCATTTGTACACACCATCTTATCAGAAGCATTCAAGTAATTAGAATTTAAGATATAATTTCTACTCCCTTAATGTGTTCAATAGCAGATCCAAAGAAAAACTATCCAACCTTTCAAAAGCATAAGCTTTTTAAATAGTATAGACTATAAACAACATACCTGCCAACCCCAATGCAAAATCATTCTACAACATCATGTCAATGAATCATAAAATGGAAATATCAACATATTAATAATGGACGGAATCTGAGATATAAACTAGCAACATCCTATCCACCTGTGTCTGACAGAAGGTACAAAGTATTTCTAAATGTAGCTTTTCTTCAACTTTGAAGGCAAGGATAATTTAACTACAGTAATCTACTATCAATTACATATCAATTCAAAACCATCATACAATTCCTTGCCTTTTAAAAGAGCTGAACTGATATGAACTATTGCTGTTTTTCAATTCAAATAAAACAAAACCCTTTTTCATCAAATACAAAATATACTAGATAAGCAAATGCTACAGAAATTTTAATCAATGAGAAATTAATAAACCAATAGGAACTCACAAATTCTAATAAAATTTTGCCCCCCAGACGATCAACCCTCATACTTTATTGTCAGACAATGGCCCACAGGAAAACTCTCCATAGCAACAACATACACAAGACTGTACAAATAAATAAATGACTAAAACATCTGTTAAATAAACAATATACTGATCACAATTTGGTTGTAAATATAATCACATATGCTGACAGCACTTAATAGTACAATAAAATAACATTTCAATAAATTATGCCTAAAATCTAGCGAGGTTTACAACCATGAACAATATATACACACTGGATTCTTACACAATTTACTTCAAATTATGTTAAAACTGTTAAATATCTATTTGTATGTTTAATGTGAATTATTTTCATTTATAAATTTGCCATAATAGTTCATTTAGTTTCATCAATAAAAAATGTAGTTTAATTGAAACATTAAATAATTTAAAACAGAATTCTTATTTTCGTAATGCTATCCTAAACTGGAAAACTTTTTCGTTACCCACATCAATTTTCTTTTTTCTTTAAAGTATACCAGTGCTCTGCCTCAAAAGGAGACTGCAGCTGAATTCAAATCTAGTGTTAAACACTCACTGAAAATTCACCCGATTTGATGAATCTATGCACTATACAGGAATGGAGATACAATTTCTTGATTACTTTATGTGACACATCAATCTAGCTGACACTGAACAGTTGTTTTCATGATATTTATACACTGTATGATAAAGACATGATAAAATTTCATACTGAAATGTTGCTATGATATCCATGTGTATAGTATGAAAGTCAGTCACTGGCATGTATCCAATCCCAGGGGTGTATGTGTTAGGACTGGCATTGAGGTGTAAATTATCACAGATTTTGAGGAGTTTGTGATTCCATACCATACAGTCATGGCATTTTTAAAACTAAATATAATTCCTGATCAGTAACATATATCTGAATAAGTATATGAAGCTATGGGCCCCAATAAGATATCCAGCACTTTCAAAAGAAATATTTTTCAATGTATATTCTAAATAAATATTTTAATCTAAATAAAGCTTAACTGAAAAAAAGCACACGCAAGCAAATCACAGATACAGCAATCCCCTGATATGGGTACGCTTCTACTTTTATCTTCCCTTTATAAAAGCTTTCTCACCAAGCAAAACAGCTAATGAAAAACGGTGGTTATTAAAGTAATGCTATGAAAAGTATTCATGAATATGTTTAAATACAGGGAGGAAGTATAGGTTTAAAATGACTTAAAATGAACTTATAATGTAGTTTCTCTAAATCAATATCTAACAATCTGTATATATTTAACAATGATATATGTAACATTCACAAAGATAAAAGCAATCCTGTAAATAAACTTTTAAAAAAAAAAAAACCTTTTCCCCAAATGGATTCTATAAGGTGTCAATTTTCACATTCATACATTGCTTGATTGAAATATAAAATACACAACAAAGATGATATCAAAACACTTTTTTTTCTTAAAACTAGAAACATGTGAATTTCCATCTTCACAATTTTTACGTATTTTTCTAATGGCTGAGCCAACTACTGAACAGTTTGCAGTCTTCTTAACAAACTTACATCTTGCATTAATTCATCAAATCCGACACATCTGCAGTCTTCAGACATTAGTGATTACTAATGCTACCATCCATCATTTGCACAGTAAATAATCCTCCTTGTTAGAATTGCTGAGCGAAATCTCTCAGTTCAGTTTCCATTTCATAATGTTCTTAAAACAAGGTCATTTTTTAAAATCAATTATTACACATCTTAAACATTCCTACTGTCTATATCTAAGATACATCAAGCCTGAACTGGCCTATCTATGCATTGCTCCCCAGAAAAAGGGTTACATATATATTAATTCTTTTATCACACAACTCACAGAATATGACCACGGACAACACAGGCATGGTACACAATAACTGTCACTTCCAGATGATAATATACCATATCCACACTATGTCATTTGCTGGTTACACAACTGACATTTCTATATCATGGTTCCAGTTAGGTACTGGAGTTAATCACATCATAACCTTGCAATATAGTCTGTTTATTCACACAGACCCGCTCCACTATCTGCTGTATCTCACATCTCCAATCCTCACTGCTCAATAAGGTCCTGAAGCAGCTGTATGTGTCGTGGGGTCACGTTGGGGTCGGAGGAGGCCCGCTCAATGAGCATGTGACCCATGTGCTGATAGAGGGAGTTAACCAGGCGACCTGTGGCCAGGCGGATGCTGGAACTCCCACCCTGGATGGCTCCGCTGCTGTTGGTTGCCCCCAGCAGGTGCCATAACAATGGAAGCACATGCAGTACTACCTGTTTCTGTTTCTTGGGGTAGACCTGGGAGACCAGCTCTGTAATAAATACATCAAGTAGTTCAGATTAACAGAGAATACATTTTACAAAAAATGCTATTATTACAGATTCTGCTTGCAAATGACAGTGCTATCAATATTAAAAAAGAAAATTTCAATACTACACCTTACAAGAACCAACTTTAAGTGATAATATATTTCTTAACATTTTGTGTTAATTACAACTGCAGCATCTACAGACAACAATCCAAGACATAAAGAATTTGCCTTAGTAAAGATTGTTTGTTTATGATAGTTTAACATCCTACCCACAGTATTTAGAGACTATGTCTACTTGAGACATATATGTGCTGCCCCACTGCAGTTTCACGCCATATATATGTGGCATAAAAACACACCAACTCACATTATCCGGACAGCATATTAACCAGGTCTGCAACTACCCTTATATGCTGAGCACCAAACAAAGGTGCTATAACAGTATCATTTAAACAAGCGGACCATGATGGGCCCTATATCACTCACCAAAGTATCACTGATTTTCAGGTGCTATTACATTGTCTATAAATTTGATTAAGATTGCTTCATAAATGTGGTTGCTAGTTAACAAGTGGGATATGAAACATTTTTAATGAGAATTACTCAAAACCTGGGTCAATATCAGCCAAAATGAAACTAGTTGCTCAGTTCAGCTAAACCCCACCCCAAAACCAATTATTTTCCGCAATACATTTATACACTTACCAGCCACTTTCTCCACCAGGTGGGGCTTGCTACGGGCACTTGCTGACTGTGCCTGGTTAGCCATAGGTTGAATCAACAGTGCCCCATCTTAAAAAACAAACATTATCACTAAATAAAAATATAAATAATGAACATTATGTAATAGTTCACTTGGGTTTGTTGCTGTTGTCCAAAAGAAAAATCCAGAAACCTATGGGTTTTATTAAATGTTCTTTTTGTCATAGATGAAACCACTACTATTTCATTTAACATCAAAGAAGGCATTGGACTTGAGAAGGTCAATATGCTCAAAGCAAAAAATATGATATTACAATAAAGTGTTGTAAAATGTTACCAAGGTTATCAATCAGAGCCTCAATAATATCAATAGCCGCCTGGTTGATCTCCTTGTTCTTAGATGAAAGGTTCGGGGAGACATTTCCCACTGCGATGGTGATGACCGCAGCCAGTGAGTCGCTCAGTATTGGGATGATCTGTAGCATCACTTGCAGTGCATACAGGTTCACCTTACTGTTTGGGTCTTGAAGACGTGGAAGGAACTTGTCAAATATCTGGAATAAACAAAATATTGTTAATCTTAACATTTCAAATAAATGAACTTAACAGTTATTGTTGATAACATCATCAATATTTTTACTCTGTCAGATGCAGGACAATTAAAGCATTTAGTATGCCTATTGATAATTTCATTCAAAATCATTTCAACAATTTACAGTATAGATCTCCTGCATCAAACCATGGGCACCTAATTCTTAATTTGTAAATTGTTGTTAAAGGCATACAGTTTGTTACATCACAGTCTTAGGTCTGGACCACAAATACAGGCCTATAATGGTTCCTCACAGTAGTGCTATATTTAGATCTCTATGATAACTCCTGAAACATGATTTAAACTGATAAACTTTCTGTGACCATGACCAACTGAAATTTATCTACTTTCACTGACAGCTACATACCTTGACCACATTACTTGCAACTAGGTTTGCGTTTAACTCGCACATCTCGAGCAAGGTGGTGATACCCTTGTACCTCTCTCGCCAGTCGCTGGCTGACATGAGCGCATTCAGCTCCTTAATCTCCTCCATGGTTGAGTCATCTGTACGTACCGAGCGACGCTTTGGAGTGTGATTCTCACTGAATGATATAATGAACAATACTTTATCTGCTAGTAAATGAAGCTCAAGACATCAAATCTACTCTACAAATTCCAGAAAATGCAATTCCTTTAACCCTTTCCCTCATAGAGGACACCATGAAAAGACCTATGCGAACAGCATAAAACCAGATCAGCCTGCGAGTAACTCGCAGGCTGATCAGGTTTTATGCTGTTCGCTGCTCCTCAGTGGTCTGGAAATGAGGATTTTGTACTTAAATTTGGTAAGTTTACTGTGATTTTTGAAACTTTAAAAAAGGGAAAGGGTTAAATGAAATGATTCTGAAGAAGAAAAGCATGATTGTAAATATCACTATATGAGCATTTAAAAGAACGATATCATTCATATCCTTACAAAATCATTTCTTCTTCTATTGAGAAAATCTATAAAAAAGAAATAATTCCAATTATTTGAAATATTAATCAAAAATAATATCATGATGTTAAATGAAAAACGCCATCATCTAGATCAAACTTTCAATCATTAATCTAATTCCTACCTTCATAAAAATGTGAAAATCAGGTTGGAGCTGACAATAAATCTGAAGACATGTTAAGTTTAATATCAAATGATTCCATTTTTTATATCTAGGATATAATTCTTGACCAACAGTACTATACATATATTATTCCTCACCTATTGGCTGAACTGCCCCGAATCACAGAGCTGGAGCGACTACCATGGCCAGATCTCCAGCCTCGGGCTGAGGACGTGTCGTTGGGTCCATCTCCAAGACCCTGCACATATAATACAGTGTTCTAACATCTCAACACCAATGGGAGCTATTATGACATGTATATTAGTACCTCATGTAAGGATTTTTTTAGAATAAATAAGATCAAAATATACATTGTATGATACTTCTTTATTTCTTTTCAATGGAACCTAGAGCCTACCACTGAAGTTGAGTCATGCCACCATCAACGCAATTTTATTCAGTAACAATAATTACTACATTGTCTTGGAATGGACAGGATGACAGATGAGGCAAAGTGATTTATAAACACCCCTACCCAGCACTAAACTGTTGAAAATGGATTAAATTGTAAATGAGAAAGACAATGAATTCATATTTCTGTTTGTTTGTTACATTTCTTTATTTTTTTCAGACTTACCTTAACCCTTAATGCCTCCACAACATCTTTAACATTCCTTAAGGTGTTTGCAGGCAAGTGTTTTGCAAGCATTTTCTCAAAGTCTTGGTGTGTCATCAGCATGTGCAACATTTTACGACCATGATACCTGCAAACAAATTCTTAATTTAAAATATATATCTTTTAATTGGCATTATATACTTTTTTCCCTCAGAAATAGAAGATTTTTTGTAATTTATAGTCTCTAGATTCAAGCGTTGGACAGTCAGGTGTCATTTTAAATTACTAGACAAATCCTATTGTGATTTCTAAATATGATATTTAAAAAGAAAATCATGATATGGAAAAAGAACATAAAGATACCACCCTACCACCTATAAATTTTTGCTTTAAATAAAATTCTCCTTTATTCAACCAGACTTTGTTCTCAAATATTTCAAAACGAGTATTCCTTATAAGGTTGAACAAACCAATGTTCTTCTACTCTACAATGAAATAATGTTCTAACCTTGTCTCTGGAGAGCTATCCATTGAGAATTGGGCCACAGCGGGCAGTATGCGGTCAGTGATGTCCTTCACCCCACTCAAGACACGCCCTGGTCCTAGTCGTGACACGACAGCCACCAGGAACTGTGAGGTTGTCTTTCTCACTTGAATGTTTTTGTGCCTGGAGAAAATCAACATACCAGCATACATACAAAATATCAATGAATAATAATAAAAAAGGTATAGCATGGAGGACAATGAACAACATTACAGTAGTAAATAGTCAATGTATTTTACATAGTACTGTTACATAACTTACAGGATTGGAAGAAGCTGCCCACATACCCTATTGTGCATCCCAATAATGTCTATATCTCAAGATTGATTTTAATCAGAGAATAAACTGATTCCTACCAGCAGACACTTAATACATTTAATACAGACACTCATATATCATTCAACATATTATATATTATAGACTTACGTAGCCCCTCCAGCAATAAGGGCTATAAGTGCCCTTTGTGGAGTCACAGCATCCACCATGTTGGCCAGAGCTTTCTCTGAGTCTTCACGAATGAAGCCATTACTTTCCCCATTCTTTGCAAGAAGAGCTTTGACAACCATATCAAGGTCCTGGAAAATTATATCAAAACAGCAAGTTTTTACAACGGGTATGCAATCTTAAAATTTTCATTAATATCTCAACATGATGACTACAATACATAAGTTAAAAGTTGAAGCAGGGTGGAAAGACACTTGAAAATTTAGGTTCAAAGTATCATAGAGCAGAAAACAAATCTACATTTACACAGCAATGCTTATTTCAAGTATGCAAAGAAGGCAGAAAATAATCTTCCAACTAATGAAGAGCTCCAAATTCATTTGACACAATGGTATCTGAAAAGTTAAGTTATCAAAGGAAATTTTCTTCCCAAACATCACATGACTCTCTCAAACACACACATATAAAGCACAATGGTTAAACCTGGAACTTACCGTATCCATGGTCTTTGTGAGGTGCACAAACAGCTCACCAAGGCAAACGATGGCTAGTCGCGACACCTGGGAGCGTAGGTTCTTGACCTCTCCCAGTAGTGCAACGATCAAAGGATGTAAGTTGGCTGCCAGGACATCTCTATGGTACACTGCAAGCCGCCGAACCCCATTAATACCAGAACATTTCACCTCCCTGCAACAAATAACCATGTGAATTTCAGGGAAACAATAATATCTGTCACAAAAAGTCTAGGTCATTCTGATATTAGAAGATTTCTCTTCCAGCCAAACACACAATGTTTGCTTGCTAACTGTAAAGAGATAGCACATATTATTTGGTTTATTTCTATAACAAATCGTCACCCACCATTCTTCCTGGGCCATGTGTTTCTGTGCATTTCTGACAGCCTGTTCTGGGTCCTTGCATGGTTTCCAGTCTTCTGGGTTCTCCGAGTCAAGGGGAGTGCGTGAGGAGGCAGACATTGGGTGACTAGATTCCACATCCATTTGCCTGGAAGAACAATCACAGGTTACCCACAAAACAGAACCCAATGTATTTAACTGGGTACTGAAACAATGTAATTTATATTTCCTTTAGTCAAGATTTGATTAACAGTTAGTATCTGAATGGTGCAAATTGTAGCAAATTATAAAAACAAAAAGGCTAAAAATATAGGAAGAGTATATAAGACAAAAGGTTAAAATGTTATACATACTACTGTTAACATACAAAAGACTTAATTCAAATAAAACAGTCTCAGAAGCTGGTATGAATTTGAGAGCTAAAAATTGTTGCCAAATTGTTACCATTGCATGAACTGTTGTTACTATTCACCCCACCTCCTGTTATAAAATACAAACAATTGGCAGCTTCTTGTATGCAAACATTTGCATCTGCTAACAAAAATCTAAATACCACTTACCGTATACACCGGCAGATTAGGCACATTTTTTTTCCAAAAATTTCAGGTTTATAGAGGGGGGTGCACCTTATATGATGATATACAGCTTTTCAAGTTTCTTTTTTCACTCACTCAGAAGTGAAATTTAAGGGTATACGATCTCAGAAAATGGATATACTTAAAGCCAATGAATACCATAATATGCTACAAAGTCTATACGAAATCATAATAAACAATACCAGGTTATTGCTTTTGTTCTTATTAGTAGCCCTACTGGTATATTTCATGGAAAAATGATCGTTTGATAGTTGGGAGAATGACAATGACAATGGTCCCAAATGTTATTTAGAATGCGGGGACACGGTTGAGTAAAGTCATGTTATGAAAATGTGTCGACTTTATCCTACCCCTTGTTAACGTAACGGTCTAACGGTAATCATATGCCATGTGCAAACAAGAGCTCCGCTGACAGCGGGGCAATATACGCCCGAAGGTATGTATTGTCAGGGAATATCCTAAGACAAAAAGGATAAGCACAAACATGTATATATAAAGTATTATTTCAACAAGAAGGATTGGCAATGTTAATCTTCAAGGGCTTTATTATAACAGTGGCACCAGTTAAGATATTTGACCTTGAATTGTGACCTTGACCTTGAACCTAGCCATCTGAAACCTATGTTCTGCACATCCTCTTACTGTGGGTGATACTTCTGCCAAATAGTTTCCATTTACATCCAGCGGGTCAAAAGATACAGAGCGGACACAAATATACTTACTTTGCTCCAGTTAAGATATTTGACCTTGAATTGTGACCTTGACCTTGAACCTAGCCATCTGAAACCTATGTTCTGCACATCCTCTCACTCTGGGTGATACTTCTGCCAAATAGTTTTCATTTATATTAAAGGTCAAAAGATACAGAGCGGACACAAAAATACTAATTTTGCACCAGTTAAGATATTTGACCTTGAATTGTGACCTTGACCTTGAACCTAGCCATCTGAAACCTATGTTCTGCACATCCTCTCACTCTGGGTGATACTTCTGCCAAATAGTTTTCATTTATATTAAGTGGTTCAAAAGATACAGAGCGGACACGAAATTGCTAACGGACGGACGGACAGACGGACGGACAGACGGACGGACGGACAGACAGACGGACGACCAGCAGCATAACATAATACAGCCCTTCGGGCGTATAATAAAAGGTTCACCGTATGATTAGCCCAGTGACATACGGATAACTTTCAGTCTGTCAAAATGTACGACGGCGCAAATTTCAAAACAAGATTTCTCCGCATACGATACGATAAGTGATTTTTTATTTTTTTTCAAATAAGTTACCCTGAAAATTAGGATGCGCCTTATACGTAGCTGCACCTAATCTGCCCGTGTGTACGGCAATGGCTGAAACATTAAGACAAATAAACCCTCTCTAATATACAGACATCCTCAGGTACATCACAATATCTTGTAGACTAGTTTGGTGGTAGACTGTGTGTTTAGGTGGTACTTACTGTCGACTCTTCTTCCTGGGAGTCAGTGATGGGGATGACCTGGTTTTGGGCGTGTTGATACTGCTACTGGAGCCTGTTCCACCTGACCCAGATATGGAGAGAGCTGTAAAAACAGGGTGGGAACATATGTAAAGCTATCTAAACAGTCTTAAATCAATACAAAACTTTTTTGGTATTATTTACAATTTTTACTTTTACGTTCATTTAACTTTTTTTTTTTCTAGTGTGTTGAGATTTTTGCATTTCACAAAAATAAGATTATATCTTTGGGCAAAAATAAAAATAAAAATTAGTTCCATTTCTGGTCTCCTGACCAACCCTCTTTTTTTAAGTTTTTTTTTACATTCCCACCTTTCAAAAAGCTTTTGATTTTTTTTTTCTTTTTTTTTCACATCATTAGAATGGTAAAAAACAAAACAAAACTAGAAATGTGTCCAGAGGACACAGATGTCCCCACCCGTAGCATTTTCCAAAACAATGGCCAACACCAGGAGCGCAAGTCATGTCCTGAGTAATATTATCCATGAAGTCTGTAGCATAAACACCTTCAGAGTAACCTGTGTCACAGTTTTGGGATGGACGGACAGACAAAGGCAAATCTATATGCCTCACTTTATGGTAGGGGGGCATAAAAATACCCAGGTGCACAAGTTCATGTCCTGTTTAATATATCCATGAAGTTTCAAGTCTGAAGTACAAATACTTTCGGCGTTTCGTGTATCACAAGCATTAAATCACATATTTTTCAAAAACAAAGGACCATAACTCTGTCAACTTTAATGAAGGTTCAATAAAAATACCCAGTTGTACAAGTTCATGTCCTGATTAATATATCCATGAAGTTTCAAGTCTGTAGTACAAATACTTTCATAGTTTCATACCTCACAAACATAAAATTACATATTTTTCAAAAACAAAGGCCCATAACTCTGTCAACTTCAACAGTGGTTCCATGAAAATACCCAGGTGCCTAAGTTCATGTCCTAAATAATATATCCATGAAGTATCAAGTCTGTAGTACAAATACTTTCGGAGTTATGCGTGTCACAAATATTCGGGACAGACGGACAAAGGCAAATCTATATGGCCAAGTGCAAATAAAGTGTGACATTAAGGTCCAAAACTGAACTGCTGTTGAGACTGGTTTTGCTAGTTCTTTTTCATAGTACATATATTGAAAAACGCAGAAAGGATGCTTTTTTTTAAACAGATGCAGCTTTCTTAAAAATATATTGATTTTAGATAGAACTAAGATGGGTTTTTTTACACTTTATAAAGCATGTTTAAATTTGAAAACTGTTATGTAAACCATTGGGTTTGACAATATTTTTTCATTATACATTAGGCAAGGGCATGTGACAAACTTTCAAGATATATTTCATTTAGATTAACTACATTCTTGAAAAAATATGGCAATTTGATGCCAGGAAATGTAACAATACAAAGAAACACACCTTTAATAATTTTTATTCTTAGATTGTAATTGAACATTTACTTAAAATAAATATTTGAAATAAAAACTTTATCAAATTCCTTCAAAATAAAACCAACCTGGCTTTGATACTCAAAGGCATTACTTAGCATCGTCCAAACCAAAAATGTAGCGAAATTTCTGTTTAACCGTTATGGTTGGGACATCTTACACTTCTTGTTTTTAAGGCTGAATTGTAAATCTTAACAAGCCTTATGTTTCATTTCACCATTTATGATTAATTTAATATATGATGTTCAAAGTCTTCAAATACATTGAAATTGTCACTGATATTTATGGCACAAGTCTTCTTGTAGATCTATGTTAATTGCAGCAATAAGTAAGACACTTTTCACAATAAATGTTTGATTCACACATAATAATTCCAGCTCAGATCATTACAGTATTAAGCAAAATCATTTCTAGATCAGAACAACTACTTTGAAATAAGATTTTGATTTTGATTCCAGTACACTTTGTATTTTAAAGTACATTAATTACCGTTATGGTTGGGACAACTTATATGCCTAAATATTTAGGCTAAATATCTCCTGATGAAATAAGTCATTCTGATGTATTTCATCATCAAACTAACATAACATTAAAAAATACTTCAACACTTAGAACTATATAAACTAACTTTAAGACTTTTTCAACATGTTCTTGCAAGATGAAGACAGTCTGTCCTTCTAACATTTTGTTAACTAACAAGCACATTCACAGGTTGCACACGGGTCTGTAGTGGATTTTTTTTACCAGCATTTGGTGCATGTTTGTGGCTTTCAGTACCTGAAACAGCCTGTTTTAGTTCCTTTAGTTTTTAGCTATTGGTGAGCTATTAGGATCACCCTGTGCATGCGTCTGCATGTCTTTGTCGGTTGTCAACAATTTGCTTTAAATGATATCTCCTCTGAAACCACTGGACAGAATTTGATTAAACTTGCTAAAATAAACTTGATCCATGTAGAACGCTGGTTGCCATGGAAGCAAAAAATATGAAAAATTTAAAAATCATCTCCTTCAAAACTACTGGCCAGATTTCAAAATGTTTTAGTACAGATGTTCTTTGGGAAACCCTCTATCAAGATTGCTAAAATTACTCTGATCTGTAAAAAAACATGGCCACCAGGGGGCAGGGCTAACATGCCTTATATGTATACAGTGAAATCTTTAAATGACATTTCCTCTGAAACTGTTGGACAGAATTTAATTAAACTTGGCAGGGATGATCCTTGGGGGGAATCTTCACAAAAGTTGCTAAAATAAACTTGATCTATGAGGATCTGGTTGACATGGCAATGGAAATAAAAAAATTATGAAAACTTTAAAAATCATGTAGCTCCTTTAAAACTATTAGCAAGATTTCAATATATTTTAGTACAGATGTTCTTTGGCCCGGTAACCGACTACCAAGATTGCTAAAATTATTCTGATCCGTAAGAAAACATGGCTGCCATGGGTGGGGTTAATTTGCCTTATTTGTATATAGTGAAAACTTTAAATGACATTTCCTCTGAAACTGTTGGACAGAATTTGATTAAACTTGGCAGGGATGCTTCACAAAAGTTGCTTAAATAAACTTGATCCAAGTAGAACTCTGGTTGCAATGGAAAGAAATAAATTATGAAAACTTTAAGAATTATCTCCATAAAGCTACTGGCCAGATTTCAAAATGTTTTAGTACAGATGTTCCTTGGGTAACCCTATACTCAGGTGAGCGTCCCAGGGCCTCTATGGCCCTCTTGTTTAAAATACTTAGCTTTTCTCTTCCGTTCTTGTTTTCTTAACTGTACATCTAGTTTAGCTTTTTTTTTTCTTTGTTCTTTCATTTTTTGTCTGTAACTTGCACAATGGGCAATACTTTTTCTTATTCATTAGCTCATTGTTTTTCTATTTTTCACAATATGTTTTTTTGTCTCTTAGCTTAACATTCTTTACAACAGTTGTTTTCTTTTGTAAGTTATTGGACCTTAAGTCCCTTCCAAAGTTCATTTTAACGACTAATTTCTCTATCGTAGTCTGAAACAGCAACCAAATACCATATATTAACTAGCAAGAATCGATTTTAAAATTGTCCCAACCATAACGGCAGCTGTCTGCATTGCGTAAGTCTTAAAAAACAGAGTTTTAATAAAGATAGTAAAATAAAATATCTTTTTCTTTTGCAGAATTAATGAATGTAACATAATTTAAGCTTTAAACAAGCATGTGGCTTGTAGTTTTGAGTTTGCAAATTGTCTTTCTGAATAAACATTAATTTTAAGAATTACATTAAAAAGGAACAATATTCAACATACCATTATTCTGACTGACCTGTGTCACTTAAACAACTATAAAACAACTAAATAAACGACTGATTTAATTTTAAAAGATGTTATATGAATGTCAGAGGGGAGGAATTTAACCGTTATGGTTGGGACAGAACCGTTATGGTTGGGACATTACGTTTTCTTCCTCTTAGGGCTTTCCCATAGATTGGCTGAAAGATCTCTTGAAATGCAAAAGTTCTGATAGGCATCAAGGAAAATAAAACAGGGCTTGTGAGAAGTGCAAAGCATAACTGTAAGGTAAAGGTTACCAATAAACATAAGGAGGGTGTTAACCGTTATGGTTGGGACATATTTTTTATAGTAGCAAATGATACAACCAAGCAGTGTGACATGCAAACTAATCAAAGCAAATGATCAAAATTTGAAGCTACATCTTACCTGCCCCATTTTCAGTCTTGTTTGATTAAGTAAACCTATTATTTGCTTATTTCTGATTTACCTTTATATTGGTGACTTCAAAATTTAGATTTTGGAGACATCTTGACCTTTTTTTCAAATATGTCATCAATATGTAACTTTTAACTATTGATAAAAATCAGTTGGTGATTTTACTAAATATATGGATACATATGATACATCCATGTTAAAACCCACCCAAAAAGCAATTTATTTTTATTTATTCAAAAATTAAAAAAGGTAATAAAGTGCATGTCACACAAAAAACAGCGATTTTCAACTTCTTTGCATATTTCAATCTGCTATAACTTTCGAACCAATCATCCGATTAACTTGAAATTTTCACCACAATACCATCACAATCATACCTTTCAGAAAACATCAATTTCAAAGTTGCTTCATTATTTTCCTTGGTGATATTTATGTTTTATTCTTGGAGACACAAAAATGAACCCTTATTTGCACTTGGCCATATATCTATATGCCCACCGCCCCCTTATCAACTGTGCAGACCAGAAACAAACTTTTTTGTTGAGCCTTGGTAGGCAATAAATTAAGTATTTTAAACAGTGGCAGTGAAAATTACATTTGCATGTATTATTATGAAGAACTGGTTTTTGACACAAAATTTTACTACAATATTTATTTATGTTCATCCTCTATAATATTTTAAACATTCTGAAAGAATTAAATTGTTAAACCAATTTATTCAAGTTATACCAGTTCTTAATTAATTAAAAACAAACCAAAAAACTACACCTTATATTCAACCATTAATTCAAAGATATTAATAACAGGAATTAGAGTGACGTTGATGTTAGTAACAAATGAAAAAGGATGATACATCTCTCAAGTTTATCGTTTATCATAATTGATTGAATTAAATTTATTGAAGAGAAATAAAGATTTAAGCTAGGCAAGCACATGATAATTCAACAATCTTTAGAAACATCCAAACTATAGTCATAAAATGTTACCTGCAAGAGTTTTTTGTGGTTTTTTTAGCAACTTTTTTTCTAAAAAAAATTAAATTCCTTTCCCAAATGAGCAAATTTTGCAAGAAAATATTAGATCTAAAAAATAATTCTCATTACTTAGGCAGTTATAGGAATAAATTTGAAGAACAAGTTTTAAATAAAACAAGAGGCCCATGATGGCCCTAAATCGCTCACCTGAGATAAATAGGTTGACCCAAGGAACATCTGTACCAATTTATTTTAAAATCTGGCCAGTAGTTTTGAAGAAGATGATTTTTAAAGTTTTCATATTTTTTTTCTTTTTGTTGCCATGGCAACATGAGTTCTATATGGATCAAGTTTATTTTAGCAACTTTTGTGAAGGTTGACCCAAGGATCATCCCTGCCAAGTTTAATCAAATTCTGTCCAGTGGTTTCAGAGAAGATGTTGTTTAAAGGTTTCTCTATATACATATAAGGCAAATAAGCCCCGCCCCTGGCGGCCATGTTTATTTACGGATCGGAATAATTTTAGCAACTTTGGTAGAGGTTGACCCAAGGAACATCTGTACCAATTTATTTTAAAATCTGGCCAGTAGTTTTGAAGAAGATGATTTTTAAAGTTTTCATTTTTTTTTCTTTTTGTTGCCATGGCAACCAGAGTTCTACATGGATCAAGTTTATTTTAGCAACTTTTGTGAATGTTGACCCAAGGATCATCCCTGCCAAGTTTAATCAAATTCTGTCCAGTGGTTTCAGAGGAGATGTTGTTTAAAGGTTTCTCTATATACATATAAGGCAAATAAGCCCCGCCCCTGGCGGCCATGTTTTTTTACGGATCGGAATAATTTTAGCAACTTTGGTAGAGGTTGACATAAGGAACATCTGTACCAATTTATTTTGAAATCTGGCCAGTAGTTTTGAAGGAGATGATTTTTAAAGTTTTCAAATTATTTTTCTTTTTGTTGCCATGGCAACCAGAGTTCTTCATGGATGAACTTTATTTTAGCAACTTTTGTAGAGCCACACCCTAGGAACATTCCTGCCAAGTTTTATTAAATTCTGTCCAGCGGTTTCAGAGGAGATGTCGTTTAAAGCAAATTGTTGACGACGGACGACGGACGACGCCGGACGCCGGACGAAGGGCGATCACAAAAGCTCACCTTGAGCACTTTGTGCTCAGGTGAGCTAAAAAATATAAGTATACCATTTCCCATGCATAAGTTAGAGACCAGTCCATTCTCCCTCATTAACTGGGAAACAGTATAGCACACACATTATGCAAAAGGATTAGTGTTAAAGACCAAACCAACACACCCAATTAGTGTTGTGAACCACTGCACACTTACACTCAATACCTAGACTCTCGCTGGTGTTGAGGCGCCGAAGCTTCTCCTGCTGCCGCTCCCGTTCCTTCTTCATCTTCTCATCATGTTCCTGCTTCTTCTTCTCCTTTTCTGCTCTCTTGATCTCAGCTTCCTCCTCCAACTGCTTCTTTTTCTGCGCTATTGTGTCACTGAGCTTCTGACTCATACGCAAGTTGTTGGGATCCTGCAGGTAACAAAATATTTTGTATTTAAACTTTGTATTTCAATTCTTTATCTCATGTTCAAATTTATGACTTGGTGAATATTATTTTTTTAACTATGTAGTATATGTAACACTGGATTTTTCCTTCTATATAAAACTGAACAGGGCCCAATGGGTCAAACAGGACAACATATATGATTCCTAGCTAGCCCTCACTTCACTTTATGGTTTAAAAATCTGAAAGCAATCCATGTACACTCACATCATCCACATCATCCTGGATGTCCATGCTGGGGTCCTCAAATGAGCCCTGTTTGTTCACACTCACTCCCACCACCCCACTGGTGAAGTCCTTCCTGTCCTGCTTCATTGGTTTGCGATCACTGCGGTCATTGGACTGAGAATTGCCCGCGTTTATTGCATGTTCAACACCGTTGATATTTTCAAACATACCTAGATCAAACAGAAAAGGAATGAAAGTCAATTACACACACCCACATATATATACAATAATGATGACAAATTGTGCAAATTAACAATAATGAAACAAGAGGGATATGATGGCCCTGAAGTCGCTCACCGGAGAAACATGACATTCATTGCCTGCACTCTTTAAATGCCCATTATATTTCATAATGATACAATTTTCATGAAAAAGAAAATATAAAATAACATTGTAGATTTAACAGAAATGGTACATAACGTGCAAATATCTGCTGTAAAATAGCAGTTAAATGCACTGAAAATGTTGATAAAATTACGCAATTTAATATTTTAGATGGATGTCAAAATACTCTCATTGTTTACATTTTGCATTGGCAAGTATTCTTGAAGACAGTCTGAAATCGAAAGTTATTTGAATTTGAAAAGCCGTCGCCGAAACAAAGTGTATCTGCTACCTTATCACTTTATGCACTCGTAATTTGTTGAAGGAAACTTAGAAAATTAACAATGCAAATTAGGTATTTTTGTAAACAAATGAATAATCTTAAGTAAAATATCATTTCTTATTTATGCATTATAGTAATGTTGTCGTAATGTTGATGTCAACGAGCATGAAAAGATTGCATCTTAACAAATTTGTAGCACACATTTTGCTTTTCTGTTTGAAGAATAAACACTGTTTTTGAAACAATAATGAGGAATGCAGATATTAAGGTATAAAAAAGCAAATATGTGTGATGTTCTGATATAAGAGCCTAAAATGTATCTCTATTGGTCAAATATCAGCCATGATCAAATTCAACAGAGATATTGCTGCCATTATCATTGTGTTTAAGTTAAATGATGATTACTTAATAATTGCAGATGCTAGAGTGTAAATAAAGTAAAAATCATATTAATAAAGGTGAAACACTTCACTTAATTTGTTGATATCAGCAATAACTGAATTTGGCTGAGACTTTACAACTTTAAACCATGTTATGAAGTTTGAAGATGATTTCTTCAAAAATAAAGATGCTATAGTGTAAAGGTGAAATCTGGCATTTTCTTATAAGGGGCATAATTCCTAACCTAATTGGCTGAAATCTGCCAGATTCAATTTGGCCGTGACTTATAGCTATAAAAATCATCATGGAAATTGAAGATGATTGCTTTAGAAATAAAGATGCTAGAGTGTAAACAAAGTGAAATCTGGCATTTTTTTAATATTAAAGGGAACATAATTCCCACTTTAATTAGCTGATATCAGCAATAATTGAATTTGGCTGGGAGATTATGGCCATAAATAGTGTCATAAAGTTTTAAGATTATAATTGTGGATGACGGATATTCAACGATCCTAATAGCTCATCCTGAGCACATGTGCTCATGTGAGCTAAAAAAGATTCATTTAAATACTTTTAAATGTGAAAGTTTTATTTTCAGTTAAATAAAAACTTCATGAAAAAAAATCTCTAAGTAAGTAAATTAAGTAAGTAAAATAAAAAGCTTTTTTTATCAATTATGATAGACAAAAAAATCTTACTCAGGCAAACAGTAGGATAAATGTAAACAGAAACTTGTGATTAAAAAAGTCATTAAAAGTCCTAATAAAATGGTATGTGTGGAAATGAAGACAACCATGCTGGTCTAGATGAGGTGAATTGTTGGATGTTGTGTCAGAGGATGATGGAGATGCTGGTTACAATGTTGAGTCACACAGAAAGTGAGCACCTGACCAGTGTCACACACGACACATATACACTTGACCAAGTTAGTCCAAGGGGTCAGGGGGAATAAAGGGTTTATTGTTAGAAAATCATTATTGAGTTTTATTTTTAATGTTCTTCATAAGGTGTATTTTTTAAATTCTTCACTTGCAGAAACATGTTTCTTCTTTACAGCTATAACAGCTTTTACTTATATTTTTTAGGAATATATCTTTTGGTTCTATTGAGAAACACTTGAATCATATAATGCAATTTTAACTAATAATAAAATGATGCAATAAAAATGTGTTTTGAGTTAAACTCATTCACATATATTCTTTAATCTTATTTCTTTAAATGCTAATTGATGATTATCTGTACTATTTTTTTCTTTCCTGTTTTAGTTAATAAAAAATGTAAAATTCAAAGTGTACAAATCAACATTTCTTATACTGGATCTGATGAATGGATCTTAAGATTATATCCCTTACTAAATAACTTAATATGTACAAAAAAGTTTCAATTAGTGTGTGTTTTAATTCAAACTTTCAATTGTTTAAAGAAGTGCTTTTAATTCAATATATATATATATATATATATATACATATACACACACACATACACACACACACACAAAACCTTAAAGCATTAGAAAAAATGGAAATTTTGAGAGAGAACATCTCAGTATGATTTGACAACTGAAACCAAGACTCAAGCTTCATGATATTGCTTGTTGTGACAACATACATGCTGGTCCATAATCAATACACATCCTTTGTATAAGACTTGTCACTCCTATACACCTATATTAATAAGGGATGTAATTCCTATTCATTAACAGAACTAAATGCCGGCCATGATTTATATATTAACACAAAACACGGACTAGTCCACACATAACAGGGGACTAGTCCACACAAAACACGGACTAGACCAATATTGGCTGGATCACAGAAACCCTGTTCAGTTGTTCTATATTCAGCTGTACCTGGTACAGACCTAATGAGATATCTATTGACCTGTATCTGGTAATGTGCCTTATCTTTCACTGTTGAAACTGGCAGTGCTTTTTTATTCTTAAAAGAAATAGCCACCTCATTAATGGCCACACCAATGGACTGGCAAAAAAACATTCAAAGAAAAAAAAAAAACCCTAACAAATTCATGTTGTCAATCACTGGTAGTCCTTGTGTGTTTGAAAACAGTATAACCTAATTTTGTCTTATTGATGATTTTCATACCGAACAGAAAATATCATCTTTTATTTGCAACCAAAGATTACAAGATCTTTAATTACCAGTATCTCGAAAATTCCAGGAGTACCGTAAACACTGGCAGATTTGGCACACTTTTTTACCAGATAATTGAGGCTAATAGAGGTGGTGCGCCTTATATGATGGTATATAGGTTTTCAGGACGTTTTCCCATCCCCGAGATGTGAAATTTACAAATATACGACCTTCCAAAATAGATTTACTGAAAGCCAATTAATATGATAATATGCCGTAAAGTTTATACAAAATCATCATAAACGATAGCGGGTTATTGCTTTTTTTCTTATTAGTTATCCTACTGATAAATTTTATGATACAATGCTTTTGAGAAAGTGAAACAACATGATGGAGCCATTTTTGATACAATTAAGTATTATTTATGGGACCTCATGATAAACAGGAGAAATTTGACAGGTAGCAATAATTACAAAATGTCTGAATGTTGGGGGAATTAACAGATGATATTGGTCCCCAGTCTATTATTTAGAATGTGGGGACATCATTGAGTATGCCATGAGAATTTGTCACGTTTACCGTACCGCTCCTTTATGTAACCATCTACCGGTAATTTTATACCAGGTAAATAAAGAGCATCACCCTATGATTAACCACTGTGACAATTGGACAGCTTTCAGTCTGTCAAAATGTCCAACGGTAAGAATTTCAAAACAGTTTTTCATCGTAAATGATGCGATAAATGATTTATTTTTTTTTAAATAAGTTAACCTGAAAGATAAGGTGCGCCTTATAAGTTGCTGTACCTAATTTGCTCGTGTATAAGGTACATGAGGGAGAAAAAGGATTTTGATCATCGGATCACTGTCAATTAAGCAGGTCATAATATGTTCCTTTCAGCTTCAAACCATTAAACACTCCAATCTGTTTTTAAATAAACATATCAGCTCAACTTTCATTACTCTGACCATTTAATGAGTTTGACAATAATGTCACAATAGAATTTTTGCTGTTCATTTTTTCTTTCTTTTATATCTCCTTTCCCATAAAAATAAACACTTGTTCACAGTAATATAGCTCTAAAAAAGTTGTTAAAAATGAAAAGATACAGTAATGAGTGAAAACAGAGAGAGAGAGAGTGTGTGTGCACATTTATTCAGACATTCTACAGTCTCTCATTCCAGAACCTACCAATGCCCACGACCCCTATTCCCTCTGAACTTGGCGAGAGAACTTTTTCATCATCCAAGTCAATAGAACCATTGCTGTGCATAGAGGCAACACCTAGTGGTGAGAGAACTGAGCCTGGAAACAAGGGGAAACAACTCTCACCAAATCACATGACAACACAGACAGGCACATCTTGGTGAAATTTCTGTCAAGTGTTAAAAAGCAGTTTTGAATAGTCAACCATATATAAAAGGATTAAAAATTCATTTAAGAAGTGGCAGACATATTAATGTGCGGAATAGTGCACATAGAATTAATAGTCCACACCATCCATTGCAGAAATATTAAATAAACAGTGATTAAAATTTAAATTGCCATGAAAATAATGCATTTCAATTTTTCTCCATACTACTCATGGTTGAATATCCAATATTTCATTTACATGCATTGTCAAAAAACAAATCCTTGTACACCCATTCACTGGTTTGACGTAACATGAATTCCCTATTCTCAAAGGTTCCACATGCTCACAGAGATATTAAAATATTGATTACCTATTCATAGAGAGAAAAAACTGAAGTACTTTTTACAAAATGTGTTTTTCCATCAATATTAACTTTCAGTCCTTATAAGATTATGTTGTATAATAATGAAAGAAACCTCCTATACTACTGTTGCAAATTAATCAATACCCAATGACAAAGTAAATCTGAAGTATACCTTATGTTACTCAATGGGTTTTTATGTAACTGAAAATACAGACATAGAAACACAGCTGTCAAAACCAGTGGGTAAATGTACACAAAATTTTCCATGAACAGTGTCCACATCACATGTTAAAGGGGTCAGTGAGTGCATTAACAAGCTGCTGCAGTTGCCAT
>CM037785.1:54290165-54340165 GCA_021229015.1 Solen grandis | reverse complement strand
AATCGGGTCATGCTGCGTATGGCTTCCCCTTTGGTAAAAAAGTTTCCCCATAAAGTTTCGTTAAATTCAACCATTTTTCCGGGAAAAATACCCCGGCAAGAATCATGCAATATGTACTTAGGCCGAAAAGTCAATGGGCCATAACTCTGTAAAAAAATTTGGAAATGGTCATGCGACGATTGCACATCTCCTTTGGAAAAAAAGTTTCCCCATAAATTTTCGTTGAATTAAAGCCGTTAGTTCCTGAGAATAGTCCGGAAAAGGAAAAAAGTGTGACGGACGAAGGACGACGGATGGACGGACGAAAGCAAGCGGAAACTTATGCGTCACCTTCTTTGGCATAAAAAGGGGATTCGAGTAAATACAGCAAAAAAAAATGTCCGGGAAAATAAATAATTACAGAAAGCAACATTTCGGACGATCTTGCATAAGTGGTGTTTAATTTTTTATTTTTTAGAAGGTTAATAAAGCAAACATTGATAAATCAATGTTACAATATTTTAAAATTATTCACTCTAATATGATTAGTACAAAGCTATATTAAAGGTTTTTACGTCTCTGATATAGTACTTTTCACACGTGCTAAAATTATATACAATCGATGGCGTCTGCTCTTGAAAGTCAATAGGCCTAACACATGTATAAAATAATAAAGTAAAAGAAATAAAAAACTTTTGCAATTGGTAAATATGAAAAAAATGTACTGCAAAATGTGATTTAACGTCCCCCTTAAATAAATTTAAAGTAAATATTAAATTTAAAAGACACGAACATTAATATCGATGGTGCCCGTAATTAAACTGTCCAAAACCCACGGGTGGTTCAATATGATATCGTTATGCGTTTCGATATCGATTCCCATATAGGGTTGCCTTACGATGCTTTGCGATACAACCCCGTTTATTATCCCAAATACGTTCGATGCGATTGGAAATATATACGTTACGATACGATGCGATAGAAGTTACGCTTTTTTTTACAACTGATACTTTAGCACCACTGCCCCCCTTTAAATTTTGTTTATGAAGTCTAAAATCATCCATGCCTGTTATGAGACATAAGCAAAATACAGTGGTGCTATGTATCGTTGTCAAAAAATCGATTGTTTTCGATTGAAAGTAAACCATTACAATTTTTCAATCTCGATATGCAATAGCAAGTTTGATTTCCTTTTACGATTCAATCCATATGATGCGATGCTTTTTTAAATCTGATACCTACGTATATGATCCCATCTGCGATTTACATTATGCGTTACGTTACACGTAAGCACGGTTTACTGACATTTTTATACCTGCAAATTGATTTGACTTCAAGTTCAAAAATATGCAAAAACTTCATGTTGTTAAAATATTTATCTTCACCTATAACTGGCAAACGTGTTTTTATTTGAAAAAATATAGCAAACGCAGGAATGGGAACAAACTAAATTTCGGTCCCTGAAAAAGCGACGGACTCTGCGATCTCCATCGAGGACCAATGTTAAGCACATGTAATGAGAGAAAGATCTTTTTTTTTTCTTTTTTTTTTTTTTAATGAAGATTATTTATAAATATATTTTTTATGATTATGTGTTATGATAACAATCACAATAAAAAAATAATAACACTTATTTACTGATATTTAGTACTCTGCCACATGTGTTAATTAACATAATATTTTTGGAGCAATTTTTTTTCAAGTTTTACATTAACCCACCAAACAAAATAAAATATACACAGACTACAGATGATATTTAAGGTATTAAGAAAGTACCTAACGAGAGAGAGAGAGAGAGAGAGAGAGAGAGAGATCTTATCTATTTTTCTCATGAACAAAACTTTGTAAGCTTTGATTTTTTTTATTGTATTTTCAATGTATTTTAAGTGACTGTCCAAGTTACTAACTGAATATATGTATTAATAAATTCATGAACTTTGATCAGGAACTTGGATAACCAGCTGCTATTTTTAAAAAGAACAAACATTGTTCTTTGTTAACCCTTAGCGAAATGAAATGGTAAAAAAAAGCATTGAAACTCCATTAAAACACCCTTGAAACACCATTTTATTCAGATAAATCATTGAAATAACAATTTTGGGGGGCTGATTTTTATGTTTTATCTTCATTAAAACACCATTTCTAAGAAAAAATGAAAACAATTATGTATTGGAATCAATGGTTCAAGTAACTGTTTTTCATTGAAACATCATTTTTTTTCATTGCAGAATAAACTTACTTCTTTTACTAACAATTTGATCCATTGTTTTCCATTGAAAAACCATTTTTCTTTTATAATAGAATACTTTTAGTGTATTAACATCAATGTTTACCATTGTTTTTCATTATTTAAGATTGTTTTACCATTGCTTGATATACTTGTTCTTTCCCTCAACATTTTGATTCATCGTTTTCCATCGAAAAAACATACTTTACCATTTCTGGATAAACTAAGCCCACTTGCATCAACTGGCTTATACTTTTATTGACTGTTACAGCATCTAATTTTTTATACCGATTAAAATGTACATGTAAGTGCTCTACGACAGAAGAAAAAAAGAACAAAAAGAATGTTGTTGCTTGCATGGTTTATTGCATAACTGCTTCATAATCCTTAATTTACTAATCAGGAAAATCACAAACGTCGTACATCTGATACTGATCAATACGTGAAGTTTGATCCAATGCAAACCAGGAGTTCTTGAGATGAAGAGCAGACAAGATTTTGTCAAAAATTAAAAGGCCATAATTCTGTAATAACTAATTTGTCTGACCTAAACGTGCCCACGATTTTGCGCAACAAAACTTGATATTGATCAATCATATTTATTAATCAAATATGATAACAAATCAATAACAAATATTCATAAATTATCATGTGATACAAAATAGGATTAAATTGAAAGCTTAAAGCTTATTGATTATTAGATTAAAACAAAAATGATTAGATCTAACTATTACTAAGACCTTTTTACTGAGGTTTTAACAGAAGTCTTAGGTAATTCATTTTTTTTTTTTGAAAACCGTTACGCATAGAAAAAGGTTACGAATGGTTTCCCTTCAAATTAACTGCGCCCCGAATAAAAGTTCGGAAGTTGTTGCAAGGTTGTAGGACAATTCTACGAGGAAAAGTAGTGCCAAAAAGTTGACACTAATTTCTACGTAGATCAATGATTTTTACTTATATTTTGTATTTTATTTTGGAAAACCCACTCTTTAAACTTTATTTCAAAACCCAGTTCTTGTTTCGTAACTGATTTTAACTTTCCCTCTTTTAAATTTGAAAACCGAATATAATGCAACGGTGCATCAATCCGCCATTTTGAAAAAAAAGACAAACAGTGTAAACAATAGGTGATAACGTTATTGATTCGCAATATTTTCGCAAATTACCTTTATGACAAAGGTAAGAATTTTCAATATAGTTATGAGTATTAATTATGTTTGTAATGAAATTACTTTTCATTTATCCATAAAAAATATAAGTGACTTTGTTTTGTCTGCAAATGGCGAGGAGTTTATTTTCTGCCCGTCGATGTATAACACAATCCCTACAATATTTAGTTGAATCTCACTTCTTTAATTTGCTTTCCAGAATATATATATATTTGTGTTCGCTATGTGTAGATTAACCTTTCAGGAAATTTAAAAAGAAAAGAATCGATCGCAGGTCATATCGTCCACGGTTAGCATCATACTTAATTTAAAAAAAAAGGAAGGCCTTGGTGAAAAATCATTGTATATACAATAAATCTGTTAACGAATGTGCAATCCGCAATAAAACTCATTTTGGTTTACACTAAATCATCGCTTGATTATCTTACATGTAGATATATAAAAATTTAATGAAAAAACATTTTTGTTTTACTCCTTTAGATATATAAGAATATAAGAATTTCTGTTGGAGTATTTGTTCATGACCAACTGCTGGCAGTGACTCGGAATTTTTAACATTGAATGCTGTATAAAATTCAGCTATATTATGTCCATTGTCATTGCTGTAATAAAATGAAATCTGATTGATTTAACACACCTTTTTGGTTTTTATTTCAGCTGAAACAGCCTAAGTGTAGCAACATGTCCAACCATGTTTTCAACAAGGATGATGCCTCCTCTGGTCCACTTTGTAAATAACGCAGACTTTGGATCATGGTGATTTACAAAAGGTAAATAGACTCTTATTAGAAATGAATACATTTTTTTGAGAAAAAAAGTTTCTAAGATCCTTGAAAACTGAAGTGTCACATATCAAAGAACAACTTGAGACATCCACAATGCTACTGCCTTTACCTTTTTCATGGTAGTTTATTAGACAGGCAGTTTACCTTACATAACACCGTCCCCAGTGGTAAGGGTGTCTGCCTCCGGAACTGGAAGCCTTGGGTTCCTGTCCCTAGCAGCAACGTATGAAAGTTGTAAAAGAAAAATGGCACTGTATCTCCCTTGTTTGGTGCTCAGCATATTAGAATAGGTCCCAGTCGCGGTGTTGGGGATAATGCAACTTGGGAGTGGTGTCATGCCAACTATCTATGGCGTGATGCTGCAGTGAAACAGCACTATATCTTTCAAACTTGGTTTACAAATTATAGCTGTCATACTTCTATTGCAACTGAGTTTGATTGGCTGAACTCAATATCTCCTAGTTAACTGACATTGCAAGATGGAAAAATATTTTGAATTTACAATGAGAAAAATTTGCTTTTACAAATTTGCATACACAGTCAGAACTTCATCTTTATTATTAATACTGGTATGAATGGGAATAAGGATCAATGATCAAATTTGAGTAAACACTAGAATGTTTAAATACAAAGGCAGGCTATAGGCTTTGCGCTTCTTAGTTATTTTACTTTAAATTCATTTTACTTATTTTTATTTATTTATTTTATTTTTTTTTTTTTTTCAGACATGTGGGAGGAAGAAAGCTGAAGTCCTTGCGAATATGAGCAGAATTCCAATGTAAATTTATGCATAACATCAGCGCATGTTCAGGAATGTCAACAAGGACTTGGACATTCCTCTTGCAAAGTGGAAACTGATCTCTGACCCATGGCGCATTGGATCATTAGGACCACTGATCTAGGTGAATTCAAGGAAAATCGCTTTGGAACTTGGACTTAGTGAATTCAAGGCATCCAACAGGTGGCATTATAAGTTTAAAAACGTTATTAAGTGTTTTTAATACAATAGGTGGAGAAAGAGGAGGTTGTTCAGGACTTGGAACATAGGCTATAGTGCGTTATGAAAAAAAAACAACATATTAATTTAATAAAGGATGAAAGCGGACACTGCTCTTAAGCATGGGAATCAGTATCAATGATTCACCATTATTTTATGTAAAATGACAAAAAAAAAGATTGTTTAGACTGTTGATACGGATGTGATGACATGAATAAAAATTATTTTCCTATCCAGCCATGTTGCCTGTTTGAATCCCCTGGTCCACCATACTCACTGCATGAGTATTATTTGGCACCATTGAATTTCCATTAATTACCATTGAAGGTTATTGATATTTCATTTTAAATCAATGATTCACCATTATTTTATGTAAAATGACACCACCAAAATACCATTGAAAAACCATTTTATTCCATTAAAATCCCTCATTGGATACCATTGAAAATAATTTAATTTTCATTTTTTTAGGGAGAGCTCATATTTGCATATTTCAGCTCATTTCAGTGGAGTTTCAATGGTGTTTCGATTGAATTTCAATGGTGTTTTGATGGAGTTTCAATGGTTGCACTATGTCGTATATGAAGACTTTCAATGGTCCTTCAAGGGTTGTGCTACATTTGGTTCTGCAAAATGAAACGGTAATTCAATGGTGTTTCAATGCCATTTCTTTTCGATAAGGGAAGTATATTCTTCGCCTGTAAACATTTTTTTTCCTGATTTGCATGCATGTCAAACAATCCAAACAGCTGTGATAAATTATAATTATTTTGACAGACTAAATCTTATCCATATTTGACAATATTTTATATAAATGGTTTAAATTTCGTGCGTGTAATTTTGTCCTGTCCCTTTTATTAAATGTCACTGTGCATACAAAACTTTAACAAAGTATCCAAGTTAGAAAAGGGCCATAATTTGTATAAAATTCAGTCCAAAAGTTATCCTCCTTGATTTTCTGATGCCCCTGAATACACTCCTTAACTTTCTAGTCAATACCATAAACAATTTCTGAGATATAAGCTGGATAGTAGCTTGAATGCAAAACTTTAACCAAAGTTTCTAAGTTAAAAAGGGGCCATAGTTTTTAATATATTCCAGTAAGAGTTATCTACCATGAAAGAATGATACCCCTAAACATAAAGAGGTTTCAAATCAATCGCATGCCTGGATACTGAGGTATTAGCATGAAAGTATCTTGCATGTAAAACTTTAACCAACATTTCTAAGTTAAAAAGGGGCCATAATTTGCAATATATTCCATCAAGAATTATCAACTTTGGTTAAGGGAACAAGCTAGATAGTAGCTTGCATGCAAAACTTAAACCAAATTTTCTATTGCATGCAAAATTTATCCAAAATTTCTAAGTTAAAAAGGGGTCATAATTTATATTACATTCAGTCAAGAGTTATTTACCTTGGTGGTTGGTTGATGCTCCTGAACATATTTATAAACTTTCAAGTCAATACCATAAATAGTTATTGAGATATAAGGTTGATAGTAACTTACATGCAAAACTTTAACCAAAAGCTACAATGCCAACGCCGACGCAAGGGTGACTAAAATAGCTCTCATATTCTTCGAATAGTCAAGCTAAAAAGGCCAGAAGGCCATCACATTTGAAGAGAAGTAATTAGTGAAGAGGTCGCCCATTCTGTCCGATAGTTCCCGTCTTTTAGCAGGTATACGTGCCCAATGCCATATGCTGTCATGATAGTGGTCAAACGTAAAGTTTTGCATAAAGTTTGATATAAAATTTAAATTGCTAGATTGACATCTATACAGGGGGGAAACATGAGAGAAATAGATCAGTAATTAAGCAACTGTTTACGTACTTACAAAACAAATGTGTTTCTATGTCTTGTGTGGAATTTGACCTCCAATCGATTTTCCTCCGAAGGAAATAGCAGAAAATCTAATTAATCTGCAAAAAACTTTTAAAGTGGTCCCATGCTTTCAACCATAAGTACAAATTATTTGTTCCTATAAAGGAGCTGTTACTATACAGGGGTTTACTTAAGGATTTAACTTTCACTTGTCCAGGGGCAAGTTACTTTGAACATCTACTAGCCCCCAGTTGGTTGGTGTTTGTTAATGTTTAAAACCAAATATGTGTAATATTAAGGTGAATTTTAGTTAATATGTATCAAACATAATTTGCAAGCATTTTACCCTGATGTATACATATAAGGCAAATAAGCCCCGCCCCTGGCGGCCTTTTTTTTTTTACGGATCGGAATAATTTTAGCAACTTTGGTAGAGGTTGACCCAAGGAACATCTGTACCAAATTATTTTGAAATCCGGCCAGTAGTTTTGAAGGAGATGATTTTTAAAGTTTTCAAATTATTTTTCTTTTTGTAGCCATGGCAACCAGAGTTCTTCATGGATCAACTTTATTTTAGCAACTTTTGTAGAGCCTCACCCAAGGAACATTCCTGCCAAGTTTCATTAAATTCTGTCCAGTGGTTTCAGAGGAGATGTCGTTTAAAAAAAATTGTTGACGACGCACGACGGATGCCAGACACAGGGCGATCACAATAGCTCACCTTGAGCACTTTGTGCTCAGGTGAGCTCAAAATGATATACATTGATAGTTTGATACCCCTTAATAGTTTTATGTCTAAAGTCAATCCCATGCCTAGTTACTGAGACATAAGCACAATAACACTGTGCATGCAAAACTTTAACAAACAAGAGGGCCATGATGGCCCTAATTGCTCACCTGAGATAAATAGCCTTCAATGCCAAACATGCTAAACATACTGCTTTAGAAATAGAGATGCTGAGGCGTAAACAGTGAAATTTGAGGTTTTCAGAAATTTCTTAGAGTGCTAACAAAGCCAAATAAGCCATTTTTATCATTTCAAAAGGGGCATAACTCCTGTCTGAACGGGCAAATATCAGCCAAAATTCAAAATTTTATGACACTTAACATTGTCACAAATTTTAGAGATGATTGGTTAAGAAGGCCCTAGATCGCTCACCTGAGTACAGAATTACATATTAACCTGTACTAAACATGGCCAAGAAAAACAGAGTTCCTTATGTATCAAGTTTAAATAACAATCATTATTCTTTAAATTAATTTTCCTTCCAAAAATTTAAGGAAATTCCCGCCCCTGGCAGCCATGTTTTGGCAGATCCAAATAATTTTAGCATCTTTGGTAAATAGTCAGCCAAGGATCATCCCTGCAAAATTTGATCAAATTCTGTGCAGCTGTTTCAGAGGAGATGTTGTTTAAAGATTTCACTATATACATATAAGGCAAATTAGCCCCGCCCCTGGAGCCATGTTTTTTTGCAGATCCAAATAATTTTAGCAACTTTGGTAGATGGTCATGCAAGGATCATCCCTGCAAAATTTGATCAAATTCTGTGCAGCTGTTTCAGAGAAGATGTCGTTTAAAATTTCACTACATATAAGGCAAATTAACACAGCCCCTGGCAGCCATGTTTTTTGGCAGATCCAAATAATTTTAGCAACTTTGGTAGATGGTCACCCAAGGATCATCCCTGCAAAATTTGATCATATTCTGTGCCGCTGTTTCAGAGGAGATGTCCTTTTAAGATTTCACTATATACATATAAGGCAAATTAGCCCCGCCCCTGGCAGCCAGGTTTTTTGGTGATCCAAATAATTTTAGCAACTTTGTTAGATGGTCACCCAAGGATAATCCTGCAAAATTTGATTAATTCTGTGCCGCTGTTTCAGAGAGATGTCGTTTAAAGATTTCAACTATATACATATAAGGCAAATTAGCCCCGCCCCTGGCAGCCAGTTTTTTGGGGATCCAAATAATTTTAGCAACTTTGTTAGATGGTCACCCAAGGATAATTCCTGCAAAATTTGATTAATTCTGTGCCGCTGTTTCAGAGGAGATGTCGTTTAAAGATTTCACTATATACATATAAGGCAAATTAGCCCCGGCCCTGGCAGCCATGTTTTTTGGCAGATCCAAATTATTTTAGCATCTTTGGTAGATGGTCACCCAAGGATCATCCCTGCAAAATTTGATCATATTCAGTCAGCTGTTTCAGAGGAGATGTCGTTTGAAAAATTCAATATATTCATATAAGGCAAATTAGCCCCGCCCCTGGCAGCCATGTTTTAAGGCAGATCCAAATAATTTTAGCATCTTTGGTAAATAGTCAGCCAAGGATCATCCCTGCAAAATTTGATCAAATTCTGTGCAGCTGTTTCAGAGGAGATGTTGTTTAAAGATTTCACTATATACATATAAGGCAAATTAGCCCCGCCCCTGGTAGCCATGTTTTTTTGCAGATCCAAATAATTTTAGCAACTTTGATAGATGGTCATGCAAGGATCATCCCTGCAAAATTTGATCAAATTCTGTGCAGCTGTTTCAGAGAAGATGTCGTTTGAAAATTCAATATATTCATATAAGGCAAATTAGCCCTGCCCCTGGCAGCCATGTTTTTTGGCAGATACAAATAATTTTAGCAACTTTGGTAGATGGTCAGCAAGGATCATCCCTGCAAAATTTGATCAAATTCTGTGCAGCTGTTTCAGAGAAGATGTCGTTTAAAGATTTCACTATATACATATAAGGCAAATTAGCCCCGCCCCTGGCAGCCAGGTTTTGCAAAATTTGATCATATTCTGTGCAGCTGTTTCAGAGGAGATGTCCTTTAAAGATTTCACTATATACATATAAGGCAAATTAGCCCCGCCCCTGGCAGCCAGGTTTTTTGGGATCCAAATAATTTTAGCAACTTTGTTAGATGGTCACCCAAGGATCATCCCTGCAAAATTTGATCATATTCAGTGCAGCTGTTTCAGAGGAGATGTGGTTTAAAGAGATTTCACTAAATACATATAAGGCAAATTAGCCCCGCCCCTGGGGCCATGTTTTTTGGCAGATCCAAATAATTTTAGCATCTTTGGTAGATGGTCACCCAAGGATCATCCCTGCAAAATTTGATCATATTCAGTGCAGCTGTTTCAGAGGAGATGTGGTTTAAAGATTTCACATATACATATAAGGCGAATTAGCCCCACCCCTGGCAGCCATGTTTGTTGGCGGATCCAAATAATTTTACCAACTTTGTAAGAGGGTCACCCAAGGAATATCCCTAACAAATTTGATCAAATTCTATGCAGTTGTTACAGAGGAGATGTCATTTAAAGATTTCACCATATACATATAAGGCGAATTAGCCCCACCCCTGGCAGCCATGTTTGTTGGCGGATCCAAATAATTTTACCAACTTTGTAAGAGGGTCACCCAAGGAACATCAGTACCAAAATATTTCAAAATCTGGCCAGCTGTTTTGGAGGAGTTGATTTTTAAAGTTTTCATTTTTTTTCTTTCCGTTGCCATGGCAACCAGAGTTCTGCATGGATCAAGTTTATTATAGCAACTTTTGTGAAGGTTCACCCAAGGATCATTCCTGCCAAGTTAAATTAAATTCTGTCCAGTGGTTTCAGAGGAGATGTCGTTTGAAGCAAATTGTTGACGACGCACGACGACGGACGATCAGAAAAGCTCACTTGAGCAGAAAGTGCTCAGGTGAGCTAAAAATCCAAGTTAGAAAAGGGCCATGATTTGCATAAAATTCAGTCCAAAAGTTATCCTCCTTAGTTTTCTGATGCCCCTGAAGACACTCCTCAACTTTCTAGTCAATTCCACAAGCAATTTCTAAGATATAAGCTGGATAGTAGCTTCTAAGTTAAAAGGGGGTCATAATTTTTAATATATTCCATCAAGTGTTATCTTCCTTTATAGTATGTACCCCTAAACATATTAAAGATGTTTCAAATCAATCCCATGCCTGGACTCTGAGATATAAGCATGAAAGTACCTTGTATGCAAAACTTTAGCTAATCAAAATCTTATAACATTTTGTCTAGGTCTGCTGTATGAAGGAGGGTGTTGTAAGACAATGACCTTTTTCGACTTCAAAAATGAAATTTTTGAAGTAAAATTAATTTTAATTAGTAAATACTTACCTGTTATTACTTCAGGTATGTGTCTATTTGTGCACAGCTTCCAAAACAGAGTCCGCAAAATAAACCATTCCCTAAACCCCCTAGTTACCGGAAGTGTAACCCCCGTTCTCCAATTGTATATGAAGCCATCGAGGGATACAACCGCCAGCAAGCGGGGAGGGAGGTGGGACTCTGTAATAACAGGTAAGTATTTACTAATTAAAATTAATTTTACTTCAAAAATTTCATTTTAATAGCATAAATACGTTACCTGTTATTACTTCAGGTATGACTTCGTCGCTAAGGCGGGAGGTTGCTAACAAAGAACCTTGATTGCAGCGATACCCGAAGTAGAAAACGACCAAAGCCGCCGAGGCGTCAGACATGATGATTAAACTATTGTCTGAGCCACTACAAGTGGACCCAAATCCACAAGGTTTTGTGATTGGTTAGCCAGTGAGCGGAGATAAAAGGAAGAAAACGTAGTAGAAGACTTCCAAGAGGCCGCTTTGAGAATATCGTCCATGGGAGATTTATTCAAGAAAGCCCAAGAAGCAGACAAAGCACGGAGCTCATGTGGTCTAATTCTTAAAAAGGATAGATCCCTGTCCGAAAGATCCGAATAGGCAAACTTGATAGTTGAGGCTACCCAACGAGATATTGATGCTGCCGAAACTTCGCCCCCCCCTTTTATTGGGAGGAAAAGTCGAAGACGACGACCCCGTAAAGATTTAACCTTCTGGAGGTAAAACTTCAAAGCTCTAACTGGGCAAAGAAGCCGATCAGGATCTCCCCTGGAGCAAGACCTAGCAAGGCTCGGAATAACTACCGGAGGGGGACAGACCGAAGGGAGCTGGGTTTTCGCAAGGAAACCAGGTTGAAAGCTCAAAGATACAGAGCCATCAGATTTGTTAAAGCGTAAATAGCCTTCCTCAGTAGAAAAGGCATGAATTTCGCAACGACGTTTAGAAGACGCCATTGCTATAAGAAAGACCGTCTTCCATGTTACGTGCAGTAGAGACGCCTCAGAAAGAGGTTTAAAAGGTGCCTTAGTAAGAGCCAGTAAAACACAAGAAAGGTCCCACTTCGGAGTTAACGAACGAGAAACTGGCCTAGACAGTTCAAACGAACGAATAATTTCCGAAAGATAAGGATCCGAACCAAGGGAAGAGGATCTGTGAAACTTAAGCGTGTTCGATAACATAGACCTATAACCCTTGATAGAACTGACCGCAAGTTTTTTCTCGTTAAAAAGAAAAACTAGAAAGTTAGCGATTTCTCTGACAGGAGCTTTGACCGGATTAATCTGCCGTGCGATACACCAACACGGAAGACCTTCCACTTTGCCTGGTAGACAGATCGAGTAGATTGTCTCCTGGCTTTAGAGATAATAGAGGCAACTGTTGCCGAAAATTTCTTCTGTCTAACTCGCTGTTGGATAACATCCAAGCGTGAAGACGAAGAGCGCAGGGATTGTCGTGAAGGACCCTGTTCCGACCTTGTGACAGAAGGTCCGGAACCTGGGGGAGTTCTACAGGATCGTCTATCAGAAGATCCAGAAGATCCACGAACCAAGATCGCGTTGGCCAAAGTGGAGCTACAAGGAGGATCCGGCACTGAGATCGCAGGATTTTCCTTAGAACTAAGGAATCAGAGAAAACGGTGGAAACGCATAAGCAAATAGATGATCCCAGTTTACAGACAGAGCATCTATCGCCCAAGCCCGGTGATCCGATACCGGTGACACAAACAGCGGAAGCTGGTTGTTCAGCCTGGTAGCAAATAGATCGACAGACGGAGACCCGAAAATCGCAAACAGAGTTGTCGCGATCCGAGGAAGTAACTTCCATTCCGAGGGGAGAAGAGAATGTCTGCGGGACAGTTGGTCCGCTAGAACATTTAGACGACCCGAAGATGTCTGACTTGAATGAGTACCGAAGACACCTGACACCAATGAAGAAGGTGCCATGCTTCCATGCACAGAGAAGGCGAGTGCGTCCCCCCCTGTCTGCGGATGTAAGAGACAACAGTCGTGTTGTCCGTAGATACTAGAACAGATTTGCCTCGAATGAGAGGAGAAAACTGTCGTAAGGCTAGTAGAACCGCTTTGAGTTCGAGGTTGTTGATATGAAGAGAACTGTCCTGAGGGGACCAAAGACCCGAGGCCGTGAGACCCAGAGGTTCCAGATGAGCACCCCAGCCTGACAGACTGGCATCCGAGAAGAGGAACAGTTCCGGTTGAGGAGGAGAAAGAGGAACACCCTCTCGGAGAAACGAGGGGGAATTCCACCAACTGAGATGATGAACCAATTCCGGAGAAACCGGAAGAATGGTCTGTAAATGGTCTCGACTGGGACGCCAGATCGAGAGTAGTATAAACTGAAGAGGTCGCATGTGAAGGAGGCCCAGCGGAACAAGATCCGCTGCTGCATTGAGTACTCCGAGAAGCGATAGGAATTCGCGGGCTGAGATCGATTGCCGACGCGAAAACCCCCGAACCAGAGTTAGAAGAGACATGAGTCTGGGTTCCGGAATTCTGATCCTGTTTAGGTCGGTCAGAAATTGCATCCCGACAAACGTGAAGTTCTGGGATGGGATCAACTCCGATTTCTCGGAATTGAGGATGAAGCCTAGCCGGAGAGCTAGGTCTGTCACCCATCGAAGTTCGTCGAGAAGAGCGACTGGGTCCATGTGAAGAAGAAGCCAGTCGTCGAAATACGCCAGGAGGCGTGAGCCGCGAAAATGAACCCTGGCGACCAGAACCGAAACTATTTTGGTGAAGATTCTGGGGCCGAAGACAGGCCGAACGGAAGGGCCTTGAACTGGTAGACAGTTCGGCCATCCGTGAAACGAAGGTATTTCCTGGAATGAAGGAGTTTAGATGAGACAGGTCTATGACCGGTCGAAACCCGCCGTCCTTCTTGGGAACCAGAAAGAGACGGCTGTAAAACCCCGGAGAGGTTGGAATCGAGACCCTTTCTACCGCTCCTTTTTCCAGAAGATCTGAAATGGCGAGTCCCAGACGATGATGATTGGAGGAGAGATGAATGGGAGAGCGTGATAGTGGAGGGGGACGACTGAACGGAACCCGATACCCGTGTCTCACGATAGACAGGACCCATTGGTCGTCGGTGATTGTCTCCCAATGATGAATGAAATGAGTGAGTCTGCCGCCTACTGGAAGGGGCAGAAACACTCTTTCTCCTAATCGAACGTCTGGAAGAGGAAGCGGAAGAAAGGACGTACCACTAGGCTTACTCCTACCCCTTTGATTGGTAGAGGTAGAAGAAGGGGTGGGGGGCGATGAAGGAGGAAATCGTGGTCGCTGCGGACCAGATTGGCGAGCGCCCCTGGAAGAGGGATTGCCTCTGAAAGGAGATTGAGGCTTGCCCTTTTCCGAGTCCTTCGGGGATTTACCGGAAGAAGCCGAAGGTTTCTTCGGTATCCGGAATTTAGGGGGAGCCGAAGTAGGAGTGCGGGGCTGGAAGGCCACCGCGCCGTGCATTTGCTCCTCCCTGGAGGCATCCGCTACTTCCTTGATTCGGCCCCAAAGAGGGACGAAGAAGAAAGAGGGGCCGACCTAAGCTTGTTGGGGCCGTCCAGGATGGCATCCCGCCTGCAGCGAGTCATCTCGGAAGAGAGAGAAAGAGATAGCAAAATCGAATGTTTTGCCGTCGCTGCTAAGGCCTCTAAAAGAAGCCTGACGGAAGCAGATAAAGCATCCTTTTGTTGTAGCTTGACCGAAAGAGCGGCCACGAAGGAGTCAGTATGCGACGAGATGCCGGAAAGGAAGCGGGAGCGTTGCTCCCAGCGATCCAGGACCTTCTGCTGAAGCGGTAAAGAGGAGGGGACCTTGAGCCGGAGCCGACTCGCATCTAGGTCCAGTTTCGGGGGGTGGATAGAAAAATCACCCTCCGGAAACTTGTAGGTCTTGGGGTTAAAACCCAAAGGCCGAAGGTCCGAAGTTGGAATAAACCAGCCCGGTCCTGGCTTAGAGGAGGATGAAGATTCAAAATCCTCCAGAGCCGAACGGACGACCGGAGAGAAAGGGAGTAACTCCGGTTCGACTGATTTGGACTCCTTAGGCTTACCGACAAGGTCAAGGTAACCTTCGCACCTCTTCCGGGAGGGAGGAGGGGCCGGTTTGCATACTGATGCAGGAAGGGTAGCAAAGACCTCCTGAACAGCCCTGTCCATGGAAAACCGATTCTCGTCTGACTCCTCGTCCTCGTCAGAGAGAGGATTGTCAGTACGAGGTTCGGAATGAGCGCTGGATCGGCGCGAGGTGGAAGAAAGAGGCACGTCCTCAGCAAATAAGGAGTCCTCCTCCGGAGCATGAAGGGAGATTTCATCCTCCAATTGTCCACTCGTAGCAGTCCCACTAGTAGGGGGATTGCGAGTCGAGGGAGGAGACCCAGCCTCAGGGCGCGAAGGGGGAGCATCCTGAGGGGGAAAGCCCATGAAAGGAAATGGAGGGAAAAAGGGCCACATAGGGGGCTGTGTGGAAGAAGAGCCCTGTGGACCCGAGGAGGGAGGAGACTGAAGGAATAGTCTATGATCAAGGGTCTCTGGTGGCAGAGAAACCCGATCCCTCCTAGAAGAAGAAGGTTCACCCGGCAGGACGGGGGAGGAGGCAGAGCTGAAATGCCTGGCGTATTCCCCCATCATGTGGGACCACCATGTGGAAGGGTCAAAGGTCTGGGGTTGCGCTGAGACATCCGCACTTTGAACCCTCGAAGACGTGGTGGAGCGTAAAGGTGACCGGTCCCGAGTAGCAGAGCTAGGGGACCGGTGACCGGAAAGACCCGGGGAACGGTTGTGGGACCGTTTCTTGGGCACCCTTGAACGTGGAAGAGGAGGTGGCCGAAGCGGAGAAACCGCAGGGCTGCCTGATGAAAAACTCGAATCCGAATTCTCGGACAAAATCGGCGAAGACCGGCGACCCACACGTCTAGCGTGATGGGCCGACCTGGCCGTCGATCTTTGCAGATCTCTTGCCGATGACCGGTGATGACCGGTCTTGGGTCTCTGAGACCGATGTTGACCGGTGACCGGTGAATGATGACCGGTGCCCGGTGAATGATGACCGGTGACCGGTGACCGGTGCCTGTTGCCGGTGAGTAGTGGTCGGTGACCGGTGACCGGTCCTGACCGGTGACCGGTCCCTGGCAGTTATACCCGGACCGGTGACCGGTCTTACTACGATCACGTACTTGACCGGTCATGCCCGGTGACCGGTGACCGGTCGGAGTGGTCTCCTTGACTGCTCCCCTGGGGCTGACACAAGGAGAGCCGGGCAGGGAGCCAGGAGATGAAGGCGTCCTCTCCGGAGAGGGGCGGGAAGCCTTCTTCCTAGGAGGGGGAGAGGGACTCCGACCCCCAACCCGGAGAAGGAGGAGGAAGATGAGGCCTTCCTTTTCCGGGAAGAGTAAGACCGACGGGAGGAGGCTTTCTTCCATATCTCGTCTGTCCACGAAGCGCAAACGGTGCAAGTGTCGACCCTAGAGCATCCTGAACATGATAGGCAGGACTGATGGGAATCCCAGGACGCCTTAACATGTCCGCAGGAACCCCGGGACTGCGACATATTAAATAGCTATACAAAAGAACAATGTATGCAAAATAAAAGACGGGAAGACCGAAGAAAACCCGTAAAAGGAAAAATCTCGAAACGAGACAACAGTATATACAAAATCAATATAATAAACCAGTGTCACGGGAGCCAAGCACGGAAACCCGTGACACAAGGCAAAAGGTCCCGATACGGGACGGAAATTGGGAATTCTACACGAATATAGAATAAAACTAAGAGAACATATAAACAACACAGCCGAGGCTATGAAAAGATAAGAAAGGAGAGCTGTAGCGCACAGAAGCTATCAAGAAAGGGACACACAAGGTAACCCACTGAAACTCGATGGCTTCCAAAACACAATTGGAGAACGGGGGTTACACTTCCGGTAACTAGGGGGTTTAGGGAATGGTTTATTTTGCGGACTCTGTTTTGGAAGCTGTGCACAAATAGACACATACCTGAAGTAATAACAGGTAACGTATTTATGCTATTAAAACTGGACTACAGTTGATGATTTGTGGGATGGAGCATTGTCATATAACAAATGGACATGCAAAAAAAACTCCAATCTCACCATTTATTTATACACACCTCTACCATTAGAAACAGCAATTTGCAGGATTGGTCCACTATTTCTAAAGAAAACTCCAATCTCACCATTTATTTATATTTAGAGCTTCATGTCAATACCTTGTATAGTTAATGACTTTTGCTCCCAATAAATATTGAAAAAAAAAAATAAACACGAGGGCCAAGATGGCCCTGTGTCGCTCACCTGAGTAAGATGGCTGTGTTAGGCATAATGACAAAAAATCTGGCATCTAAAGTGTTTTTCTAACATTTGACTAAGTGACCTACAATTTCCCTTTAAATTCATATCAAGTTCAATGAATAATGGGACAAAAATGTAGGCCTCTAGAGTGTTCACAAGATTTTTTTTAAGATTTGACCTGGTGACCTAGTTTTTGACCTCGTGTGACTCATTTTCGAACTCATCCAATATATCAATAAGACAAACATCCTGACCAAATCTATTGAAGATTGGGCTAAAACTGTGGCCTCTAGAGAGTTCACAAGGTTTTTCTAAATTTTGACCTGGTGACCTAGTTTTTGACCCCACATGACCCAATTTCAAACTAATCCGAAATATCATGTAGACAAACATCCTGACCAAGTTTCATGAAGATTGGGTTAAAACTGGCCTGTAGAGTGTTCAAAGGTTTTTCTAATTTGGTTTTTCCCCCCCAATTTCGAACTCATCTGAGATATCATGTAGACAAACATCCTTACCAAGTTCCATAAAGATTGGGCTAAAACTATGGCCTGTAGAGTGTTCATAAGGTTTTTCTAAGATTTGACCTGGTGACCTATTTTTTGACCCCACATGACCCAATTTCGATCTCATCTGAGATATCATGTAGACAAACATCCTTACCAAGTTTCATGAAGATTGGGCCAAAACTGTGGCCTGTAGAGTGTTCACAAGGTTTTTCTAAGATTTGACATGGTGACCTAGTTTTTGACCCCTTATGACCCAATTTCGAACTCATTCCAGATATCATGTAGACAAATATCCTGAACATATTTTATAAAGATTGGGCCAAAACTGTTTCTAAGATTTGACCTAGTGACCTAGTTTTTGACCCCACATGACCCTATTTCAAACTCATCCAATATATCATGTAGACAAACATCCTGACCAAGTTTCATGAAGATTAGGCCAAAGTTGTGGCCTCTAGAGTGTTCACAAGGTTTTTCTAAGATTTGACCTGGATCCGAGATATCATGTAGACAAACATCCTGACCAAGTTTCATGAAGATTGGGCCAAAACTGCGGCCTCTAGAGTGCTCACGAGCAATTGTTGACGACGGACGACGCACGACTGACAAAAGGCGATCACAAAAACTCACCCGAGCACAAGTGCTCAGGTGAGCTTAAAAGGGAGATTATTCAAAAATTGGGCCAGGCAGAGTTATGGTTCTTCTCCTAGTCACATTCTTTTTATATATTAAATTTCAAGTCAATACCTTTTATAGTTTTCAGGTTATGGCCATGTGTATAATGTTAAAGTTGCTGACAAACCAACAAACAAACCAAAAGACAGGGCAAAAAACAGTATGCCATGATCACAGATATCGGAGGCATAAAAAGAACTTTGAAACATTTTTTTATGATATTTACATTTCCTATATATAATTAAAAAAATTTATTGAATATTTTTAATCTATTTAATTTTAATTTTTTTTTTTTCATATATTATTTTACATATATAGTAAAATATGAAACAATAATAATCAGATTTTTCACTTATAATGACAAATAAATATGAAACATTATTAATAAAACATCTGCAGTATTCATTACCATTTATGCAATAATTGAAAATTTGCATTTTATCATTCCTAATTAAAGTAATTTTATTTTTTGGAAATAAAAATTGAATTATTAGTTTAGAATTTCAATTAAATTCACAAAGGATATCTGATAGCTGCATATTTATTTTCTTAATTGTACTCTTGACAGTAATGTCACAAACATTTAATTTTCAGCTGACATGAATGTCAATAATTGCATTAGAGATAATCTGCAATAATTATCAAGCAAAGAATATGTATTATGCGAAACTGTTCTAAACCTTAACATGATTACTGTTTAATACCTCTAAACTCACCTTGATTAGCCTGGACTTGATGTGTTCATCATACATGAACTGGGAGAAGATGAAGAATTTCTTTCTCAGATACTGGTAAGTAAAGTTAACCTGAAGTAGATGGATAAATGTGAATGTATTTTCACATCTTCTTATTGTTCTCAAAATAAACCTATGAAACCACTAATAAAAAGAAACTAGAGAGTTGTTGACAAAAACATGGTCTCCCCCATGGGCATATGACTTCAAATGGTGATACAGTCCTGAAAAATTTCAAAAGCGGAACTGAGATACTTAGACACACAAATTTGTGCACATTCTAGGAAAAGGTCTCATAACTTAGCTGGATGACAAACAGAGTTAAAACCCTTGCAAATTTACCTTCCTGTAAAATTTCCAGATCCTAACTGAAGTACTTTGGAAGATATGTGCAACACTAACTTTTAAGGTAAATTCAAAGTAAAGGGCACATAACACTACTATAAGGGGACGATAATGGCGTTAAAACCCTTAGCACAAGTTCACTGGACACCAAATGAAATACATTGGGAGATAATGGCCTTAAAATCCTTAGCACAAGATTACCTGACATCAAATGAAATACATTGGGCGATAATGACGTTAAAACCCTGAGCAAAAGTTGACTTGACATCAAATGAAAAAATGGGGAGGTAATGACATTTAAACCCTGAGCACAAGTTTACTTGACATCTAATGAAATACATTGGGAGATAATGGCGTTAACACCCTGAAGACAAGTTTACTTGACACCAAATGAAATGCATTGGGAGATAATGGCGTTAAAACTCTTAGCACAAGTTTACTTGACATCAAATGAAATACATTGGGAGATAATGGCGTTCAAACCCTTAGCACAAATTTACTTGACACCAAATGAAATACAATGGGAGATAATGGCGTTAAAACCCTTAGCACAAGTTTACTTGACACCAAATGAAATACATTGGGAGATAATGGCGTTAAAACTCTTAGCACAAGTTTACTTGATGCCAAATAAAATACAATGGGAGATAATGGCATTAAAACCCTTAGCACAAATTTACTTGACACCAAACGAAATACACTGGGAGGTAGTGGCATTAAAACCCTTAGCACAAGTTCACTTGACACCAAATGAAATACACTGGGAGGTAGTGGCATTAAAACCCTTAGCACAAATTCACTTGACACCAAATGAAATACACTGGGAGGTAGTGGCATTAAAACCCTTAGCACAAATTTACTTGACACCAAATGAAATACACTGGGAGGTAGTGGCATTAAAACCCTTAGCACAAGTTCACTTGACACCAAATGAAATACACTGGGAGGTAATGGCATTAAAACCCTTCGCACAAGTTCACTTGAAGCCAAATGAAACATATTGGGAGATAGTGACGTTAAAACCCTTAGCACAAGTTCACTTGCAGATATACCTTCCTATCAAGAGCTGTCACACACTGTGACAAAAATAATTCCCTCAAAAGAAAACACTGACATTAAATCTTTGGCCATGTGTATGAATGGACAATCTTCTCTTTTTATAAATTGTGCCCTTGACTAATCTTAAGGCTACAAACATGGATCTTGCATTTGCCACATATCTGGAAGCCTTTTTATGCTATTATTATTTGTGTTATTTCAAAATTGTTATATGTAAAACAACATTAAAAAACCCAGCACAGAAAGTATTCAACCATTACCCTATGACCTTGACCTTTAAGCGACTGACCTGGGTCTTGCACAAGGCACATTGTTTTCTCTAGAGGAACATTTATGTTGAGTTATTTCCAAATCCATCCATACATAATGAAGTCTAGACACTACAAAATGTTCCCCACTTTGACCTTTGATGCCAGATTGTGACCTCGACCTTTGAGATACGAACCTAGGTCTTATTTGTGACACATCGTCTCAATATGGTTAACAGTACTTCAAAATCCACCCATGCATGTAGGAGTTACAGAGCAAACACAGAGTTTTTGACCTTTGACCCCAGATTATGACCTTGACATTTGAGATTCAAAACCCAGTTCTTCATCACGACACATCGTCTTAATGTAGTGAACATTTCTACCAGGTTACTTCAAAATCCTCCCATGCATTTAAGAGTTATAGAGTGGACAAAAAGTGGGACTGATGGACGGATGTACACACAGACAGTGCAATTGCTATATGCCCTCCAAAATCCTTTTTGGGGGCATAATAACTTTCAAGACACCAACTGAAAGCACATTCTAAATTAAAGCCCATCTAGGCAAGCTGAGATAAAACCCTCAGTGTATAAAAGATCGAATGCAGATAAATCTATCTGTAAAATTGTATGACCTAAAAAGAAATACTTGGTGAGATAAGAGCAACACAAAGTTAAAAGCACATTCTAAGTAAAGGGCTCATAACTCTGCTGTTACTAGATGACAGCAGAGTTAAAAAACCCAGAGCACTAGTCCACTTGCGGATAAAATTTCCTGTAAAATTTCAAGACTCCATCTGATATACTTTGGTAGTAAGAGTGACACAAGATTTCTTGACAGACTCCAAATAAGGCTGTTACAGGACTATAACCCCTAGCTTATAAGCTCTCAACTAAATTTCAAGACCACAACTGAAATACTTTGGCAGATATTCTTGGCACAAAGTTTAAAGCGCGTTCTAAGTAAAAGGCTCACGTGCATGTGTTTTACAAGCAGTAAATATCAAGGGTATGAAAAGTTTGCTCGTGTCAACAATTTTTCTAATTTTTGTAAGCTTACACTAAGGTATTAAATTAACTTGATGTTACTTGATAATTTTACATTGGATATGACAATTTTGATATTAATAAAACACATTTGTTACAATGTTAATCTCTGTGCATTACATTGTAAGATAACCTAGATGGGAGTGTACTTACAGTGGTGTTCATTATGCCTATCCCATGGGTCCTGATGGAGTTGGCGATATGGCGGATGTTTATGGTGTTCAGGTGTTTGTTGTTGCTTGACCTCTCCACAAATATCTGTCATCAGAAGACACTAGAACTGTATTAACGCATACTGCTTTGTCACAGCATGAAGGTTGTTCTAAATGTTGAGAACAGTAACTATGGAAACACTTCTCAAAAGAAATGCATCAAGGCTATCTGCATTTGCATACATGTATGCTTGCTCTTCTCATTTGTAATGTATCATTTGGTATTTAGAACCTGGGTCTTAACATACTGGCATATTAATAGCCAGTAAGCGCTTAACATTTAGCACATTTACACTCTTGTCATTTTAAACTAACAGAAATGCAATAAGGCAACATGGAAAAATATACCTACATTCATGCACATGACACTTTTATAAAGCATTCTGAAGTATGAAAGCGTGTTGTAATATTTACATAAATAATCTTCCATACTTGAATTTTAAATACTACTTTTACACAACTGATAAAACATGTACAAAATAAGTTTTAAATATCTAATTCCAATTAGACCTTATTAACAGTAATGAAAGTTCATTTTTAGTAAGTGACCTTGACCCATCACACCTAAAAAGCTCTTCAAAGCTTTATCTTCACACAAGCTGTATATGTTGCAAGCGAGACAAAAGTTATGAAGAAAAAATCTATTTTGGGGACAGTAAGCAGTAACAAAAGTCTATATCTAGTAACAATGACATTTTCCATGATCCATCAGATCCCAAAAAGGGTATCAAAGCTTTATTGCACACAAGATAAAAATGCCAAAAATTTGATTATGATATCTCATTATTAAGTAAAGTCATGTTTTGGTTTTGGAAACAATTTAATTTTAGTATCAATTTTTGACTTCTACATCTCTACACAAACTATAGAAGTACCAAACTTGATTATAATATCACATTCCTAACAAATGAACAAAATTCAATTTTAGAAAGGTAAGAAGTCACAAAAGTCTATTTCTGTTTCTGATTTTGGTCAAGATATTTTACTTTTGACAGTAAGCAGTAGCAAAGGTCTATTTTTAGCAACAGTGACATTGACCCATCACACCCAAACATCACATCAATACTATTTCTCTACACAAGGTATACAAGTCCCAAATATATAACAAGAAGTTATATTGGGGACAGACTGATTAACCAAGCAACATGGAACACTTGTTTGCAGGGGTATAAATATATACTGGCTAGAATAACATTGCCAATTAGTTTATAAGGCACATTTAATATGAAAAAACATACCGATATTAAAATTAATGTTTTACTATTTTTCATTTGCACATTACATTTGTGATTTGAAAATAAAGCTTGCTACAAATAAATGACATACTCTGATCTAGTGTCAGCGTACAATGATCTTATGCTTTAAGGATTTTAAGGTTAAGATGTGATTTGACCTGTAGAGAAGGAACTTATGCCCAGCTGCTGGAACACATTTGACAATAAATGCAATGGTTACAAGAGTAAAAGCTCATAGCTGGTGAAGGAAGAAATTGTGAATTAATAAATAAGCAAGACTATTCAACGGTTTACAGACACATAATATTTTATCAACCTATTCAACAGCGGACCTTGTTCACACAAAAGAAAAGACTGATTTGTTTGTGATTGCATTTGTAAGCAAATGACCTTGTTATGAAAGAAAAAACAAGAAAGTCAGTAGAACTGACAGATGATCCCAGAAGAACGTCGTTGTTACAAATAAGGCCTTGGTCAATGGGTGGGAGGATATGTTAAGGACCGGAATGGTAAATACTTAGGTCCCCCAAGATCACACAGGGGTCAGGCCCCACCCCCAAAATTTTACTTAGGTTTCAACTCAAAGCTGTTGAAATCCCCATTCCTAAATCATATCTATTCTCCTCATCAGATGAGATGTTTTACCAACTCTAATTTGGAGACTTAGTAACAGTTTACTATTTAATATGATAATACGTGTTACTCATCAGATCTTTCATTGATTTTTTTTAAGTTTTTATACTACTGAAAATTAAGTCATACATTTCAATGTGTGCTCATATCAAAGAGGTTAACCAACACTCTTGACATATGACTGGATATTTAAAATAGTGTATAATGGCCTAAACAACAATTAGCTGACATGATTATGATTGACATTACTAGCATATTGAATTTTGTGGGGTTTTGTTTAAATGATATCTCCTGTTAAATTAGGCAAATGACATGAATATCAGTCAACAACATGGTAGTAGGGGCCATAACTCTCTTAAAAATTGAGGAACCAGGTCACGTCGACGATATGCGTATCTACTCATGGTAATAAAGCTTCCCATAAAGTTTCATTGAATTCAAGCCATTAGTTCCTGAGAAATACCCGGACAAGAATCTGCAAATGAATATAGGCCAAAAAGTCAAGGGGCCATAACTCTGTGAAAAATTCAGGAACCAGGTCACGCCGACAATATGCGTATCTACTCTTGGTGATAAAGCTTCCCATAAAGTTTTGTTGAATTCAAGCCATTAGTTCCTGAGAAATACCCCGGACAAGAATCATGCAATATGTACTATAGGCCGAAAAGTCAAGGGGCCTTAACTCTTTGAAAGATTTAGGAATCGGGTCATGCTGACGATATGCGCATCTCCTCTTGGTAATAAAGCTTCCCATAAAGTTTTGTTGAATTCAAGCCATTAGTTCCTGAGAAATAGCCCGGACAAGAATCATGCAATATGTACTATAGGCCAAAAAGTCAATGGGCCATAACTCTTTGAAAAATTTAGGAACCTGGTCATGCTGAGGATATACGCATCTCCTCTTGGTAATAAAGCTTCCCATAAAGTTTCGTTGAATTCAAGCTGTTAGTTCCTGAGAAATAGTCCGGACAAGGAAAGTGTGACGGACGGACAGACGAAGCGGCGACTATATGCGTCACCTTCGGTGAGCATAAAAATGAAATGATAAATGTGGCACATAAATTTTCTCAATAAAACTTGCTGAGTGACTGTTCACCATTTTCATTTGTGCATATCGCCTTACCTGGTTGTTGAGATTGTATAGATACTTGGAGACAAACACATGGATATTTCTCATGATCTCCAGTACATCCAGCCCCTAAAAAATGGACCAGTGTGTCAATATAAACATGTCTAAGAATATCTCAATGTATAGTGTACACACCTGTGTGTCAACAATCTATATAGAGAGACTGTGATGTCACTAACTTGCACTAGTCTCTATACTAGACAGTAGAATTCATCCAAAAACTGCAAATTGTGATTCCATGCAAATAGACCCACATAGTAAAAGCAGTTTTATATGAATAACAATGAATATATGAATTTATATGGTTAACAACATGAGCATGCCTAGATACTAGGCACTAAATTAAATGTAACTAAAAGTAAACATCTTAACTACACAGATGTATGAAAAGAACGCACATGTGCGCTAAGCACACTTTTTTTCCTGCAAGTGACAAAAAAATGTAACAAAGTCATTTTTGTCGATTACAGTAGAATTTTCAGTATCAATCCATAGTGTGTATTTCAGACATTAAAATCCGTAGGAAATACGGACAATACATAGGGATAAATAGGTCTGTAAATACCATCATATTTAGATACATGTAAATGCTGAGAAAAGTCAACAAATGTGTTAGAGCATACCTGCTCCAGAGTTTGACTGGGGAGGTGTGAGTCAATGAGTGACAAGCCATACTTTTGCTCAGCCATGTTTTTCATCTCCCCATAGGTTTTCCAGTCATGAAGTGCCACGGTGGTCAGGTTGTAGAAGGTCTTGTTAAGGTAGTGTTCCACGTATGCTGAAACATACAACAAGAGGCCCATGATGGCCCTAAATCGCTCACCTGAGATAAATAGGTTGACCCAAGGAACATCTGTACCAATTTATTTTAAAATCTGGCCAGTAGTTTTGAAGAAGATGACTTTTAAAGTTTTCATATTTTTTTTTCTTTTTGTTGCCATGGCAACCAGAGTTCTAATGGATCAAGTTTATTTTAGCAACTTTTGTGAAGGTTGACCCAAGGATCATTCCTGCCAAATTTAATCAAATTCTGTCCAGTGGTTTCTGAGGAAATGTTGATTAAAGTTTTCCAAATATACATATAAGGCAAATAAGCCCCGCCCCTGGCGGCCATGTTTTTGTACGGATCGGAAAATTTTTAGCAACTTTGGTAGAGGTATACCCAAGGAACATCTGTACCAATTTATTTTAAAATCTGGCCAGTAGTTTTGAAGCAGATGATTTTTAAAGTTTTTTTTCTTTTTTTTTTCTTTTTGTTGCCATGACAAACAGAGTTCTACATGGATCAAGTTTATTTTAGCAACTTTTGTGAAGGTTGACCCAAGGATCATCCCTGCCAAGTTTAATCAAATTCTGTCCAGTGGTTTCAGAGGAGATCATGTTGTTTAAAGGTTTCTCTATATACATATAAGGCAAATAAGCCCCGCCCCTGGCGGCCATGTTTTTGTACGGATCAGAATAATTTTAGCAACTTTGGTAGAGGTTGACCCAAGGAACAAATGTACCAATTTATTTTAAAATCTGGCCAGTAGTTTTGAAGAAGATGACTTTTAAAGTTTTCATTTTTTTTTCTTTTTGTTGCCATGGCAACCAGAGTTCTACATGGATCAAATTTATTTTAGCAACTTTTGTGAAGGTTGACCCAATGATCATCCCTGCCAAGTTTAATCAAATTCTGTCCAGTGGTTTCAGAGGAGATGTTGTTTAAAGGTTTCTCTATATACATATAAGGCAAATAAGCCCTGCCCCTGGCGGCCATGTTTTTTTACGGATCGGAATAATTTTAGCAATTTTGGTAGAGGTTGACCCAAGGAACATCTGTACCAAATTATTTTGAAATCTGGCCAGTAGTTTTGAAGGAGATGATTTTTAAAGTTTTCAAATTATTTTTCTTTTTGTAGCCATGGCAACCAGAGTTCTTCATGGATCAAGTTTATTTTAGCAACTTTTGTGAAGGTTGACCCAAGGATCATCCCTGCCAAGTTTAATCAAATTCTGTCCAGTGGTTTCAGAGGAGATGTTGTTAAAGTTTTCCCTATATACATATAAGGCAAATAAGCCCCGCCCCTGGCGGCCATGTTTTTTTACGGATCGGAATAATTTAAGCAACTTTGGTAGAAGTTGACCCAAGGAACAACTGTACCAATTTATTTTAAAATCTGGCCAGTAGTTTTGAAGAAGATGATTTTTTAAGTTTTCATTTTTTTTCTTTTTATTGCCATAGTAACCAGAGTTCTACATGGATCAAGTTTATTTTAGCAACTTTTGTGAAGGTTGACCCGAGGATCATCCCTGGCAAGTTTAATCAAATTCTGTCCAGTGTTTTCAGAGGAGATGATGTTAAAGTTTTCCCTATACACATATAAGGCAAATAAGCCCCGCCCCTGGCGACCATGTTTTTTTACAGATCGGAATAATTTTAGCAACTTTGGTAGAGGTTGACCAAAGGAACAACTGTACCAATTTATTTTAAAATCTGGCCAGTAGTTTTGAAGAAGATGATTTTTAAAGTTTTCATTTTTTTTCTTTTTATTGCCATAGTAACCAGAGTTCTACATGGATCAAGTTTATTTTAGCAACTTTTGTAGAGCCTCACCCAAGGATCATCCCTGCCAAGTTTAATCAAATTCTGTCCAGTGGTTTCAGAGGAGATCATGTTGTTTAAAGGTTTCTCTATATACATATAAGGCAAATAAGCCCCGCCCCTGGCGCCCATGTTTTTTTACGGATCGGAATAATTTTAGCAACTTTGGTAGAGGTTGACCCAAGGAACATCTGTACCAATTTATTTTAAAATCTGGCCAGTAGTTTTGAAGGAGATGATTTTTAAAGTTTTCATTTTTTTCTTTTTATTGCCATAGTAACCAGAGTTCTACATTGATCAAGTTTATTTTAGCAACTTTTGTGAAGGTTGACCCAAGGATCATCCCTGCCAAGTTTAATCAAATTCTGTCCAGTGGTTTCAGAGGAGATGTTGTTTAAAGGTTTCTCTATATACATATAAGGCAAATAAGCCCCACCCCTGGCGGCCATGTTTTTTTACGGATCAGAATAATTTTAGCAACTTTGGTAGAGGTTGACCCAAGGAACATCTGTACCAAATTATTTTGAAATCTGGCCAGTAGTTTTGAAGGAGATGATTTTTAAAGTTTTCAAATTATTTTTCTTTTTGTAGCCATGGCAACCAGAGTTCTTCATGGATCAACTTTACTTTAGCAACTTTTGTAGAGCCTCACCCAAGGATCATACCTGCCAAGTTTCATTAAATTCTGTCCAGCAGTTTCAGAGGAGATGTCGTTTAAAGCAAATTGTTAACGACGCACGACACACGACGACGGACGAAGGGTGATCACAAAAGCTCATCTTGAGCACGTTGTGCTCAGGTGAACTAAAAACACATGACTTGTTAAGTTAAAATGGGAATTTGACTGTCTACTTTCATTTCTTAAGTCGAATGAATATGAAGATAATTTGTGCAGCAGCTATAATACTGCCTAAATGCGTAGAAAGTAATGTGTCTCAACAGAAATTTCATCTAAGATTTCAGTTTTGTTATTTTAATTTCACATTTCTGTACAAGATAATCTGTAATCTCATGTAAACTTTGACATTGATATATCTGTCAAAGAGTCTTATAGGCCTCAGTTTGAGGAGATGGGAGAGGTCCTTGAGACCGACCTTGAAGGGGTTACGGTCATCAAGCTGTAGATGTAGATGGATGTGGAGTCGCAGGTCCGTCTCAATGCCCTGGCACAGTGGCTCCAACAGGTGCTGTGGACATGATGTAAAGACAGGCAGTTAGTATTTTTATAACAGTTTTATTGTTGTTTTTACATGGCATGATGTCATACACATTTATTTGATATAATAATGAGGGTGACATAGTACCATCTATAACAGTCTTTTGTTGCAAACATAATACTTAAGATATATCATTATGTAGACTCATTCGGATGAAGGACAGGCATCGATCCTAAAAGCTCACATGAGCACTACGTGCACAGGTGAGCTAAAAATTTATATCAATTGAAAAGGCTTCCTTTGTGGAGAAAGTATGCCAAATATCAAGCCTTTAACCTATATTGTAAATAGACAAAAAGTAATTACCAAATGAAGTAGATAATCAACAATGAGCTGTCAGAGGACAGCACGCTAGAACATTCAAAATACTTGTTAGTACATCAAATGAAATCTATTTAAAATCTTGCCCTTCACATACCCTGTATATATTTATAGTCAAAAACAAGAACTATCAATGAAGATGATGAATATCCCCAGATACCCCTTTTCACAGTTACTTTTACCATGTCAGACAGTCTTGATAAAGATGAAGGGGATTTCATCTAGAAAGATTTTAAAATTACAAATGCATTTTAACTCTGCAGTCAGCAATGTTTCAGTATTTAACTGTGATTAATCTAGAAATTCCATGTTTTGAGTCCAAGGACTCACATGATTGAAAATAATGAGTCCCCAAGCTAAATCAATGAGTCCCAGGATCAGGATGAAACAATGAGTCCCAAAATTAAAAAAAAACAACAACAAAAAAACAGTAAATTGGAAATGCACTTTTTGTGTTATGCCTGTGGCTAAAATGTTTTTTTATTATTTTTTTTTAATCAAAAAATACGAAAAAAGAAATGCTAAACACATGTAGGAGAGATGGTATGTGGAAACAATTTGAAATAACATTTATTTGAACCAAAAACAGCATTGCTCTTTCTCTTTTCAACTTGCAGATGTTGTTTTTGAATTTGAATATACTCAGTTGTAATGCGGCGACCATCCAGTATTACAGGTGATCTTTTCATAGAAAATGTCCAATTATGCTGCAAGTTCAACGGTGTTTAAATTAACATGAACTGAGTAAACTCCAAAATGTAATGTAATGGCCAAATCTCGACAGAAATCTAGCTACAGTTGAATTTAATGTACAATTATACCGGTGAAAAATCATCGATCTCAGGGACCCTGAGGATATAGCGGAGGACAGCCCATCGTTAAAACAAGATAATCCAAATTAATGATTAACAGACATTTAGACAGAAAAAATACCCATTTTCTGCTCTGGGAAGTAAATCCATTGTTTTATTTTCTTTAATTACTCACTTAGTGATATATACCGCATGTATATCCGCAAAATCAAAGCATGTCGCACATCGGCAGGCTAGTCGCATGAACCTAGGGTAAACCCTGGACTACTAACCATTATAAAATTTAACCGATTAAACAGTACAGACAAATCATTAACTGTGATATTTCAGGTTTCAATGTATCAAATTTGCATGCATCTGACAGGATGCACATATTTCAAAATTGTGCGTCTTTCTTGATTTTTATGCGTCTCTGACGCAAGACACACATCTAGATTAATCACTAAAAAAATTTTTCAAGAAATATAGCAAAAAAAAACAAACCAAGCATGATATGCCTACAATATGAGCATGTAGACTTAGTTTTTATGATTGTTGTGAAGTTATATGACAAGAGGGCCAAGATGGCCCTGTGTCACTCACCTGAGTAAGATTGCTGTGTTAGGCATTATTAAAAAAAAAATGTGGCATCTAAAGTGTTTGAAATGTTTTTCTAACATTTGACTAGGTGACCTAGATTTTGATCCTACCTAAATTTGCATTCATCTGGGATTTCATGCAGTCATCATTCTTATCAAGTTTAATGAAGACTGGGACAAAAATGTAGCCTCTAGAGTAGTCATAAGGTTTTACTAAGATTTACCCAGGTGACCTACTTTTTGACCTCATAATTTCCAACTCATCCCATATATTATAAAAACAAACATCCTTACCAAATTTCATATATTGTCTAAAGTGAGTTCAAAAGGTTTTCCTGAAATATGACCTAATTTTTGACCCAATGTGACTCAGTTTTGTACTCTTTCAAGATCACAAGTAGACACACATTTGACCATCTGAGATATGAGCATGAAAGTACCTTGCATGCAAAACTTTAACCAAAATTTCTAAGTTAAAAAGGGGCCATAATTTGTAACATATTCTATCAAGAGTTATCTGCCATGAAAGTATGATACCCCTAAACATATTAAAGATGTTTAAATCAATTGCATGCCTGGATACTGAGATATAAGCATGAGAGTATCTTGCATGCAAAACTTTAACCAAAATTTTTAATTAAAAGGGGCCAAATTTACCATGAAAGTATGATACCCCTAAACATATTAAAGATGTTTCAAATCAATTGCATGCCTGGATACTGAGATATAAGCATGAGAGTATCTTGCATGCAAAACTTTAACCAAAATTTCTAAGTTAAAAATTTCTAAGTTAAAAAGGGGCCATAATTTGTAATATATTCCATCAAGTGTTATCTACCTTGGTTGTCTGATGCCCCTAAACATATTCAAAATCTTTCAAGTCAATACCATGAATGCTTACTGAGATACAAACTGGATAGTACCTTGCACGCAAAACTTTAACCAAATTTTCTATTGCATGCAAAACTTTAACCAAAATTTCTAAGTTAAAAAGGGGCCATAATTCATATTAAATTCAGTCATGAGTTATCTACCTTGGTTGTCTGATGCCCCTGAACATATATATAAACTTTCAAGTCAATACCATAAATGGTTATTGAGATATAAGGTTGATAGTAACTTGCATGCAAAACTTTAACCAAAAGCTGCAATGCCAACGCCAACGCCAGGGCGACTACTAGCTCTCAAATTCTTCGAATAGTTGAGCTAAAAATGTTAAACAGACAGTAAGCAGTACCAAAAGTACAATGACCTTGACCAATCTGACCAAAACAACTTATCAAAGCTTTATCTTCACAAAAGCTATATATGTTCCAAAAATTATTCAGTAAATTCAGTTTTGGGGACAGTAAGGAGTGACTAAAGTCTAATTTTAGTAACAGTGACCTTGACTTATCACACCTTAACAGCACAATGAAGCTAAATCTTTACACAAGGTATACATGTACTAATTTAGTCAAGATATGTTTCTTATAACAAAATTTATTGAAGAAATTCCTGTTTGGAAATAGACGGACAGACATACCGAACTATCAACTGACACAGTGATTCCTGTATATCCTTTCAAACATTTGCTTTTTTTTTTTTTTGGAGGGGGGGTGGGGGTATAATGACGTACCTCCTTCAACTGTTGATATATCTCACTGTCAAATATATCCAGAAGATCTTGCGGAGACTCGAGGTGTTGCACATAATGCATGGGTGGTACACAGTCACGCAAGGCACCAACAATATACTGGAAGTACACAACAAACTTGCAGTCAAAATTTCCATGATTATTTCTGTTTGAGTGTCTAGACATAGATTTAAAAGAACTGGCCTTTTCTTTTCAAATCAACCATATTCTATTCCTGGTGGTTGAGACATAATGGGTGTATTTCCAAATACTCCTAAACACTACCATCAGTGACAATAAGAAGTTGTTTCTTTTACTATGACATTGTTTTCTGTCATATCAATGTAAAATAAATAACTTATGCAGCTTTAAGAATCTTGAAAAGCCCATCATCCCTATTTAAAACTGTCATTAGCATTTACATTCATGAGTTGGTATGAAGACATGTGTCTTTAGTCAATGATGATTTTACAGTGACAGATATGCACTTATGGTGGAGGTTTACAGTACTTACATGTATTCTGTGCACATCCATGACTGTATCAAACAGGTCTCCCAGGTAGATGGGAATAATTACACGGTGCCAGTACACAAAGCTGCAGTCACATGTGCGTCGTATCCTGGGGTGTACAATTATTTGTCTGAAATTCTTTATGGAATTCCAGTAGACCTAGGAGACTGTATATGTTATCATTCACACATTTTAACATCCAAGAAAATTTTAGCTTTACTGGAATATTGTCATGAGAAACTAGAGATGTGTCCAGATTCCACAGATGCCCCACCAGTCACATTTCCAAGAAAATAAATAAAAACAAAGGCCAACACCCAGGAGCGTAAGTCATGTTCTGAGTAATATATTCATGAAGTTTAAAGTCTGCAGTACAAATACTTTCAGAGTTTGGTGCGTCACAAGCATACAATTCAATATTTTTCAAAAACAGTGGCCCATAACTCTGTCAACTTCAACGGGGGTACAATGAAAATACCCAGGTGCACAAAATCATGTCCTAAATAATATATCCATGAAGTTTCAAGTTCATGTCCTAAAATATACCCAGGTGCACAGTTCATGTCCAGAATATTATATCAATGAATTTTCAAGTCTGCAGTACAAATACTTTCAGAGTTTGGTGCGTCACAAGCATACAATTTGATATTTTTCAAAAACAAAGGCCCATAACTCTGTCAACTTAAACGGGGGTACAATGAAAATACCCAGGTGCACAAAATCATGTCCTAAATAATATATCCATGAAGTTTCAAGTTCATGTCCTGAATAATATACCCAGGTGCACAGTTCATGTCCAGAATATTATATCAATGAATTTTCAAGTCTGTAGTACCAATACTTTCAGAGTTATTCACGTCACAAAGTTTCGGAATGAACGTACGTATGGACGTTCAGATGGACAAAGGCCCCCCTACCCACCCCTTTTAATTGAATCACGATAACATACACTCCCATTTGAATTGAAGGCTTAGATATCTGTGATGTTGTACAGAAAACATCAACATCAGATGATACTGTTAACTGAGAGGTGGAATAAAACAAGAGGGCCAAGATGGCCCTTCATCGCTCACCTGAGAAAGATGATTGCTGAAGAAATAAAGATGCTAGAGTGTAAAAGTGAAATCTGGCTTTTTTTATGGTGAAAAGGGCATAACTCCTAAATTAACTAGTCAATATCAAAAGATGAGATGTAGAGTTAAAAAAGTAAATTGGATTTTTTGAATATTAAAAGGGGCATAACTCCTGACCTAATTGACGGATCTCAGCCATAATCGAACTCAATCAAGACATTATGGTCATAAACATTGTCATAAAGTTTGAAGATGATTGTTCAAAAGATGAAGATGCTAGAGTGTAAACAAAGTGAAATCTGGCATTTTTTTTATATTAAAAGAGGCTTAACTCCTGACCTAATTGATGGATCTCAGCTATAATCAAACTCAATTGAGACTTTATGGTCATAAACATTGTCATGAAGTTTGAAGATGATTGCTCAAAAGATGAAGATGCTAGAGTGTAAACAAAGTGAAATCTGGCATTTTTTTAATATAAAAAAGGGGCATAACTCCTAACCTTATTGACAAATCTTAGCCATAATCGAACTCAATCGAGACCTTATGGTCATAAGCATTGCCATAAAGTTTGAAGATGATTGCTCAAAAGATGCAGATGCTAGAGTGTAAACAAAGTGAAATCTGGCATTTTTTGAATATTAAAAGGGGCATAACTCCTGACCTAATTGACGGATCTCAGCCATAATCGAACTCAATCAAGACATTATGGTCATAAACATTGTCATAAAGTTTGAAGATGATTGCTCAAAAGATGAAGATGCTAGAGTGTAAACAAAGTGAAATCTGGCATTTTTTTTTATATTAAAAGGGGCTTAACTCCTGACCAAATTGACAGATCTTAGCCATAATCGAACTCAATCGAGACCTTATGGTCATAAGCATTGCCATAAAGTTTGAAGATGATTGCTTAAAAGATGCAGATGCTAGAGTGTAAACAAAGTAAAATATTGCATTTTTTGAATATTAAAAGGGGCATAACTCCTGACCTAATTGACGGATCTTAGCCATAATCGAACTCCATCGAGATATTATGGTAATAAGCATTGCCATTAAGTTTGAAGATGATTGCTCAAAAGATGCAGATGCCAGAGTGTAAACAACATGAAATATGGCATTTTTTTAATATTAAAAGGGGCATAACTCCTGACCTAATTGACAGATCTTCGCCATAATAGAACTCAATCGAGACATTATGGTCATAAACATTGTCTTAAAGTTTGAATATGATTGCTTAAGAAATAAAGGTGATAAAGTGTAAACACTAAAAATTGTTGAAGCCGCACGACAGACGACGGATGCTCATGGGATCACAAAGCACACCCTGAGCTTTGCTCAGGTGAGCTAAAAAGTATTTTCTATACACTCAGTACACTGAGTAAAGACATAGTTTTTAATTTTCACATCAAAGCAACATATATTTTCCCTAATCAAAATGTGTTTATGTGGACTTACTTTTCCCTTAACTCACAGATGACATCCAGCTTCCTTAGGTTGTCATTGAGATTGACTATCTCATCATCTTTGAATGTCCTCTGTTGAAATACAAAAGAATAATTAGCATACATAGAGCTAAAGTCATTATAGATCTAAAATCTTCACTATTTTTTCAATCTCTGCTACTCTTGTGAGGTTTCTCGAAAAATTTTAAAACATTGTTGGTAAAGAGAATTATTCCTTCTTCTTCTCCTACAGTAATGGCTAACAATCATTTTCTGATTATGATGGCCATGCGTGGGGATTAGTAAAAGGACAGAGTACTAGGCCTCCCAAGTTACTCAGTACATGTACACCCAGGAAAACCAAGCACAATAAATAGATTGGTGCAATACCTAACACCAAAAAATCTTAAAAATCCTTTAAATTTCAATATACAAAATACAATATACAAAATTATAGTTTTGGTGTAATTTGGTGAGTATTAGTATGTTTATAAAGGCGGATGTATTCAAAACATGGTACAGTCCCAAGTGCAAGCAGCCAGTGCTGACTTGAAACCAAGGACCAAGTCGACGCTGACTACATTCTGTGGGAGGGAATTCCACAGGCAGACTGTTCGAGGAAAGAATGAATATTCTTAAGCTTTGTTTGATGATTTAACAAGATTGTTAGCTTGGTTATGGTAATGTCTAAATTGTCTGGTGTAGGGTTGCAGATAACTAATTTGCTGAAAGTGCGCCTATTTTCTAGGGATTACCAGTTAAATGATGAGAGTCTGTTGATCATTGATCATGCGGTTTTTGAGTAATCATTTGTAACAAATCTCACTGCACATTTCTGAATGGATTCAATTTTATCAATATCTTTCTTGCAGTAAGGATAAAGAATATTCTATTGTTGGTCTTAATAAGGAGTTATATGCAGCCGTTGTAGTTTCTTGAGTAGATGAATGGGGATTGTGTCTTAGGAACTCCAATGATTGACTGGTTTGGCGGTCATTTTATTTGTATGTGCTGACCAGGAGAGATTTGATGTTATTTCTATCCCTATGTAAGTGGTTTGACTAACAATCTGAAGTTGCTGATTGTGCAGTGTATAATCAGTTTTGACAGCTTTTTCTTGGAATGGCCAGTGATATGCATGATATGACACTTGTCAATGTTAAAAGACATCTTCCATTTCTGCTCCCATTCCACCAAGCTATCCAAGTCCTTCTGCAACATTGTAGCATTGGTTGAAGATAACACAGTTGTCTGCAAAGAGATGGCAAGTTGATCTAACAGTACCAGGGAGGTCATTAATGTAGAGCAGAAGTAGAAGATCCCTGTGGAACACCTGATAGAACAAGTGCCTTTGGAGAGACGCTTCCATCGAGTACCACTTGCTGAATTTGGTGACCAGTGCTATAATGGCCCAGATATTCACTAATCCGTTGTAGAGTATTGCCTCTAATGCCATAATGAGCAATTTGTCAAAGCTATCTGGTGAATAACGTCAAAGACATTTCTGAAGTCCATAATGGCTATATCAACCTGATTTTTATGAGGACTTTGCAAGGTCATGAATGAAGCCAAATAACTGGATTTCACATGAATACTGGGCCCGAAAACCATGCTGATTGTCAACCAGAATGTTGTTTTTTTGCAATGGCCCCGTATGTTGCTTACCACAATATGCTCAAGAACCTTACATGCAATGCAAGTCAAAAGAGACTGCCCTATAGTTCTTAGTAGTTCTCTTTATATCCATTCATTTTGAGGTTTTTAAACAATATAACCATTAAATGATAAGATTAGAAAATACCCTACTGATATCTGCAGTGTGCAGTACAGGTGAAGAACAAGATATGCAGACATGTGTACAATGGGTAATTTTTAATAGTTAAAAGTAATATCAATTTTTTTTGGAAAAAAAATTTTTTTTTTTTCATATTCAAAGTGTCAGTAAAAATTTAGCTCATTAAAATTTTCCAGCAGTAAAAAATATATATAATTATATAGTGAAAACTTGGCATAAAACTGGTGTCATTTTATTTATTTTCCATTTGAAGCATAGTACATGTATGTATAATTAGTAAAGACAGGCTGAAATCACACTGGTTAAAATCACAGTGTGCAGTTATGAGTCAACAACATCATGGGGAAACTACTTTTCAATTATAAAAATTCTATAAAAGCCTTAATGCAAATGTTACAGAACATTGACGTAGTCTTGGCATCCGATCATATCACAGCTATGTGTAACCAATTTTCCATGCTTCCTTAAAATGGAGTTAACATCTATTTTTTTATTTCTCTTAGAAAACACGAATGAGATTGAGAAAGATGGGTTGATCAAGTATAAAATTGTTAGGATATATACCGTAATGTTGTTGGTAATTTAGTTTGCTTGTGCTCTTAATTTTGACTTACCGCACACTTTGGTTTGCCGCAAAAGTCTGACTATCATATCACAACTTAACTAACAACTCTCTTTTGATTCTACCAGCAATTAAACAATTATCATATCTGGCAGTATCCTTCAATCATCCATACAATCAGTGTAATTTGCTGAATACCTGCTTAACACTTCAACACAGACGTGTCAACTGCCACAACTGCCCTGTGAAATACACAGGTGAGGGTCATGTCGTAGACTGCTTAAGTCCAAGTATATCCGCATGAGCAATACTGATAACCAGAATGACTGCTTAGGTAATTCACAAAAAATCAAAAAAAATCGGAGCCTCTTTAAGTGAGCCATTGGTGTATGACAGCGGAGGCCCTGGGTTCTCCTGAAATTATCCATAATATTGGCCCAGCCAAATGAAAACATTTACGTGCAGTTTATTTATATGAGGGCAAATTTTTAAACTCATGTCTGGGTCATAAAAAATAGTAACAAGAGGGCCATGATGGCCCTGGATCGCACACCTGAGTATACGGTTACCCAAGGAACATCAGTCTGTATTAAAAAATTTTGAAATCTGGACAGTAGTTTTAAAGCAGATGATCCCTGTAAAGTTTTCCCTATATACATAAAAGGCAAATAAGTCCCGCCCCTGGCGGCCATGTTTTTTAATTGGATCGGAATAATTTTAGCAACTTTGGTAGAGGTTGACCCAAGGAACATCTGTACCAATTTATTTTTAAATCTGGCCAGTAGTTTTGAAGCAGATGATTTTTAAAGTTTTCATATATTTTTTCTTTTTGTTGCCATGGCAACCAGAGTTCTATATGGATCAAGTTTATTTTAGGAACTTTTGTGAAGGTTGACCAAAGGATCATTCCTGCCAAGTTTAATCAAATTCTGTCCAGTGGTTTCAGAGGAACTGTTGATTAAAGTTTTCCCTATATACATATAAGGCAAATCCATGTTTTTTACGGATTGGATTTTTTTTTAGAAACTTTGGTAGAGGTTGACCCAAGGAACATCTGTACCAAATTATTTTGAAATCTGGCCAGTAGTTTTGAAGGAGATGATTTTTAAAGTTTTCAAATTATTTTTCTTTTTGTAGCCATGGCAACCAGAGTTCTTCATGGATCAACTTTATTTAGCAACTTTTGTAGAGCCTCACCCAAGGAACATTCCTGTCAAGTTTCATTAAATTCTGTCCAGCGGTTTCAGAGGAGATGTCGTTTAAATGTTTCTCTATATACATATAAGGCAAATAAGCCCCGCCCCTGGCGGCCATGTTTTGTTACGGATCGGAATAATTTTAAAACTTTGGTAGAGGTTGACCCAAGGAACATCTGTACCAAATTATTTTGAAATCTGGCCAGTAGTTTTGAAGGAGATGATTTTTGAAGTTTTCAAATTATTTTTCTTTTTGTAGCCATGGCAACCAGAGTTCTTCATGGATCAACTTTATTTTAGCAACTTTTGTAGAGCCTCACCCAAGGAACATTCCTGCCAAGTTTCATTAAATTCTGTCCAGTGGTTTCAGAGGAGATGTCGTTTAAAGGTTTCTCTATATACATATAAGGCAAATAAGCCCCGCCCCTGGCGGCCATGTTTTTTTACGGATCGGAATAATTTTAGCAATTTTGGTAGAGGTTGACCCAAGGAAAATCTGTACCAAATTATTTTGAAATCTGGCCAGTAGTTTTGAAGAAGATGATTTTTAAAGTTTTCATATTTTTTTTCTTTTTGTTGCCATGGCAACCAGAGTTCTTCATGGATCAACTTTATTTTAGCAACTTTTGTGAAGGTTGACCGAAGGATCATCCCTGCCAAGTTTTAACAAATTCTGTCCAGTTGTTTCAGAGGAGATGTTGTTTAAAGGTTTCTCTATATACATATAAGGCAAATAAGCCCTGCCCCTGGCGGCCATGTTTTTTTACGGATCGGAATAATTTTAGCAACTTTGGTAGAGGTTGACCCAAGGAACATCTGTACCAAATTATTTTGAAATCTGGCCAGTAGTTTTGAAGGAGATGATTTTTAAAGTTTTCAAATTATTTTTCTTTTTGTCCAAGGCAACCCGAGTTCTTCATGGATCAACTTTATTTTAGCAACTTTTGTAGAGCCTCACCCAAGGAACATTCCTGCCCAGTTTCATTGAATTCTGTCCAGTGGTTTCAGAGGAGATGTCGTTTAAAGAAAATTGTTGACGACGCACGACGCACATCGCACGATGACGGACGAAGAGTGATCACAATAGCTCAACTTGAGCACTTCGTGCTCAGGTGAGCTAAAAATTGGCAGCACTTAAAAAAACCCATTTATATAACTAGCTCAATAAACACTAGATTTCTTTTGTTCTGAACAAAAGATAGGACTTCCTACTCTGCAAACCATATCAAACCTGATTAAATTCAATTACTTATCCTGACATACATCATCTGTGAACTGAAAGCTGCAGAGAATAAATTAATATGGGTAGCAGATGAAATTTTTGATGTCAAATGACATCATATGAAAACCAAAGTCATTGCATTCAAAGAAGACCTCTGAGCTTTGCTTCCTGTGTTATTTTCAAGATGCTGGCTCTTCAGGAACCCTATTTAAAATGAACAATAATAATTCTCAAAAGTTTTTGTCCCAAAAGGGAATCAACTATTACTAGTCCTCTTTACATGCATAGATATACAAGGTTCCTTTCCTATCAAGTAATTCTTTCTTATATTTTCATTAAACTTTCTTGCTGAATTTCAAGGAGCAAAGAGCATAAAAAATATATTACAGAAGCACATTATATCTTTAATGTAACAGAAAAAGAATTTGAAATATTATGTAGAATCATCTGCAGAAGCACTAGGAAAAAGTTTTTTTCTTCAGAAATTCTTATTTTCGATGTAACTTTCTCATATGATGCCCTATTACAAAACCCTAGATACCATTAGAAAGGTCTTCAAATTTCCAACATTTCATGTGTTTCATGTTTAGACCTTTCTCTAACAGATTTTGAGATATAGAAAGTTATTCCTCAAGAAAACGGCTAAAATCGGCAAAATATGTTCATGTCTTTCCCCGCTACAACTTTATAAATCTTGGGTCAATCTTTCAAATTTTAACACCAATAGAACGGCCAAGAATAGCTCTACATATTATATTCATACTCTTATAAACAAAAATCAAACATGATAAAAACAGTTGAAGTCACATGGTTTAACAACATTTTTGTTTATCCATCATGAAATATCCTTATATGATGTCCAATTTTAAAAACCTAATACAAAGGTTGTCATTTCCAACTTTTTTTTGACCTATCTGTAATTTTAAATTTAAAATCGCTAAAGATGTTCATGTCAATTACTATTCTCAACCATAACTTTGTCATTAATGGTCGATTATTAAAATCTGAACCTTTAGAAAGCATTGCATCAAGCTATAAATACTGTTCTTAAAGTTATTTTCAAAAACTAATAATTTCTTGAAACAAGAGGGCCATGATGGCCCTGAATCGCTCACCTGAGTATACGGTTACCTAAGGAACATCAGTCTGTATTAAAACATTCTAAAATCTGGCCAGTAGTTTTAAAGGAGATGATCCCTGTAAAGTTTTCCCTATATACATAAAAGGCAAATAAGCCCCGCCCCTGGCGGCCATGTTTTTTTACAGATCGGAATAATTTTAGCAACTTTGGTAGAGGTTGACCAAAGGAACATCTGTACCAAATTATTTTGAAATCTGGCCAGTAGTTTTGAAGGAGATGATTTTTAAAGTTTTCAAATTATTTTTCTGTTTGTTGCCATGGCAACCACAGCTCTTCATGGATCAACTTTATTTTAGCAACTTTTGTAGAGCCTCACCCAAGGAACATTCCTGCCAAGTTTTATTAAATTCTGACCAGCGGTTTCAGAGGAGATGTCGTTTAAAGAAAATTGTTGACGACGCATGACGCACATTGCACGACGACGGACGAAGGGTGATCACAATAGCTCACCTTGAGCACTTCGTGCTCAGGTGAGCTAAAAAGCAATTAAATAATTGAGACCTCCAGCAGAAATGCATAAAAGAATGGTTTAAATTAATTCTTCTTTTTCATGAAACTTCCTCATATGATTTTAAACAAGAGCTGTCAGAGGACAGCACGCTTGACTATTCAAAATGCTTGTTGGTAAATCAAATGAAATCTATTAAATTCTTGCCCTTCGCATTCCCTGTACATAATAATAGTCAAAAATGATATACCTTGATAGTCTGATACCCCTTAATATATCTATGAAGTCTAAAATCAATCCCATGCCTAGTTAATGAGATATAAGCACAATAACACTGTGCATGCAAAACTTAAACCAAAAATCCAAGTTAGAAAAGGGCCATAATTTGCATCAGTCCAAAAGTTATCCTCCTGTTTTCTGATGCCCTTGAAGACACTCCTCAACTTTCTAGTCAATTCCACAAGCAATTTCTGAGATATAAGCTGGATAGTAGCTTGAATGCAAAAATTTAATCAAAATTCTAAGTAAAAGGGGGTCATAATTTTTAATTTATTCCATCAAGTGTTATCTTCCTTTATAGTATGATACCCCTAAACATATTAAAGATGTTTCAAATCAATTCCATGCCTGGACTCTGAGATATAAGCATGAAAGTACCTTGCATGCAAAACTTTAACCAAAATTTCTAAGTTAAAAAAGGGGCCATAACTTGTAATATATTCCATCAAAAGTTATCTACCATGAAAGTATGATACCCCTAAACATATAAAAGATGCTTCAAATCAATCGCATGCTTGATACTGAGATATAAGCATGAGAGTATATTGCATGCAAAACTTTAACCAAAATTTCTAAGTTAAAAAGGGGCCATAATTTGTAATATATTCCATCAAAATTTATCTACCTTGGTTGTATGATGCCCCTAAACATATTCAAAATCTTTCAAGTCAAAACCATGAATGGTTATTGAGATACAAACTAGATAGTAGCTTGCAGGCAAAACTTTAACCAAATTTTCTATTGCATGCAAAACTTTAACCAAAATTTCTAAGTTCAAAAGGGGCCATAATTCATATTATATTCAGTCAAGAGTTATCTACCTTGGTTGTCTGATGCCCCTGAACATATTTATAAACTTTCAAGTCAATACCATAAATGGTTATTGAGATATAAGGTTGATAGTAACTTACATGCAAAACTTTAACCAAAAGCTGCAACACCAACGCCGACACCAGGGTGACTACAATAGCTCTCATATTCTTCGAATAGTCAAGCTAAAAATGGCATTTGCCAGAAATACACTCATATGTGTACAACCATCAGAACGTGCAATTCAATATTAGATATTGTTGAAAATACAGAATACTCGGGCTAATAGTAAGGTACTGGCTTAATATAAGAGTGGCTTACCATCTTGGTCCCCACTGCCAGAGCCAGCTTTGTGATAAGTCTCCTTTCTTTAGTTCCTGCAAATATTAAACAAGAAACCATGAGACGGATGATGCACCCCTAATGTTTGTTTGTAACAAAAGCAGGGCTCAAAATTAACACTCACATTTCGGCAAAATGCGAATTAAAAAAATCTGCTGTTTTCAATTCATATTTCCCCTAATGAATATTAATACTTGATACCGCTTTATTTTCTAATTATGATTCTAAATATCAATTTTCAATCAATAAAAGTTATCCACATCCTCGTAATGACCTTGGAAGCCTTTTTTAAATCAGTCCCAGTTTTCAATGGAAACGTGTCTGATGCTGATTTCGATCATCAATTGAACAATGTCAAAATGAAAGATATCCAGTTTTTTTTTTTTGTGATGTCAATGACCTTTGCACAGAATCCAAAGAAAGTACATAGATCTAACGCACTGGCAATAAAGACAGTGAAGAAATGGGAGAAGGAGCTGGTTGACAAACTTAAAATTGAGTCCAGGCTAAAAATTAACACTTACATTTTCTGCAAAATGCTAGCAGAAAAAAAAGTTTGCCAGTAATGTTTTAAACCACTCACATTTTTTGGGGAGTGGGAAAACATTACATTTGAACCCTGAAAGCTATAGCTGCCAAGAGTATAATAATGGAAGTTATATATAACAAAGTTCCATAACTCATTCAAAATCAAGTGAATCATGACATGCCGACAATATGCGCAACTTGGCTTGGTACTTATCAATCTTGTAAAGTTTCATCAAAATTTGACCAAAGAAAGCCAAGAAATATAGCAAAGAAATCTCGTTTACAGATGGACCAACCAACAGACGTGACTCCAATATAGCCCTATTTACTTCCTATCTAGGGGAATAATAAACTAGCAAACCATCTGCAGGACTCACTTTTTTAAGGGATCAATACCACTTAAGCAATAACTGTATTGGACATGGTGCAAAAAAGAATTAATTTCATTATGAAGTTTGTTGCAAAAAATTATTTCATAACATGAGCATAGCACTGTATCATAATTAAAGTCACAAGTCACATGGATGATGGATTATTATGCTTTTTACCATTCCTTATTATTTGTAACTGCAACTTATTTAAAGACCAACAGCCAATATAGCATGCTAAGGCTAGGTATTTGGTGCACTTTTAATTTAAAATTTATAATGAACAATTTTGATGATCTGTAACTTTAATGTTAACAGAGCAGTCAATATATTGAATGTTTTGTATCTTCTGACCTGGTTAAAAGTTAACAAAAACCAAATATCAAACAATGCTGCTACTTATTAGGTTTTCGCCTCTGCAGGGCGAAAACCTATTGTTCTTCTTCTGTTGATTTGTTGTTTTTTTTATTTTTATTATTTTTCCAATTCCACCCATTTTTGTAGCCAGCCTAGCGGCCAGATGAGAAAAGCTACAGCTATGAAATTTTGGGCATGGAGTCACATATATCTGAACGTGTGCCTAAATGGTCAATCTTTTCACTTTTTTTTCTGATTTAGCCACTATGGGGGGCAATGCATGTAATCACTCTTTTGCTAATAACTCAAAAATTTGAAATCTGATTTAGATGCGGTTTTTTACATAATGTTCCTTGTTGACAGCCCAATCAAATATGATGGATATCTCATCATTGAGTACTGGGGAAAAAAATTGCTCTAGGAGAGGTTGAATGTTCGAACCTTGTAAAAAAGTGGACAAATGAGAGTAGGTCTACGAAAAACCTACCCATTTTTGTTAGAGATCAGATAGAAGAATTCTGTTTGCTGCATACGATTTGCAAGACATATACGCACAAAATATATGGGGTGGCGAATTTAGGAAATGCGTGGTTTGTCCTCTAGAAATGGTCAAACTTCACTAAATTTTAGGAAAAATTAAAATTTCAAAAACATGTTTTTGTCGCTCCTGACTTTATTTTCTGTTCATTCTTCATGAAATTTTCACACATTATGTATTGTTATGTTTGAAAGGGCCTCCCAATTAAAAAGTTAAACAAGAGGGCCATGATGGCCCTGGATCGCTCACCTGGTATCATTAGGCTATGTAAAATCAAGTGACCCCTGGGGCAGAGCCAATTTCGACCCCAGGGTCATGATTTGAACAAAGTTGGTAAGAATCGACTAGACAATGCTACACACTACCACACTCTACTTGGTAGAGGTCTATTAGCCCATGTTACATACCAAATATATATACTCCAGACCTTGAAGATTTTTCTAGTTTTTTTTCAAATATAAGTCTACGTAAAATCAAGTGATCCCTGGAGCGGGGCCAATTTTGACCCCAGCGTCATGATTTGAACAAACTTGGTAAGAAGCGACTAGAAATGCTACACACCAAATATCTAAACTCTATGCTTTGTGGTGTCTGAGAAGAAGATTTTTCTTTTTTTTTCTATATTAGCCTATGTTAAATCAAGTGACCCCTGGGGCGGGGCCAATTTTGACCCCAGGGTCATAATTTGAACAATCTTGGTAGAGAGTCATAAGATCATGCTACATATTAAAAATCAAAAGGCTAGGCCTTGTCGTTTCAGAGAAGAAGATTTTTCAAGTTTTTTCTATATTAGCCTATTTAAAATCAGGTGACCCCTTGATGGGGCCAAATTTGATCCCAGGGCCATGATTTGAATAAACTTGGTTGTGATCTACTAGACAATGCTGCAAACCAAATATCTAAACCCCAGGCCTTGTTGTTTCTGAGAAGAAGATTTTTCAAGTTTTTCCTATATTAGCCTATGTTAAATCAAGTGACCCCTGGGGCGGGGCCAATTTTGACCCCAGGGTCATGATTTGAACAATCTTGGTAGAGAGTCATAAGATCATGCTACATACCAAAAATCAAAAGGCTAGGCCTTGTGGTTTCTGAGAAGAAGATTTTTTCAAGTTTTTCCTATATTAGCCTATGTGAAATCAAGTGACCCCTGGGGCGGGGCCAATTTTGACCCCAGGGTCATAATTTGTACAATCTTGGTAGAGATCAACTAGACAATGCTACACACCAAATATCTTAACTCTATGCCTTGTGGTTTCTGAGAAGATTTTTCAAGTTTTTCCTATATTAGCCTATGTGAAATCAAGTGACCCCTGGGGCGGGGCCAATTTTGACCCCAGGGTCATAATTTGTACAATCTTGGTAGAGAGTCATAAGATCATGCTACATACCAAAAAACAAAAGGCTAGGCCTTGTGGTTTCAGAGAAGAAGATTTTTTAAATTTTCATTTTTAAAATCTATTTTTAGCTCCTGTGACCTAATTATGCAATGGACCAGAACCATTTATACAACTTTAGTAGAGCTTCATCCAAGGAACATTCCTGCAAAATATTTTTCAAATTGGCCAAGCAGTTTAGGAGGAGATGTTGTTTGAAGCAATTGTTGACGCCGGACGCACGCACGGACGCACGGACGCCGGACAAAAGGCGATCAGAAAAGCTCACCTTGAGCACGTTGTGCTCAGGTGAGCTAAAAACAAGAGGGCCATGATGGCCCTGAATCGCTCACCTGAGTACCATTGCTTCAACTGATGTCAAGGTTTTTAAACAGACAAGGATTCTGATATAACTTAATCTAAAACATTTTACCCTGACAATACTACACACCAAATATCTAAGCAATGGGCCATATGGTTTCTGAGAAGACTTGGGTGCAGGGTCATTTATCACCGTAGGGCCAAGACTTTGAAAATCTTTGTAATGAACCATTAGATGCTACTACATACCAAAAATCTTAGCTCTAGGCCTTATTGATTCATAGAAGAAGATTTTTTAAGATTTTCCTATTTAACTCTATGTAAAACAAGTGACCCCTGGTGTGGGGTCATTTATCACCATTGGGCTATGATTTGTACAATCTTGGTAGTGGCCCATAAGATGATGCTACATACCAAATATCTAACCTCTAGGCCTTATGGATTAATAAACAAGAGGGCCAAAATGGCCCTAAAGACGCTCACCTGAGGACATTTGTGCTGACCAAGTTTGAGGAAGATTGAATCAAAATTGTGGCCTCCAGTGTGTAAACAAGGTTTTTCTAAGATTTGACCTACTGACCTACTTTTGGATCCAACCTGACCCATTTTAGAACTGGTTCAAGATATCACCAAGACAAACATTCTGACCAAGTTCGAGGTAGATTGAATCAAAATTGTAGCCTCTAATGTGTAAACAAGATTTTTCTAAGATTTGACCTACTGACCTACTTTTCAATCGCTTTTTAGGTCTATTAGATTAATGATCTTCGATAATTCGTTGAAATTTCTGAAGAGAATCGTATACCTACCGAACTGAAACCGGAAATGGAGGCTGAATAGTTTCCTAATTTTTCATTGGTTAATAATATTATAACCTAAAACGACCGAATTTGTTTTTATTACCAACAATACAATTATCTGTACTTTCATATCTTAAAGAAAACTTTTATTTAATATACAATTGACACAATATATTCTCTTAGTCTTTTTATCATTTTATTTAATCGTAGATACTGATTTTAATATAAAACATATATCAAGTATGTAATTTAAAGTAAAAAGTGATTCAATCAAGGGCAAAATTTTAACCATTATCTAGTCATAATCTCTCAAACTAGTAATATTGCAAAATATTTTTTTTATGATTGGTCTATATAAATTATGTGGGTACGGACCACTAGACAATATTTCACATCAAATCTATAGATTAAGCTCTAGGTCTTTTCCTATGTAACTCTATGTGAAACAAGTGACCACTGGTGCGGGGTCATTTATCACTGTAAGGCTATGATTTGAACAACTGAGGTAATGAACCATTATATGATGCTACATACCAAATATCTAAGCTCTAGGCCTTCTGGATTTATAGAAGAAGATTTTTAATGATTTTCTTATTTAAATCAATGTAAAACAAGTGACCCCTGGTGCGGGGGCATTTATCACCATAGGGCTATGCTTTGAACAATCTTGGTAATGAACCATAAGATGATGCTACATACCAAATATCTAAGCTCTGGGCCTTATGGATTTACAGAAGAAGATTTTTTAAGATTTTCCTATATAACTCTATGTAAAACAAGTGACCCCTGGTGCGGGGGCATTTATCACCATAGGGCTATGATTTGAACAATCTTGGTAATGAACCATTAGATGATGCTACATACCAAATATCTAAGCTCTGGGCCCTATGGATTCACAGAAGAAGATTTTTTAAGATTTTCCTATATAACTCTATGTAAAACAAGTGACCCCTGGTGCGGGGGCATTTATCACCATAGGGCTTGATTTGAACAATCTTGGTAATGCCCATAAGATGATGCTACATACCAAATATCTAAGCTCTAGGCCATGGTTTTGCAGAAGAAGATTTTCAAAGTTTTTTAATCTATTACAAGTGACCCCTGGTGCGGGGGCATTTATCACCATAGGGCTTTGATTTGTACAATCTTGGTAATGGCCCATAAGATGATGCTACATACCAAATATCTAAGCTCTAGGCCATGCAGTTTTGCAGAAGAAGATTTTCAAAGTTTGAGTTTTTAAAATCTATTTTTAGCTCCTGTGACCTACTTTTTCAACCAATCTCAATAATTTGTACAACTTTGATAGAGGGCATCATAAGGATGATTCCTGTGAAGTTTGGTCAAAATCCCTTCAGCGGTTCAGGAGGAGATGTTGTTTAAAGCAAATTGTTGACGACGGACGGACGCACGCACGGACGACGGACGACGGACAAAAGGTGATCACAATAGCTCACCTTGAGCACTTCGTGCTCAGGTGAGCTAAAAGGTTTTTTAAGATTTTCCTATATAACTCTATGTAAAACAAGTGACCCCTGGTGCGGGGTCATTTATAACCGTAGGGCTATGATTTGTACAATCTTGGTGGTGGCCCATAAGATGATGCTTCATACCAAATATCTAAGCTCTAGGCCTTATGGATTCATGGAAGAAGATTTTTTAAGATTTTCCTATATAACTCTATGTAAAACAAGTGACCCCTGGTGCGGGGTCATTTATCACCATAGGGCTATGATTTGTACAATCTTGGTAGTGGCCCATAAGATGATGCTACATACCAAATATCTAAGCTCTAGGCCTAATGGATTCATAGAAGAAGATTTTTTAAGATTTTCCTATATAACTCTATGTAAAACAAGTGACCCCTGGTGCAGGGCATTTATAACCGTAGGGCTATGATTTGACAATCTTGGTGGTGGCCCATAAGATGATGCTTCATACCAAATATCTAAGCTCTAGGCCTTATGGATTCATGGAAGAAGATTTTTTAAGATTTTCCTATATAACTCTATGTAAAACAAGTGACCCCTGGTGCGGGGTCATTTATCATCATAGGGCTATGATTTGTACAATCTTGGTAGTGGCCCATAAGATGATGCTTCATACCAAATATCTAAGCTCTAGGCCTTATGGATTCATAGAAGAAGATTTTTTAAGATTTTCCTATGGGAATCTTGGTAGGCATCCACTAGACAATGCTTCACATTAAATATCTAAGCTCTAGACCCTGCAGTTTTGCAGAAGAAGATTTTTAAAGTTTGCATTTTTATAATCTATTTTTAGCTCCTGTGACCTAATTATGCAATGGACCAGAACCATTTATACAACTTTAGTAGAGCTTCATCCAAGGAACATTCCTGCAAAATATTTTTCAAATTGGCCACGCCGTTTAGGAGGAGATGTTGTTTGAAGCAATTGTTGACGCCGGGCGCACGGACGCCGGACAAAAGGCGATCAGAAAAGCTCACCTTGAGCACGTTGTG
>CM037785.1:54264430-54290065 GCA_021229015.1 Solen grandis | reverse complement strand
TTTAGTTTTGTTGTTGCTGCTTGTATGTGGTGACGTGGAACTAAATCCAGGCCCCGCATCGAGTGCGAATAATTCACACAAAGATTATCTTTCAATTATGCCCTTAAATATAGGTAGTATTCGTAATAAACTTGGTTACATAACCGATCACTTTTCCGACTTTGATATTCTGTGTTTCACTGAAACTCACCTAGACTTCAATTTTCCTGATTCTGCCTTGTTTTTAAATGATAATACATTATTCAGACGTGACTAGACTTCCTCATCTGGTGGACTACTAGTATATGTCTCAAATTTATTTCAGTCTAAAAGACAAATCGATCTTGAATCTGCATCTGTTCACACTCTCTGGATTGAAGTATGTCATGAAACTTCATCTTTCTTACTATGTAATATTTACCGTTCACCCGGAACACGTGTTAGTTTTTCGAATGATTTTAATGTCTCCTTGGAACTTTTTAGAGCTCTGGAATCTAATCAGAAGGTTATCATATTAGGTGACTTGAACCAGGATTTATTAAACAGTAATGAGTTTCACTTAAACAATATCATGCGATTAAATAATTTAAATAATGTTACTTCATCACCTTCTCGTGTGACGGCTCATTCTTCGACATTAATAGATCCTATTATCGTCTCTCAAAATTTGCCAGTTATTAACTCTGATATAACAGATGTTGATAGTCACATTAGTGATCATAGATGTACTTTTGTATTTATTAAGTTTGTAACTTTGTTTATCCCTTTCCCTCATATAGACTCATTTTGACGCGCTCATTAGGTACCACATAAAGCCTGATCTGCAGAAAACAACAGTTAAACCTTACCAAATTTAATTATAAAGTCCTCATTTCCAGACCACTGAGGAGCAGCGAACAGCATAAAACCTGATCAGCCTGTGAGTTACTCGCAGGCTGATCTGGTTTTATGTTGTTCGCATAGGTCTTTTCATGGTATCCTCTATGAGGGAAAGGGTTATGTCTTGCTCAAAACGAAAAGTATGGTATTATAGCCGTGGTAACTTTGAACAACTTAACTCTTTGATTCAAATGCAGAATTGGGATTTCATTAATGATTTAACCATTGATGAATCATCTAATCGCTTTACAGAATTTTTACTATCTTTTATGCACCAGTGTATACCATCTTAAGAAATTACTGTTAGGCCAAATGACCGCCCTTGGTATGATTCTGAAATCAGAAAATTTTCGGGTAAAAGGGATAGGCAAAAGAAAATAGCTATTAAAAGTAATAATATTTTGGCTTGGAATAAATATAATATTCTTAGAAATAAAGTAAATAATCTAAAAAAATCGCTAAACAACAATATTTGAACAACTTGAAGAGGCAGTATCTGTTAGTCATTCTGAAAACCCTAGGAAATATTGGAATTATCTCCGTAATTTAGTAAAAAAACAATGATTCGTCAAGCTCCATTCCTATCTTAAAAACAACTTGTAATGATAATATTGAAACCATTTCACTGATACAGATAAGGCTCACTGTTTAAATAATGATTTTGCTTCTATTTCAACTGTTGATGATGTGAATGTTGCACTGCCTAAGTTTGTAGAAAAATGTCAATCCAAATTATCTAACATACACATTTCTATAATGGACATTAAAAGTATTATTGATACCCTTAGTACAAATAAAGCAGTTGGTCCTGAAGGCATTAGTCATAAGATTTTAAAGTACACGAAACATAGTATTTCCATACCTTTATGTATGTTATTTAATAAGTCGCTTGAAAATGAAATATTTCCTAAAGTTTGGAAGCGTTCTCTTATTCTTCCATTATTCAAAAAAGGTGATATGTCTCTGGTGGAAAATTATCGTCCAATTTCGTTACTTAGTTGCATTGGAAAACTTATGGAACAATGTATTTATAAATTCACTTATAACCACTTGTACTCTAATAATTTGATATACCCATACCAATCTGGATTCCTAAAGGGTCACTCAACTGTCCATCAATTATTAGATATATTATCATCGCATTGTGTCATCAATGGACAATCGCCAAATTAATTGTATGGTATTCTGCAATATTTCTAAGGCGCTTGATCATGTATGGCACAAAGGTCTCTTGTTTAAACTTAAAGAAAATGGTATAGACGGTTCTCTTTTGAATTGGTTTCAGAGTTACTTATCCGAACGTGAGCAAACTGTCTTTATTGAGTCATCTAAATCTTTACCAAAACGTATAAATGCAGGAGTCCCTCAAGGCTCAGTATTGGGTCCATTCATGTTCCTTGTTTATGTTTCTCGTTTATGTTAATGATATAACAGTTAATTTATTAAGTATAACACGATTATTTGCTGATGATACTTCTCTTGCTTGTTGTGCTTCTAACATAAATGATATTAAAGGTATTATTAATCATGATCTTATGATGATATCTCATTGGTCTAAGCAATGGCTAGTATCTTTTAATCCTTCAAAAACTGAAGCCATCGTTTTTTTCTTATAACACAGTTCAGGCTCCCTCATTAATATTCGATGGTGTTCCTGTCCAATTAGTTAACAGTCATAAACCAGGGTTCGTACAGACCTGGAAAAGTCATGGAAAATCGTTTTTTTTTGAAGAAATCATGGAAAACTCAGGGAATTCTGAAATTTGGTAATTTATCAGGGAATTATCATGGAATTTCTCAAAATAATCATGGAATTTCTAATAAATATCCTTGAATTATTTAATTTGCAGAGTATTATTCGCTTAAAATAAAAATGAACTATTTAACTATATGCGTCTACGTTATACGACAATGGCGTTTGAAATCGGGATTAAGTTGTGTTACACGCTGTATTTTTCTCACGGGTACAAATTGTTACGACACCGGTTCGGTTACTTCCGTTTTCGCGACCTTGGCTTAGTTTCGTGTTCAAAACACCGTAAAATGAGTCATATGAAAGGAATGTGTAGATACAATCATAACTGGGAGACGCATGGAAAATTGAAATTTATCATGGAAAAGTCATGGAAAAATCATGGAATTTTAGGTCAGCAAGTCTGTACGAACCCTGTAAACATTTAGGACTAACATTAAGTAGTAATGGCAAATGGAAAAACATATTGAAAAGATAACTTCTTCAGCATCAAAAATTCTTGATATGATGAGATTTCTTAAATTTAAATTACGTAGAGACGCTCTTAATCAGTTATATATATCTTTTCTCAGACCAATTCTCGAATATGCATCTGTAGTATGGGATAATTGTACTTTAAATGAGAAAGATACACTTGATAAAATTCAAATGAGGCTGCCAGAATTGTAACTGGTACAACTAGATCTGTATCTCTTAATAATTTGTATCGAGAATCAGATGTTAACCATTGAAAAATTAGTAAAAAATTAAGGGTTAACCCCTAATTATATAAATGAAATTTATCCCTTTGCAGTCAACTTAAGAACCAACCATCCTTTACGTAATGCTCTAAACATTGATACAGTTGCTAGGTGAACGGAACTCTTTGCGAATTCATTCATTCCATCATCTGTTTCTTTATGGAATGAACTTTCTATTGAAACTTGGTCAATAACTTCACTTTCAGCTTTCAAATCATGCATTTTACGAATGTTTCATTCAGTTGACATACCTAAATATTATTCTGTTGGCCAAAGAAAGTTGTCTGTATTGCATACAAGAATACGTAATAAATGTAGTGACCTTCAATCAGACTTGTTTTGTAACCATATCTCAGATAATAGAACATGCAGTTGTGGATATGAACTTGAAGATGCTGAACATTTCTATTTTACTTGCAGTAATTTTAATAACCAATGTGTAAGAATGTTTCACGAATTGAGACCGTTTCATCCACTCAGTCTGCAAAAACTTCTGTATAGGTCTGATTTGTTGTCCTATGAAGATAATGTAAAATTGTTTCTTACAGTACAACAATTTATAAAAGAATCCAAAAGGTTTGCTTTAACTGCTGCAGCTTCTGGAGTTTTCTCATTATTATTTCAGTGGCCAAATAGATTATCGTGTTCACATTCAATACCTAAACGTTCTCTCTCTCTCTCTCTCTGAAGTTTCCTTTTTTATATCCATATTAATTTATATTTATTTAACGTCGATTTAGTTTGGTTTAATATGCCCATACTTTACATTAGTCTTTTCAGCCATGTTTTGTCTATTTGTAAATTTGTGTTAGCGAAGAGCCATATCTAAGTTTTGGAACTTGTGGCTCAACCCCTTTTTACCCTATTGTACTGTTATCTGTTGTTTGTAAGATGTATGGAATATATATTGTAAAGATGGGAAAAAATAAAATATGTTTAAAGTAAATGCATCAATATTTTCCCTTTAAATATAATGAATTTCAGTGGTAATTGAAAACAATTAAAAAATAAATACATGTACCTGTCGAAATCCATATAACTGTCAAAAAAAAAAATCCTAAATGGTGTCTTGAGTTCTCAAAAGTGAATTTTAAATGAGTTTGTCACCAGTATGGTGCACATATAGAGACAAATCTATATACAACAGTTGCATTGAAGAGCTGTTTTAGGAAGACCACAGATTGGTGTGCAAAATTGAAGATGATTCAAATGAGAACAAGAAACACTCACACAGTGTCCCTTGTTATTATAGGGTGCCCTCTGAGTTTTGTAACTGGGGGTACTATTGCTAATTTTCTTTAACTTTGTATCCTTTCATATAGAGAGTCCCTACAATTTTGGGGGTACATGGCCAAGTTTGGGGGCAAAAATCTTCTACAGGGGGTAAATGGGTATGCTGTATTATAATCATGACGTGTAAATTTTGCTATCAGACCAATAACAACTATGGCTCTAGATGACAGGGGTTTACTTAAGGATTTGACTTTCACTTGTCCAGGGGGCAAGTTACTTTGAACATCTACTTGCCCCTAGCGAAAAACAGGTTGCCCAGTTTTTAAGTTAGTTGTTGTTTGTTAATGTTTAATTTGTGCAATATTAAGGTGGATTTCAGTTAATATGTATCAAAGTTTGAAACACAATTGCAAGCATTTTACCCCTGATATACTGTAAAAAATGAAAAAAAACAAAAGATTTCATTTCCATAAATAAACTTGCCCACCGGGCTATCTTCTTTAAAAAATCGCTTGCCTGCAGAGATTTTAACCTGGTGGGGGCAAGTGGGTGTCAACTTAAGAAAACCCCTGGATAAATTTCGTTCATAGAAATGTATTCATAATCAAACATATACTATTTTAAGAACAGTTGTTCGTTTACATAATTCAGTCATTGTCTGCTTGCTGAGTGTTGTTAGTAGATTTAACAGGTGATTTAAATAATGATAAAATAAGAAGTATTAGCTAAAATGATATAAAATTAGTACTTCTTTAAATTTAATGAATGAATGTTTTTACCAGTTTCCAAAACTTTTTCAATAAAAAAAAAAGACAGTTTGGAAACAAGGATCAATCAAATTTGTCAATTGTCGATGGTTTCCCTGTAAAATTACATCATTTTCAAAATGAAATATTGCATAAGTGTACATAGTCTGAGAATAACAATATTGCAAGAACTAAATATTTGAGGATATGAATATTCTGTTATATCGAAAAGCCTCAAAAACACATAGCAAAACCTAAATGTGCAACACTCAAAACTTAAGTGATAACTATCGGATCCTTATATGATTTAATTTAGTCCCATCAATGAGCCACTCGGCACGACAGCTATTTTTGGTACTGGTCACACATCTGTGTCTCATACAGGTCAAAACTACTGTAAAATGCCATGTATTGTTTGCATTTTTTAACTTATATTTCGTTTCTGAAAGAGGGGGTGTGCACATCAATACAAGAGAACTCAGTATTTTCATAGTTTCAACTTTACCTAACCCACTAGAAAGCCATATCGGTAGAGTCTGTTGGTATATTTCTTGTGCAAAATTGATATTAAAACTTGATCATAATTTTTATGTACTTGCCTGTAAAATGTTGTCTATTTGTGATTTCTATCATGGTTTTGTACAATAAATGCTTACAAAAACATTGATTTCTTTTTCATATTGGTGTTCACAATTTCTCACGCTTCAATTGGAAATCCCTTACTGTAATGTCTGTGCTTTACATAATAATTAATTGACGACATACAAACAGATGCTATGTTTGCATCATCATTACTGTGACCGCGCATAAATAAACAATTTTATTATTTTCAATTCTATCCTACAAAATTTTAACAAGTTAGTTTCGTATTGGACTGAGCTGTTTGGTTCATGATAATTGTGTGCTTCAAATACCCTTTGTTAAGAGACTTTCGAAAAACAAAGAAGGTGTAGGTAGTTTCAGATTGTCATTATTACACAAACTATAAGCTTTTAACAGGGTAACAATGCAAATGCATGTGTATATTAAAGGTGTGAAAATAATTGCTGCATTACACCTGATTTGCAGAAGCAGTAGAATATCGTCGGAGGTCCTAACTGCGCCCCTGTCCAAACTCCGCCACCTTCTGCTTTTTAGCTCACCTGAGCACAATGTGCTCATGGTGAGCTATTGTGATCGCCTTTTGTCCGTCGTCCGTCGTCCGTGCGTGCGTGCGTGCGTGCGTGCGTCCGTCCGTCGTCAACAATTTGCTTTAAACAACATCTCCTCATAAACCGCTGAAGGGATTTTGACTAAACTTCACAGGAATCATCCTTATGATGCCCTCTATCAAAGTTGTACAAATTATGCAGATTGGTTAAAAAAGTAGGTCACAGGAGCTAAAAATAGATTTTAAAAATGCAAACTTTGAAAATCTTCTTCTGCAAAACTGCAAGGCCTAGAGCTTAGATATTTGGTATGTAGCATCATCTTATGGTTCATTACCAAGATTGTACAAATCATAGCCCTATGGTGATAAATGACCCCGCACCAGGGGTCACTTGTTTTACATAGAGTTATATAGGAAAATGTTTAAAAATCTTCTTCTATGAATCCATAAGGCCTAGAGATTAGATATTTGGTATGAAGCATCATCTTATGGTTCATTACCAAGATTGTACAAATCATGACCCTATGGTGATAAATGACCCCGCACCATGGGTCACTTGTTTTACATAGAGTTATATAGGAAAAACTTTAAAAATCTTCTTCTATGAATCCATTAGGCCTAGAGCTTAGATATTTGGTATGTAGCATCATCTTATGGTTCATTACCAAGATTGTACAAATCATACCCTATGGTGATAAATGACCCCGCACCAGGGTCACTTGTTTTACATAGAGTTATATAGGAAAATTTTAAAAATCTTCTTCTATGAATCCATAAGGCCTAGAGATTAGATATTTGGTATGAAGCATCATCTTATGGTTCATTACCAAGATTGTACAAATCATGACCCTATGGTGATAAATGACCCCGCACCATGGGTCACTTGTTTTACATAGAGTTATATAGGAAAAACTTTAAAAATCTTCTTCTATGAATCCATTAGGCCTAGAGCTTAGATATTTGGTATGTAGCATCATCTTATGGTTCATTACCAAGATTGTTCAAATCATAGCCAAACGGTGATAAATGCCCCCGCAATAGGGGTCACTTGTTTTACATAGAGTTATATAGGAAAATCTTTAAAAATCTTCTTCTATGAATCCATTAGGCCTAGAGCTTAGATATTTCATATGTAGCATCATCTAATGGTTCATTACCAAGATTGTTCAAATCATAGCCAAACGGTGATAAATGCCCCCGCAATAGGGGTCACTTGTTTTACATAGAGTTATATAGGAAAATCTTTAAAAATCTTCTTCTATGAATCCATTAGGCCTAGAGCTTAGATATTTGGTATGTAGCATCATCTTATGGGCCATTACCAAGATTGTACAAATCATAGCCCTACGATGATAAATGACCCCGCACCAGGGGTCACTTGTTTTACATAGAGTTATATAGGAAAATCTTTAAAAATCTTCTTCTATGAATCCATTAGGCCTAGAGCTTAGATATTTGGTATGTAGCATCATCTTATGGTTCATTACCAAGATTGTACAAATCATACCCTATGGTGATAAATGACCCCGCACCAGGGGTCACTTGTTTTACATAGAGTTATATAGGAAAATCTTTAAAAATCTTCTTCTATGAATCCATTAGGCCTAGAGCTTAGATATTTGGAATGTAGCATCATCTTATGGTTTATTAACAAGATTGTACAAATCATGACCCTATGGTGATAAATGCCCCCGCACCAGGGGTCACTTGTTTAACATAGAGTTATATAGGAAAATCTTTAAAAATCTTCTTCTATGAATCCATTAGGCCTAGAGCTTAGATATTTGGAATGTAGCATCATCTAATGGTTCATTATCAAGATTTTCAAAATGGTGGCCCTTTGGAGATAAATGATCCCGCACTAAGTCTTCTCCTCTGAAACCATAAGGCCCAATGCTTATATATTTGGTGTGTAGTATTGTCAGGGCTAAAATGTTTAAGATTGAGTTATATCAGAATTCTTGTCTGTTTAAAAACCTTGTAATCAGTTGTAGCAATGGTACTCAGGTGAGCGATTCAGGGCCATCATGGCCCTCTTGTTTATCATAGTCTCGCTAGATTTTATCACACGCGTAAGCGACTGTGAGATATGTTTTTACTATGTTTCAGTAAATAAACTCAGATGATTTTTGTACGAAATTTTGATTCAAACTGATAAATATTGCAAATTTTATCTCGCACCACTCTTTTTATGTGTTTTTTCTTAATACAAAATGATTGCCACGCAGAATGGCCCTTTTAAACTCAATTTCTTAAAAATAAAAGTATCCCGATTGACCAAGATTGCGATTCACATGATCATTTAGGTAACCATGAATGTGATTGGTTGCAAAGGTATGAACAACCAAACAAAACAACATTATAGTCACTTTATTTGCAGAATAGCTTAATATTTAAGTGAAAGTAGATCTACTGTATTTCTTGAGGCCAGGGAAAGATTATACATGCTGATGTGAACAATTAATTTGTTTAATGTAATTATTGTGTTGGTTTACCTCGCAATTTCTGCAGAGATAACTGTTAACATTGGGAATCCGGGCAGGGGTTTTCTTAAGTGGACGCCCGCTTGCCCTGGCCAGGTTAAAATCACTGAGGGCAAGTGATTTTTCAAAGAAGATAGCCCAGTGGGCAAGTTGATTTATGTAATTGAATTCCTTTGGTTTTTAGCTCACCTGAGCACAAATTGCTCAAGGTGAGCTTTTGTGATCCCCATTCGTTTGTCGTCAGTCGTCACCAATTTACTTTAAATGACATCTCCTCTGAAACCGCTGGGCAGACTTTGATTAAACTTTGCAGGAAAGTTCCTTCGGTGAACCTTCACAAAAGTTGCTAAAAAAAACTTGATCCATGTGGAACTCTGGTTACCATGGCAATGGAAAGAAAAAAATTATGAAAACTTTAGAAATCATCTCCTTCAAAACTATTGGCCAGATTTCAAAATATTTTGGTACAGATGTTCCTTGGGTAACTCTCTACCAAGATTGCTAAAAATTTTCTGATCGGTAAAAAAACATGGCCACCAGGGGCGGGGCTAATTTGCCTTATATCTATAAAGTAAAATGTTTAAACGACATCTCCTCTGAAACCGCTGGACAGAATTTGATTATATTTGGCAGGGATGATCCTTGGGTGAATTTTCACAAAAGTGGCTTAAATCATTCCAATCTGTAAAAAAAACATGGCCACCATGGGCAGGAATAATTTGCCTTATATGTATATAGTGAAATCTTGAAACGACATCTCCTCTGAAACTGCTTGACAGAATTTGATAAAACTTTGCAGGGATTATCTCCTTCAAAACTACTGGCCAGATTTCAAAATGTGTTAATACAATCAGTCTGTTCCTTGGGTAACCCTATACTCAGGTGAGCGATCCAGGGCCATCATGGCCCTCTTGTTTGTTAATTTTCTACAGTATATCAGTAGTGAAATGCTTGCAAATTGTGTTTGATACATATTAACTAAAATTCACCTTAATATTACACATACCGTATTTAGTTTTGGACATTAACAAACACCAACCAACTTAAAGATCGCGCATCCTGTTTTCTCTTGGGGCTAGTAGATGTTCAAATAACTTGCCCCCTGAACAAGTGAATGTCAAATCCATAAGTAAACCCCTGCTGGATGTATGAACCCCGTGTAAATATTCTAAAAAATTGGGGTTACGAATTTCACAAAGCGGGTTTGGTTGCATAAGTGCCTTTGCATGGGTGAAATAATTTGTGAATTTCTGTTACATAAATGTATACTATTGCATATTTAAATATACCGTCATAAATGACAGAGATATAGGCATTTTTTCATGGAGGGTATGAATCTTGGTCTCTCCATGCTTTTGCATCTCTTACCCAATTATATGATTAATTCTTATCATGCAGTAGCAAAAAAAGTTTACATGAAACAATTTTTTTTTCTAATTTTTAGAAACGCTTACCAGGCAACACTGACCTTGCTAATTTGCATATTTTCCATGACAGGTTAAACTGTATCTCTCCGCGCTTATTACGGATCCATGCAATGCAATTCTGCACTTACGAATATCAATGGAATATGTTATGCAGACCTTTTATTCATAACTGTAACCGCTATTCATGTGCTGTTGTTTGTAAAAGTGTTATTTTGTTCTGTAAACATCCATTTTAAGCGTGAACAATATATCCGTGACACTTCTAAATCAGAACAGCAACCCGTTTTACATACTTGAAGATCTACTCTTGTTAAAAGAAAAAGAAGCAGCTGTAATTAAACTAAAGTAGTTCATGCGTAATTTTGCATGAAAGCGAGTTCGGTTTCTCCCAGAGCATTTCTTAACTGTGAAATAGAAACAAACATTCAAGTATCTAAAACATCGAGTACCTCGTCAAGTTCTACACTTAAGTAACGGTAGATATGTATATAAATCGGGTCCTAGGGAATGACTTACTTCTGAAGTTCATACAGTCAGGTTCATGACCCTAATTCCGGATTGTTTTGTAACAAACAGAGTGCAAAAATTTGATTGTCTTACTACCAGCTATATGTAGTAGCAGGATAGTGTGTGGAGTTTTTGCGTCATGTGGCTTTTGCCTCTATTGTATCAATGTTTAAGAATCACAGCCTTCTTCCTGTTAATCAGGCTGCCGTCTCTCAGCACTTTGAGCACTTTGATTATGTATAAAAATTACATAGCTACTGATAAATTAGAATCCCCTTCACATAATTGAGTAGCTATCAAACTTTCATACATAAAAACAATTTTATCATTCATTTTTATCAGTATTAAATTTATTTCAATGTTATACTTTGTTATGATAATACCCGTAGAATTAAAAAAAAATATTACTGTAATCATTTTTAATTGAAGTTTGAATTTTATTTATATTTTACACAACAATAGGTCAGAATTCAACATCACTTTAGTCACTTTACCATTAATGATGGCGGAGATTGCTTGGTCCTTGGTGTAGGAGAAAACCAGAGTTTCTGGATAAAACCCAGATCACCATCCAGCAACCATACAATGTCGAACAGACCTTTGATATGTTATCCACACACAAACACACACATCATTTCTTTCCTAAAATATAAATTGTATATTGGTTATGCATCTTTCTTTTCCATATTGTTTTAAGCTTTGAAGAGTTATGTCCCTTGACATCTTAAGTTATCTTTGATATCAGGGTTAGCTCTATGGGATTTCCTTTCACCTGCTGATTTCTTTTGGATTCAAAAAACATTATGAGATACCTGTACAATGGCATTGTTGTTCAGTGATTAACATACATAGTGGAATAGATAGATATAGGTGACCGATGATGACCAAAACAATGTTCTATATACGGGTAATATATACATTTACAGCCTTCATATTCAAATGTATAATTTGTTTGAACTTTTGAAGTATTCATTTGGTTATTTTATTGAAAAGGAATCTGCTGTCTGTATTTCAGTACTATTTTGTTATTTTCTAGACTACCAAGGCAACTCATTACGGCATAAAATTGGGAAGCCTCTTTTATAAATGTCTTAATGTATGTTGAGAGATAACTACTAAACTGTTCCATCTCCTTATATTTCTGTCTGCACTAAGAAGAGTTGTGTGGGCAGCCCTCAATACAGTTGCTGACTTGTCCTCACTTCAGCTCTCACCACTGGGATCAAATCCCAGTCTGGTCACTTAAAAGAAGTTTTCTGGTAGGCAGGTCACAGGTTCTACCCAGATGCCCCTTGGGCACTTTAACCCTTTACCTTATGAAAATTCATGTACAAATTTATCACTTGGTGAATATTAATTAACTGAATGTAAAATGGTATATGGAGTAAAGAGTTCTTTTTTGTCACAAGGACTATGTAGAAACTGTGCTACTTCTTGGACGAGCAAACAAAGGAGACCCTGATCAGACAGAGCTGTCTGTAATCTGGGTCAATCTGCTCTGTTTGCCAATGCATCAAAATGACTCCATATAAAGTAAAGGATTAAGGGCTTTCCTTTATTTATAATTTGGTGGAAGTTTCTTTATATGACTGGAATACTGTTGCAGCTCAAAGAACCTTTAAAACAACTGCTTGAAATGTATCTTTTAAAACAATTTTGAAAGAATTTTATTGTTAAAATTTAATCCTTTATCTCATATAGACCTGTTTTGACGATGGCAAGCAGAGCAGACCTAGATCAATGTGTCCTCTAGATCTGTTTGCTTACACAATATAACTCTGATTGTGAAGGGAACCATTTAAAGTTCATTAAATATTAATTCATTAAGTCTTAAATTTGTACATGACTATTCATGAGAAAAAGGGGTTAACTTCATAATAAAATTTCAATAATTTTGGTTTGTTTTTAGCTGAAAGTTATGTCCCCTTAATCAACCATGCAACTGGATGTCTGTCAACTGGTTGGAAAATCTACCATGCAATAGGATATCCTGTGTCACAACAGTTATTACCAAAGTTATAAAAATAGTACATGTATCTTATAAATCTCTTTTCTTCTTTGTGCTGAGCACATAGGGTAGTTTCAGGACTGGTTGGCCAGGTGTAAGAATGATGTGACTAGGTAATGTCTGCAGCATGATACTGCTGTGTGACAGCACTAAATCTGTCTCAAGTCGAAGTCCCTTATACTGGCAGTAGGCAAACAAACAGTAGGTCATGAATAATATAAAGCAGCAAATAGGGTAAATGATTGTATTTTATTCTATAAGTAGACCAGTTTAATTACTTATACATATTCAAAGTAGAGCAAAAAGTAAAAAGAATGATTAGGATTACATTTCTGTGTAATCCATCGAAAATCAATTCTCGATATCATGATAGCAAAAAATTTTGTTGAAATATTTCTTTTGTTGGTCCAAACATCTACTTTCCTCCTTCATTGCCAGGATTATTGTTGTTGTTTTGTTGTTTCCAGGGCTGTTTGAGTTGTTAAAGGGGTTGTTGTTGCCTCCTTCTTTGCCAGGATTGTTGTTGTTGTTGTTGTTATTGTTGTTTCCGGGATTGTTGGATGTGTTTGAGGCGTTGTCTCTCTTCTTCCTGCCACCATTGTTGTTATTACTGCTATTGTTATTGTTGTTGTTGGGGTTGTTATTGTTATTAGAATTATTGTTGTCGTTATTGTTATTATTGTTGTTGTTGGGATTATTGTTGTGATTGTCATTATTTGTGTTGTTTTCTTCATTTCCATTGGTGTCTCTCCTCTTCCTTCCACCATTGTTGTTGCCACTGTTGTCTTGGTTGTTGTTGTTTGTCGGGTTTTGGCCATTGTTGTTATTATTGTTGTTGTTATTGTTGTTGTTATTGTTGTTGGTTGTATCTCGCTTGACCAGCTCCATGCGGTCAACCTGGTAAGCAGGAAGCGCCCAGCAAACAGCCAACCCGAACAGTACAAGAACCACCACTGACAGCCTCATTCTGAAATAAAAAAAAATTCTGTTAATCTTTGTTTCAGATTTTGGTAAACTTTCTTTGGATAACAGTCATATTTTTAGCTCACCTGAGCACAAAGTGCTCAAGGTGAGCTTTTGTGATCGCCCTTCGTCCGGCGTCCTCCGTCGTGCGTCGTCAACAATTTGCTTTAAACGACATCTCCTCTGAAACCGCTTGACAGAATTTAATGAAACTTGGCAGGATTGTTCCTTGGGTGAGGCTCTACAAAAGTTGCTAAATTAAAGTTGATCCATGAAGAACTCTGGTTGCCATGGCAACAAAAAGAAAATAATTTGAAAACTTTAAAAATCATCTCCTTCAAAACTACTGGCCAGATTTCAAAATAATTTGGTACAGATGTTCCTTGGTTCAACCTCTACCAAAATTGCTAAAATTATTCCAATCCATAAAAAAACATGGCCGCCAGGGGCGGGGCTTATTTGCCTTATATGTATATAGAGAAACCTTTAAACAACATCTCCTCTGAAACCACTGGACAGAATTTGATTAAACTTGGCAGGGATGATCCTTGGGTCAACCTTCACGAAAGTTGCTAAAATAAACTTGATCCATGTAGAACTCTGGTTGCCATGGCAACAAAAAGAAAAAAAAATATGAAAACTTTAAAAATCATCTTCTTCAAAACTACTGGCCAGATTTTAAAATAAATTGGTACATATGTTCCTTGGGTCAACCTCTACCAAAGTTGCTAAAATTTTTCCGATCCATAAAAAACATGGCCGCCAGGGGCGGGGCTTATTTGCCTTATATGTATATAGGGAAAACTTTAATCAACATTTCCTCTGAAATCACTGGACAGAATTTGATTAAACTTGGCAGGAATGATCCTTGGGTCAACCTTCACAAAAGTTCCTAAGATAAACTTGATCCATATAGAACTCTGGTTGCCATGGCAGCAAAAAGGAAAAAAATAAATGAAAACTTTAAAAATCATCTGCTTCAAAACTATACTGGCCAGATTTTAAAATAAATTGGTACAGATGTTCCTTGGGTCAACCTATTTATCTTAGGTGAGCGATTTAGGGCCATCATGGGCCTCTTGTTGTTGAAAGTTAATGAAATCAATGTTCAAAAATGTGTCAGGCACTTCTTAAAGGTGACCTTTACTTTTTGTTAAACCTTCCTATTTTGTCCATTTTAATAAGATCATTCATGAACATAATCGATTTTGCTCTTAAAAACAATTTTTAACACTGAAAAAATTTGTGCTAACCTTTTACCTTATGAATATTCATATGCAAATTTTTGACTTGATGAATATTCATTTACTGAACTTTAAATTATAGTATATGAAACTATGGAATTTTCTCTGCTTTGCAGACTGTTTAGAATCTGAACTGCAATATTATATTGCAATAAGAGGAGCAGTCTGATCTGGGTCTGCTCTGTTTGTTCAATAAATGTTTGCTTAATAAAGAGTCTGTATGAAGTAAAGGGTTATAATTTATGCTTTCTTTGTAAGCTGTTCATCAGTATGAGATCTTTGATAGAATAAATGATTTGCGAACTTCATATTGATGTGCATTATAAATCGTCTTAACCATCCCAAGTAGTCTAGTGGTTATAAGAGTGTATCTGCCTTGAAAGATGGGTGGGTGGGTAGGGGGATGTTGAATTCCTAGCTGTGGAATGCCATAATGGTTAAAAAAATTGGTACTGGTTAAATTATCTTCAAAAAGTTATCATTATCCGCATGTATTTTTTTGGTCTATTATAAGTTTAATGTTTTATCATGTTGTGTGTGTGAATGCAGTGTAAAATTCCACTGGCCCACTCGCCGTGGCTAGTCAACATTAATGCAGGATGGTTGAAAAATCAAATTATTTAATTGTAGTTTTCTGGATTTAATATCTCAAAATGTTGGAAAGCAAGTGCTGATTTGAGAAATATTACACCCCTGTGAGTCTAATCAGTGACTTTGTTTTAAAACAGTTATATTTGTGATTACAAAAATCAAATAGACCGTGAAATAAAAAGTAAAGAGACAATTACAACAGAAACTAGAAGGTTGTTTAAATTTGTTGAAATTACAAATGAAACTGCTTTTCATTGGATTATCTCATTTTTAATGAATTGAATATTTCATTTAAGAAAAATATTGCATACTGATGCTTAATCATTGAACCTTTTATTTTCATGTTGCTTGGACACTTTAAAATGAATGATTTTTAATTTTTTGATGACGTCATAATCAGTGGACTTAGGTGCATGTACATGTTCAGGTAATGTTCCATTAATTCCGAAAAAACAACAACAACAAAAAAAAACAGAGATTGATTCCAGTGTGCGAATAAGTTTGTTTTCAAATATTTAAGCAGATATCCATGAAACATGAATGTCTGCTATATTTGATGACATAATCACTTAAATTTTTCAAGATTTGTAACATCTTAAGTTTTGACATTCTTCACAAATTTTCAAGTTCATTGATTGAATTAACGATTTCATTTTGAATTTGGAAAACAAGTCTAATTAAAGTCAGAAAGAAATGCAAGTAAAGTATGATCCACATACATTTGATGGGACAGTTATTCTGTGTGTGTTAACATTGATAGCCATTATTATAATATATATAATCACTTTAGTATGTATAAATATAAAAATATGTTTTTTTATCATTTATATTTTGAAAATGAGAAATTTATAAGGTCTAATATTATCAACATTTCCATGAGGATACTGTCAATTTATCAAAGAGGTAAAATATTTAGTCTAAAAATTGTTTCAAAGTTAAGTTCTTTTATTGTATATAGAATATTTACAGAACAAATATCTACTCGTAACTTAAGTATTCTCCACGATAAAATGTAAACTTAACTATGTATATTTGGAAATGTAAATATAATGAATTTATATGACATTATGATAGGATTGAAAAAAAAACAACCCTTTTTTTTTCACTTAAATGAAACAACATTTTGACTGTATGCTTTCGTCAGGTTTATGACATGATAACAAATAGTTTTACACCTATATAATGCAAAAGAAGAAGTCCACCTACAGATCAATCATTTAAAAGTTAAAAACTCTAAGAAAATAACAAAATTAAACAGAAAACAAATTCATAGTAAAATAAATTTAGAGAATAAAGTGTCTTACCTGACTCTTAGATTTTGGTAGGAGACCAAAGCGAAAGTATACACAGTCACAGGGATGTGAAGAACCTTCACCCTCTTTTATAGGATTGTAAAGCAATCAATGTTGATCACCTGATTGATTTCAAAGTGTCAGTGTGGCTGATGCTGAGTTGCTCAGTGCAGCTGGTTGGGATTTGTCCCAGTTTCCATACATGGTTGTGACTTTAGGGGAAGACATAAATTTTTATAGGTTAGCGAAAGTTTATGGCTTTCACGCTTGTAATAAGTCTGTCATAGGTCTGAGTTAATTTTGGTACAATTTTGGTACTTATTTTGTGGTTTTAAAATTTGGCAAGCAAAAATAACAAAAGTTTTAGAAAACGATGTTGTCTGGAAAGTCCTTGTAAGGTTTATGCTTGATTTCTTTTCTCATTTTATTTACAGTAAAATGTGTTGTTATGTCATTAAGTTTAATTTTTATATCTTTCTATATTGATTGATCTCACAAGAAATGCAGTTTTGGATAGAAAACAAAATTCCTTATGATGTGATACTGCATGCAGTGGGCAGCACTCAGTAGTGGTCTCATATAGACATAGTCTCTAAATGACTGAAATACTGTTGTTGGGATGTTAAACCCAACAGACAAGTAATATTCCTTATATCATCAGACCTTTTACTCCGTATTTCTTTTGACTGAAGTGATGATGATGATGATGATGATGATGATGACTGAATAGAATGACAATTTATTAGTATGTCTCACACAAACAAAAATAATGGCAATTAACATGGTAGTGAAACTCACAAATTACACCTTTTATTTAATTCCTTGATATATACATTATTATTTTGATAATTGTATTGTGTTTGTTCATGCAATTTACATCACAACTTAAGTGGTGTTAAGTTTTTGTTTACATTAAAATCCTTGCTGAATTTTTAAAAATAATTACACAAATATTGTATTGCCCTTTCTGTATTGTGTCTGACATCCATATAGTGGTAGGGACAGGATTTTAGATTCTCTATTTGGAAGGACATGGGTGGATAAGTTTGTAATGGATAGTTAGATTGATCCTTTACAGGTAATTAAGTCAGCACTCACATTAAGTGTGTACCTGCTCACTCTGTTGTGGTTAGAGCATTAATTAGAGAGGTTTTGGGTTCAAGACCCCACCATGGCATACCAAATTTATATTAAACAGTATTGGTTTTATATTTCCTTTACTTGGCGCTTGGCATGTACATGTAAGGGTTGTTCTAGAACTGGTTGGCCCAATGTCAGGATAATGTAAAAAGGGTAATGCCAGGAGGATGTGAATGGTGTATAATGTCAGGATAATATGAAAGGGTGTGTAATGTCAGGATAATATGAAAGGGTGTATAATGTCAGGATAATATGAAAGGGTGTATAATGTCAGGTAAATGTGAATGAGTGTATAATGTCAGGATAATATGAATGGGTGTATAATGTCAGGTTAATGTGAAAGAGTGTATAATGTCAGGATAATGTGAATGGGTGTGTAATGTCAGGATAATATGAAAGGGTGTGTATTGTCAGGATAATGTGAAAGGGTGTATAATGTCAGGATAATATGAAAGGGTGTGTAATGTCAGGATAATGTGAAAGGGTGTATAATGTCAGGATAATGTGAATGAGTGTGTAATGTCAGGATGATATGAAATGGTGTGTATTGTCAGGATAATGTGAAAGGGTGTATAATGTCAGGTTAATGTGAAAGGTGTGTAATGTCAGGATAATGTGAAAGGGTGTGTAATGTCAGGATAATGTGGAAGGGTGTGTAATGTCAGGATAATGTGAAAGGGTGTATAATGTCAGGATAATGTGAAAGGTAGTGTAATGTCAGGATAATGTGGAAGGGTGTGTAATGTCAGGATAATGTGGAAGGTAGTGTAATGTCAGGATAATGTGAAAGGGTGTATGATATCAGGATAATGTGAAATTGTGTATAATGTCAGGATAATGTGAAATGGTGTATAATGTCAGGATAATTTGAAAGGGTGTATAATATCAGGATAATATGAAAGGGTGTGTATTGTCAGGATAATGTGAAAGAGTGTATATTGTCAGGATAATGTGATATGGGTGTATAATGTCTGGATAATGTGAATGCATTGGTTTTTTTATCATGTGTGATATTGTATAATAGCAACTTTTGATATCTGTGTCATGTCTCCTTATAATCAAAATTTTGTCATCAGACTTCTAATCCAAATAAACTAAAGACTTCCTCCATAAAAACCTGATATCACTGTGTATTTTAGACCAGGGTCAAGTCTTAACCTTTTACATAGGAAATCCCCATCATGTAACCTTTACTTTGAAACACGGGGCCCTTAAATCTTATCATTATTTTTGGTGCATGGAAATATAGGCTCAGCTTAAAATTGATTATTTTTTTCACATGAAGTAATGTGCACTTGTTCTACATTGATAAATACAATTATCTTAGATTATTAAATTAGTCATATACTGCATGCATAAACTTTCTGTAATATTTTATCTTCAAGATGCTAGTAGTTAAACTTTTTACAGTTTAATTTGATATTGTTAAATTGTTGTTAATATGTTCCTGCTATATTTCATATTGATTAATAGTTGTGAATATAATTGTCTCGCCAAAGGGATTTTTATGCCCCCACCAAAAATGGGGGGTGGGTAGAGGGGCATATAGATTTGCCTTTGTCTGTCCTTCCTGAAACTTTGTGACATGCATTTATAACTCCAAAAGTACTTGTACTACAGACTTGAAATTTCATGGATTTATTATTTAGGACATGAACATGCAAACCTGGGTATATCATCAAACCATTGTTGAAGTTGACAGAGTCATGGGCCTTTGTTTTTAGCTCACCTGAGCACTTTGTGCTCAAGTGAGCTATTAGGATCGCCCTGCGTCCATCGTCCGTCGTCCGTCGTCGTGCGTCGTGCGTCGTCAACAATTTTCTTTAAACGACATCTCCTCTGAAACCACTGGACAGAATTTGATTAAACTTGGCAGGGATGATCCTTGGGTCAACCTTCACAAAAGTTGCTAAAATAAACTTGATCCATGTAGAACTCTGGTTGCCATGGCAACAAAAAGAAAAAAAATATGAAAACTTAAAAAATCATCTCCTTCAAAACTACTGGCCAGATTTTAAAATAAATTGGTACAGATGTTCCTTGGGTCAACCTCTACCAAAGTTGCTAAAATTATTCAGATCCATAAAAAAACATGGCTGCCAGGGGCGGGGCTTATTTGCCTTATATGTATATAGAGAAACCTTTAAACAACATCTCCTCTGAAACCACTGGACAGAATTTGATTAAACTTGGCAGGGATGATCCTTGGGTCAACCTTCACAAAAATTGCTAAAATAAACTTGATCCATGTAGAACTCTGGTTGCCATGGCAACAAAATGAAAAAAAAATGAAAACTTTAAAAATCATCTTCTTCAAAACTACTGGCCAGATTTTAAAATAAATTGGTACAGATGTTCCTTGGGTCAACCTCTACCAAAGTTGCTAAAATTATTCCGATCCTTAAAAAAACATGGCCGCCAGGGGCGGGGCTTATTTGCCTTATATGTATATAGAGAAACCTTTAAACAACATCTCCTCTGACACCACTGGACAGAATTTGATTAAACTTAACAGGGATGATCCTTGGGTCAACCTTCACAAAAGTTGCTAAAATAAACTTTATCCATATAGAACTCTGGTTGCCATGGCAACAAAAAGAAGAAAAAAATGAAAACTTTAAAAATCATCTTCTTCAAAACTACTGGCCAGATTTTAAAATAAATTGGTACAGATGTTCCTTGGGTCAACCTTTTTATCTCAGGTGAGCGATTTAGGGCCATCATGGGCCTCTTGTTTTAAGATTCCTATCGCTTACACAGCCAACATAATGAAAACCAGTCTGTAGGTAAGACCGGTTAACATTTTATCAAACCCTTTTCTTTAGATTGATTATCACGACAAAGTTCCAGTCTGATTTAAGACTGTGTTTCATACATTTTAATTTTATTTCAACATACCAAAAGCGCTTCTGCATCGAAGATTGTTTAAAACGAAAACTTGGTTTCGGACAGCCGATATCCTAAACAAAGGAGGCAAATTCAATTTTAGTAAACTTTCGGAAGATTTTGTAGATGATAACATTATCAGACAAATTCTTGATAATTCAGAGTTCATGAAGCGACACATAGCGATGCCTAGCGCTTTGCCGCTGGTCTTTAAGTTAGTAAAATAAGCTGTCCGTCTGCAAATTCTAAATGCATCGAACACTATTTAGCAACTCTAAATCATTTAATGCATTACCCATGAATATAACAGGGCACTACTACGATTTTTTTTTTATTCCTAAAAATATGTATATTTTTTTATATGAATAAGGCCTAAAGCTTACCAACGTAAAAACATGTGAGAAATTATTTCGTTTTTTTTTTTCATTTATGGATTCTTATCAAAAACAATACAATATGACATGTTTGAGTGCATAACGAGCTAAATTTGCGCATCCCTTAATTTTATCAATATTTGGTAGTTTTTTAATGGATGACCCCCAAAAATTTAGTATGACCCCCATTTATGAAAGTAAGGGGGTCAAAATGACCCTCATCTCTGGAAGAGGAGGGAAAACCCTGTCAAGCTCAAAGCACTCTGTTGACCTTAGTATCTCTTCCCAGCTGTAACTTTGGTCATGAATGGTCGTTTAAAAAATAACTTCATATAAGTGATCCTAACAAGAACCAGGTTGCTAGCTTGAGGGTCAAGGTCACAACACTATGTTGACCTTAAAATCCTGTCCTAGCTGTAACTCTGTTATGTATGGTCATGTTTTAAAATAATTTGGCACAAGTGATCCTTAGGTCAAAAAGATGTGTTGTGAATAAGAACTAGGTATTCCTTATGTCAAGACAATATGTCGTGAACAAGAATCAGGTCATTAGCTTGAAGTCAAAGTATAAACACTCATTTGACCTTAAAATCTTTTTCTGGCTGTAACTTTGGTCATAAAGATTGTTTATAAAAATAAATGGATACAAGTGATCCTCAGGACAAGACAATGTGTCGCAAACAAGAACCAGGTCGCTAGCTTGAAGGTCAAGGTCACAGCACTCAGTTGACCTTAAAATCTTTTCCTGGCTATAACTTTGGTCATGAATGGACGTGTTTTGAAATAAATTAGTACAAATGATCCCTAGAACAAGATGATGTATCGCAAACAAGAACCAAGTTGCTAACTTCAAGGTCAAGGTCACAGCAGTAAGTTGAGTTTAAAATTTATGCAAGCAGTCCTGTCCGGGCTGTATCTTTGTTGTGTATTGTCATGTTTTAAAATGACTTGGCACAAGGGATCCTAAATTAGGACAAAACAATGTCTCAAAAACAAGTACCAGGTTGCTTGCTTGAAGGTCATATATTTTTGTTTAGGTCAGGGTCACAGCACTCATTTGATCTTAAAATTATCTTCTATTACGAGTTTCTCAACATATTTTACAGACAAAAATATCAACTATGTGCTCTATGGAAACATTTCTAGTTTATTTTATATGACAATAATTTATTTATTTTACTGTTTTAATTTCATATTCACTGATTAAGTAAAGAAATTGAGATTTTGAGCAAATGTAAACACTGGGAACTATCTCTCATATTCACCTAAATATTGTAAGTATCTCACTTTATATAGTGCGACAAACTTTTGAGTGGTATATATATATATATATATATATATATATATATATATATATATATATATATATATAAACTGAAATTATTTTTTTAAACTTTAAAGGAAAGGCTCTTTATTCATATTTGAGAAAAATGCTTTTGGTAATTTTTAGAATCTTTGACTAAAGAACAGTGTTATAAACAATAAACAATCAAAGGGCCACCTATAATGCCAAAACCCAGGGGAGGTAAGAGCAGATAATGACAGATAGATTTAATATATTATGACAATCATGAATTATTTTATGAGTTTAGGGCAATGAAAATGAAATATGCAGTCCATGAATAACCTTCGCCTTAACGATTCATAACAATCAAAATGAATTGGACAGCAAATTGAAAAAAAAAACTCTACAAATGATTCCAAATCAAATTAATGGCAAATTTTCTTCATATTTGCATTCAAATTAAAGTCCTGCTATTACCACAGGCATTTTTAGAATGACAAACAGCTTCACTCCATGTTAATCATCACCACTGCTTTTCCCTTGCGAGTTTGGGCTATCTTGAATCAGAGCACATTGAGTGCTCTCCCTTTAATTGACAATTGGATTTCTGTAATCTGAGGCTGCATCCAGCATTGATCTAATTGTTTTCAACTAACCTATTCAATATATTGTCATGAAATAACTCGTTATGACAAAAAAGGAAGATAGGCTGCATACTTGAGCAAATACAGTAAAACCTGTACCAACGGTCACCTTGGAATAATGGTCCCCTGACAACAACGGCCATATCAGATTCCACCCATGTATTTTTGTTCTTAAAATTCACTATAAACAACGGTAACCTGCCTATAGCGGTCAACGGTCAGTAATATCATATCCCCGCTGTGCTATAGCCCTTAGAACAATGGTCGCTAGGCAACTCGACAGCCTTACTCAAGTTAATGACTCGCGGGTTGGGCACGTGCCACCAGTTTCCGGAAACACCTGGGGAAATGAACTTGCCAGCAGACATCTCAATACACAGGGGTGGTAGTGGGGTAATATTCTAAGGGGTGAATTCTCATTGGTTAACTGGTCTACAAGATGCTTAACAACTTTGAGATCATGGTCCTGAGAATTGAGCACAACTGCTAATTGTCTAGCACATCAGCGGAAATGGGCCTGTTTGATTAATTATTATTTTAACACCTCTTACAATAGTGACAATTACACACACCCCCAATCTCTCAATGGATGAGCATTTGTTAATTTGTCACCCAATCAGAAAAATAAAAAAACGTGATAGATTTAATAAGCAAAGCAATCTAGTAATGATCACTCAGAGAATTACCGTCGAAGTGGTCAAATCAATATCGCTATTAAAAAAAGTCATCATGTTTAAGAGGAAATTTCTAACACTAGAAGACAGTGAAAGTAATCAAGCTCACAGATGGTGGAAAAAGCAGTCGACTGATAGCTGAAGAAATGGTTGTTGGACAAATCCAGATCCAAGGGATAGTGAAGAGAAAACAAGAGATTATGGAGGACTTCGAGATGAACGGCCAGGGTTCTGCAAAGAGGTTGAATGAACTTTGCATGAAGTGGTTCACTGATGCTACAGGAAGGAAAATCAATGTGTCCTGCCCCCTCCTGAAGGAAAAGGCATTGAAGTTTGCTAGTGATCTTGAATTAGATTCGTTCAAGGCATCAAACAAGTGGTTAGATAGTTTCTTGAAGCAGAACAACATAGTGTTCAAGGCAATGTCAGGGGAACATGGTGCCGTGAATATGAGTGATGTGGAGGATTAAAAATCCGATGGAAATTATAGTTTCTGTGCGTGCATGTCTGCGCTTTCATTACTGGTGCAGATCGTTACGTATATAGATATAAATACTATTTGCATGTTATGGAAAGTACTGTAATAAAAATATTTCATAATCTACTGCAGTGTTACTGGTTAACATAATCGTTCAAACATGTCAACATATTTTTAATTCGGTTAAATGATGTTCAGTTTGGCTAGGTTCTATTGTATACACACACAAAAAAAAAAAATCTTGTATTCTTGAGAATAAATGTTGAATGATACATTACTTATATGATTTTTAGCTTACCTGAGCACAACGTGCTCAGGGTGAGCTTTTGTGATCGCCCTTCGTCCGGCGTGCGACGTACGTCGTGCGTTGTTTGTCTTCAACAGTTTGGCTTGTTAACACTCTAGAGGCCAATTTTTTTGGCCCAATCTTCATGAAAATTGGTCGGAATGTCTGTTAACATAAATCTTGGTCAAGCTAGAAAGTGGGTCATGTGATGTCAAAAAGTAGGTCAATATGAAAAATCCAACATATGTTGCTCATTTATAATCAGGTGAGCGATTCAGGGCCATCATGGCCCTCTTGTTTAAAAATATGGAATTTTATGCTTGTAATGCATGTAACTCTGAAAGTATTTGTACTACAGACTTGAAACTTCACAAATATATTATTCAGGACATGAACTTGTGCACCTGGGTATTTTTATCGGATCACCAGCATTGACAGAACTATGGGCCTTTGTTTAGGAAAAATATGGTATGGAATTTTAATTTTACAACTCCAAAGGTATTTATATTACAAACTTGAAGCTTCATGGATATATGGGTACTTTAATTGGCTAGTTTTCACTAAGATAAGCTGTCATTTTTCTCTGGGAACACTGATTCCACTGTTTGTTCAGCAGTGAAAAATAACAAATAAAGTCATGGGATAAAGTGACAGGACTGGTGGGGGCATCTGTGTCTTCTGGACACATTTCTAGTTTATATTTATTTCAATGTCTACTAGACGATATGTAGCAACTATTTATAGCCAGAAATAACCATGACATAGGAAAAACACAAATATATTTTGTCTTTTTACACTATATTCCTTGAATGACTTGACAAATTTACAACTTTGATATTCTAGACATTACCAGATATTGAATATAAAGTTGGG
>CM037785.1:54249818-54264330 GCA_021229015.1 Solen grandis | reverse complement strand
AGCTCACTAGGTTTTAGCCTTATTCACTGAAAAAATCATACATGATTTAGATTGTAAGAAATACAGATCTAATATCTTAAAAGTTCTCAAGCTGAAACTCAAAATACCATGCTCAAGTCCCAAGTCTCTTAGTGTCTTTAATATTAGTCTGAGCATGAGAGTTAGTACTTTAAGTGCATGAGGCTTTGCTACTGAATGCTATTGCAACAATGCACTGACTTGTTCCCTTTGGCCAAGGTTAGCAAGGCAGGTCCTAATGATGACTTTCCTGAACAAGTCTCCTATAGATCCATTTTCAGCCTTGAATCTCCTATATTTACATGTATAAGTTCAGTAGGTTACAATTTTTCTCTTGAGAACAAGATTTTTAGCTATCTACAACATTAGGTTTTGGCATGCCATTTTTGTCCTTGGTGGAACTGAACCCAATCACTAAAATCATGAATTTGCACTGTCGTCCCTTCCTTTTATTACTTTAGCTAACTTCTGAACATATGGTCAAGCTAATATAGTGCTCATATAGCATCTTTCATCTTGATCAAACAGTTTTGCTGTTGCCTGTAGAAAAAAAAGTCATCAGGATTTGTCACCTTTTATAACATCCCTGTTGTATATTAAAATATTTGTAACTCAAAATAAGTGCAATGAATTAAAACTTAAAAAAAAAAAAAATGTTGCATATGCTCACCATCTTTGTCATTTTTTGCTGATATTTGCTAAGTTGTGCTAATAAATGTGTAGTTTCATGTAAATAGTGAATAATGTGATGCCATGTGTAAACCATTCTGTGTGTGTGTTGTTTGCTGCATGTTTGACGTGAGCTTATTTATTGTCGTGCTGTCACCCAGGTTACCTCAGTGACCTTGACAACGCCGAGGATGTCTCCATGGATACGCACAATGACAGTGATTCTCCCCCACCCTCGTGGGATGAACCACAGCCCCTCACACCTTCTGGTTAGAACCAAATTTCTTTATCACCCTCGTAAAGAGCACTGCGGGATTTTGCACCTGGAACTGTCGGTTTTTGCACCTGGGACTATCGGGGTTTTAGATTGGCTCGCACCTCTCTGTCTCTCTCTTTCGTACCCTCACATTGTTCATATCTCCTTCTCTGCCTGGTCATTGGCTAGGAGTGAGAGGGGGCGTGTACTCATTCTGTCACATGACTCACGCTGCAATGCATGCTGGGATGGTAACAGGTGCTAGTGCAAGGAAGAATACATTCACCTTTTATTTCATTGAGACAATAACACAACATGTTTTAAAGAACTTATTGGAGAAGGTGTTCTCTTTCATGTAGAGTGCACATATTGAACTAGAAAAAGGCTTAAACCAAAACTTAAATGAGGAGCTTGAGAAGCCTTGATTAGATTTTGATCTAACAACAAACCATATTAAAGCTAAATTATCTTCTGGGTTCTTAACAGGCTGATTTGAGTTTATTTTGGTTTCTTAAACTCATCTGAGCACAATGTGCTCATGGTGAGCTTTTGTGATCACCTTTTATCCGTCGTCTGTGCGTGTGTCCAGCTTCAACAATTTCCTTTAAACATCTCCTCCTTAACCGCTGAATAGATTTTGACCAAACTTCACTGGAATCATCCTTATGATGCCCTCTATCAAAATTCTTTCATATTATTTTGATTGGTTGAAAAAGTAGGTCACAGGAGCTAAAAAAAGATTTTAAAAATGCAAACTTTGAAAATCTTCTTCTACAAAACTGCAAGGCCTAAAGCTTAGATATTTGGTATGTAGCATTGTCTAGTGCACCTTTACCAAGTTTGTTCAAATCATGACCCTGGGGTCAAAACTGGCCTCACCCAAGGGGTCACTTGATTTTACTAAAACCTATATAGGAAAATAACTAAGATATTTCTTCTCAGAACCCACAAGGCCTTGAGTTTGGATATTTGGTGTGTAGCATTGTCAAGTGGATCTCTACCAAGTTTGTTCAAATCATGGCCCTTGGGTCAAAATTGACCCTGCCCCAGGGGTTATTTGAATTTACATAGGCTTATATAGATAAAGATTAGAAAAATCTTCTCAGAAACTACAAGGCCTGGAGTTTAGATATTTGTTGTGTAGCATTGCTTTATGGACATCTGCCAAGTTAATTCAAATCCTGGGGTCAAAATTGGCCCTGTCCCAGGGGTCACTTGATTTTACATAGGAAAATCTAGAAAAATCTTCTCAAAAAAAAACAACAACACATGATCAGGGTTTAGATATTTGGTTTGTAACATGGCCTTGTGGATCTGAACCAAGTTTTCAAATCATGGCCCAGGGGTCAAAATTGGTCCCATGATAGGGTTAAATTTTGAGTTCTTTTTGACCACTTGTAAACTTTTTGTGTGGAATTAAAATTATATTGCTGTCCATCTGCATGGATTTTATATTCAGTATGACTATGTTGTAAAAGGCAATGATAGCAATATTTCTCAGGTGAGCGATTGAGGGCCATCTTGGTCCTCTTGTTTATAAATTGAGTGTAACATCTCCTGAAGTAAAGAGTATAATATCTGAAGTACAAAATTAGTTGACTAATTTGGGAGAAATTTACTAGGACCAAACTGCATTTTTGTGCTATTGGGATACAAAATTTTCACTTAACCCAATTGATTTCTTGGAAAAAAAAAATAGAATGGGAACAAAAATGTATGGCAAATTTGAGAATTTTCAAAATTTTCTGACCTATAATGCACCTTAAAAAAAATCTGAAGGCAGGAAGGATTGTTTTGTCTTTGAAATTGTCCTTAATCTAAATTTTAAAATAAATATGTTTTTAATTGCATCTTGAAAATGATGCAATTTAAGGATTGAAATTTAAACATTCAATGCAGAAATCCATTTATCTATTTGATGGCAAAAAACTCATTGAATTAATTAGGAAATTGTAAAGAGTATTGTTGAATATTTAAAACATTGAAACCGAAGCACATGATTTCAAATTAGAGAGAATGTCCTTATAGTTGATGCTGCACTTTATCTTTGTGATGTCTCCCCCCTTCCCCCTTTTAAAAGATTAAGAAAAAAATGTCACTTGAAATTCACCCTTAGTCTTTTGTTGAGAGGCAGTCAGGAAAAAGGCCTGGGTAAAGCAGATATTAGTTTCCGATGGTTGCCAGGTGTTGGGGGCTTTAGCTTCTCTACTATAGCCAGACACTTACTGAGGAAGGGAGTGGAAGATCTTCAGCTCTTTATGACATGGAAGCTATAAAAAAAAAAAAAAAAAAAAAAACATTCCAGGAACCAGTATATCACCAGGCTCTGAATTGCTCATTTTCAAATGGGGTTTTATATTGTTCTTATAAATGATACAAAGGAAGCATTTTTAAACCTAGACAGGTTGAAGATCCTCAATAATTTAATTCAACCAATAGTACTAAACACTAAGTAATACTTAGATTCTTGAATTAGGTAGAATGCATTCTACCCTTTATTCATTTTATTCTATTTAATAATGTTGATTGGCAGACATGTTCTTACAACTTATACTAATCCCTGTTGACCTTTACTGTACTTAGCACTTTGGGAGGTCATGAAAAATCCTTGCCCCCAACGCGATTTGAGCCCAGAACCTTTTGATCCACAGTTGGGTATTTTACTAGTGGAACATGGTACCCTTCTACCATTCTTGTTATACTTATTATTCAAGTGCATCACTTTATCTGACATTATCACCTTAACAACTGATAATATTTGATCAGAATTAGTATGGCATTTATTATTTTACTGAATCAAAAGTGATGCCATTTGCATTATATATTTGTGTTTTACTTAGCACTAAGTCTGGTTGGTAGATTTTGAGCCAGTTCTTCTTCTTCCGTTTACTGCCCACGTTCAACATATTGAATATACTGGCAAGAAAAATTAGTTTAATCATTTTAAATGGGTTTTGATAAAAAAAAAAATATGGACTATTAAGTACAAGATTAAAAGATGAGAAGAATGATGTATCATTTTATTTAAAGCACTGTGTACACCCCCTTCCTCCCCATCTCTTTACTTTTGTTTTTAAGTATATAATTATCATCACTATGTATCATTCTTCTATTGTTTGTATACAAGATATATTTGCATGCTTAAGTACATGTATAGCTGTTGAATGAGTGTTTAGATCCTTAACTCTGATTGGCCGACATGTAAAATAATATGACATGCTTAACCCTTTACCTCATGAATATTCATGTACAGATTCATAACTTAATGAATATCAATTAACTGAAACTATAAATGGTATATGAAACATTTTCTTTGCCATGCAGACTGTTTAAAAATCTGAACTTCAGTACTATATGAGCAAACAGAGGAGACCCTGATCATATAGCTCCTTCCGTCCTGCCTGATTATGGTTTTCTCTGTTTGCCAAGAAGTCAAAATGCACCGATTTGAGATGAAGGGTTAATACTATGTCAAGAGGTGAACACAGGTGGTAAAGGGGACAATCACTTGCTTATATTTTGTTCCCAGATTATATTCTTCATAATTATCCTTTTCTTTTTTAAGAGTAATTCACTCAATATTTACCATTGGATATTATCCCATTTTAACCTAAGTTATCTGATATTCATCACTGGGGATATTATCTTGATTCATCAGTGGGAATATTATCTTGATTCATTGGTGGGGATATTTTCTTGATTCCTCCGTGGGGATATTATCTTGATATTCATTAGTGGGGATATTATCTTGATTTGTCAGTGGGAATATTATCTTGATTCATTGGTGGGGATATTTTCTTGATTCCTCCGTGGGGATATTATCTTGATATTCATTAGTGGGGATATTATCTTGATTTGTCAGTGGGAATATTATCTTGATATTTGTCAGTGGGAATATTATCTTGATTCATTGGTGGGGATATTTTCTTGATTCCTCTGTGGGGATATTATCTTGATATTCATTAGTGGGGATATTATCTTGATTTGTCAGTGGGAATATTATCTTGATATTCATCAGTGGGGATATTATCTTGATTCATCAGTGGGATATTATCTTGATTTATCAGTGGGGATATTATCTTGATATTCATCAGTGGGCATATTATCTTGATTCATCAGTGGGATATTATCTTGATTTATCAGTGGGATATTATCTTGATATTCATCACTGGGGATATTATCTTAATTCATCATATAATTTGAAGTGCAATACTTTGAAATAGGTACATCCAGTGGCCTTGCATTTTGTCTGTATGTCAAGAACAGAATATTCTTAAAAATTCAAAACAGGATAGTAGTAGGGAATATTTAGCCCTCTGCATTTGTAATTAACTGTTTTGCAAATCCTCTGTCACAGTGTGTGTTTATTGTACCTCTCTGTAATTAAATTGCCTGCTTTCTGTGGTAGGATAATGCTCATTTATATAGAGAATGATACATGTCAATTTTTATTTCAAGTATTTTACAATAAATTGATCATTTACAATCAAGCTTGCGATAGGTCGGTGGTTCTAGCCGGATGCCTCTGGCTAGAATATGAATGATGTTGAACATACATTATGTCACGATTTGTATTTTGATTTTGCAAAAAGTTGGAAATTTCTGCCCTTATGTATAACCTTAAAATTTTACTTAAGTTTTACTAAATTTCAAGAATTAATTTTTTTTTATCAGTTAATTGAACATCAAATGAAATAATTGATTTTTTTTTTCATTGTAAAATGAAAATATCTGTTTAATTCTAAACAATTGATATCTGTGCTTTTAATTCACTGCTTAAGCTTGCTAAATATTACAGCCAGAAAATGGAAAGAAAGGGGAGAAAATGATGATTTTGTATGGGTGGCCTTTTTAGAATATAAGGGTAAAAAAAGGTTTTCAAGGTTTTCAGCTTAACATCTTTTCATTTAAGAAAATATTAAGATGTGCAGTTGATGTCATGGATGGGTATACTCATCATTATTATATATGTGTCCGCTCAGGTGACCTGGCTGAACTGTCCCTCCAGACTGACCAGTTTGCCCAGAAGCACAGTCGTACTTTGGAGACAGCTGCACATTCGGGCTTCACCCCAGACGGGCTCAACAGCAGTAGTCGTTCTAGCAGCTACTCCAGCATCGTCAGTAGCAGCAGCGGTGGAGAGGGCAACAATGGGAAGAACAAGGGAGATAAGCGATACCCAGTTGGATTCACTCCCTTCAGCGAGACAATCCCAGGTATACCTGGTATTAGCCTTTTGATAGGATTTAATGGTTCACTTTAGAGTATTTACTAGTGAAATAGAAATGATACATTAACATTTGATTCCATGTTTGTGAACATTTTATTACTTGATATTTATAAATAACATTTGTATCTGGGTGGGGGAGGGGGGAATTTTGCTTGAAATGAGCAGTATTAAATTACTTAATCGTGACTTGTTGGAAATTTTTGAACTTGTTTTCCATGGCTGTTGAGAACAATATGATACCCTCAATTCACCTAAAAGGCTTAATTACTATATACCGGGTCATCTAGGGAGATTTGATGCTAATAATGTCCATGTTAATTATAGATTAGACATTCTTTTACAGAAATGAAAGAATGTTGGAAGTATTTACATTGGCTTGCAGACACTTAGGACAATGATTCTCATTCCATCCTATTGTTTTATTCACTCATTAAGTTATACTAATACTAATGAAGACCATACTGTGTTACATAGCACCTCTGACCCCCAAGACGCCTCCCATGGTCCAGAGCACCACGCCTACATCTGGGCCCAAGCTGAGGAATGCCTGGGGTACCCCACCTACTGCCAGCCCTGGGGTCCCGGAACCAGCGTATGTATTAATTATAGTTTGTAACAGGACATCTATGTTTGATGTATTTGTATTAGGAACATGAACATGATAAGGTATGGTGGCATCAAAAATTTCACAGAGGTATATAAGTTTAGGTTTAATTGGTCATTTTTAGCTTGACTATTTTAAAAGGAAAAAATTGAGGTATTGTCATCACTCTGGTGTCATTGTTTTTGCCATAAAGTCTAAATTATTATCATCAATCTTCATATATTTGTTCACTATCACAAGGGCTACATTCCCATCAAGGACCATAATTCTTAAGTCTATTTTGACCTAATGTATCTCCCCTTTTTTAAAAAATACACCAACCCAACAGATGAGTGCGGCATCCATATGAAGTAATAAAATACTGTGTAAATGTAATTGTATTGAATGATTTATGTCAGCTGAGTGCAAAATATACTCATTTGCATAATATATATACACTTGTAGAAAAAACATTCAGTATAAATTTCAGTTTGCATTTGGAAGAAATTTTCAAATGAAACTTGTTCATATATTTTGTTGTGTTGGAACCCATTTATCTGATAGAAAAGAATTTTTTGATATTGATAATGTAAAAATGTTTATATGAAAGCTAAATGCTGATACCGATAGGTTTTGTTTGTCAGTGGATTCGGGCTCCAGACCATTCAAGAGGCAAGTCGCACGGGCAACACCCTGACCGACACCCAGGCTGACATGTTCTCGCAGCCCGCCTTCTCCTTTGGAACCAGCGGTAGGTAGATTAGAGCATACGTCCTGGTGCTTAAACCATTTGTAATCATTATTGGACGGGTTTTTCAACGAAAAATTCTGTCCTTTAAATTGGTGATATCTGGGTGATGTTAAAATCTTCTTGGCCCTTCAGTGGATTGCTTCACTATTTGGACAGTTGCTTAAGTGGATGGACTGTTACATTATGCAGTTGACCTTATGACCTTCACCTTTGATCTATTTTTAATGAAAAAAAGCCCAAAAATAACGTCCATAATACCGTCAGGTCTCGTATCATATTGCAAAGCTGAACAGTTTTAACAAGATTGCATTATCACTGGTAATTGAGTCGTTAGATTTAAAGTTTTTTCAGTTTAATACTAGGCTTGCTGACTGCAACAAACCTTTTCTTATGGTATGAATGCTTCAATCTTTGCCTTTGAAAAATGTTCATAAATGAGGTATCATACTTTGCTGTATATGGTAACTGTTGTCTAAGAAATATGTACTGTTCTGTAAATTATCAAAATCTGGTTTTTATTTATTGGGATATAGCAAATGAGTAAGGGAGAATGTGTTTAACCCTTTTCCTCATGAATATTCCTGTACAAATTCATGACTTAATGAATATTAATTTACTGAGCTTTAACTGGCATATGAAATTGTTGATTTTTCTTTGCCATGCAGACTTGATAAAATCTAAGCTTTATTATAATATGAGCAAACACAGGAGACCCTGATCAGACAGCTCCTATAGGAGGTCTGGGTCTGCTCTGTTTGCCTATGCATCAAAATGAGTCTATACGAGGTAAAGGCTTAAATAAGGGTAGAAAAAAAAAATCCTGTGTCTAGGCTGTGTCATGACAATGCAGCTTTGTACCTTGTCTTTTAGTGACAACCAGCGCTACAGACCCCAGCTATGGGTTTGCCAGCGCCTATGACCAGACATCCTCTATGACAATGATGCAGCGTCTGCAGAGAGACAGGCGCAGGAGAATCATCGAGTACAAAAAGAGGACCCAGAAAGGTACCATGTTTAGTCTTTATCTTTGGGGTCATTGTTGATCCCATTGGCCGAGTGGCTAGAATGTCTGTCCTAAACTCAGAAGGGTACCATGTTCAGTCATCGTTGTTGTTTTACTGGTCCCATTGGCGAGGTGGTTGGGGTGTCTGGCCTTAACAGGTAGGTTGTGTGTTTAGTCCCAGAGCATGGCATTCTAGTATATTTAAAAAAATGGTACTGATTTGGTGCTAAATAGTTCAAGAACTGGTAAATACTAGTATAACTTGTCATAAATGCCTGATTGGATTATGGCCATCTGTGAAGGAAGACTTATGGTGGCTGTCCTCACTAGGATCTGGATTACATGAGTCATCCTTTTGAATTATGGAGAATTAAACCATGTTATTGACCTACATCATTTATTTTCTTGAAATACACTGCCTTTTAAATAAAGACTTTACAATACTGCTAATCTGAAAATCTTGGCATTTTTTGAAGATTTTTTCTTATTAATGATTTTATTTACACAATTTTATACCAGGAGAAAAAAATCCAGATATGATTTTTAGTGACAAAATAGTATATAGATATATTGTAAAATATGTTATTTTGAATTTTTCAATGTCTTTTACCTTTTTTGCGTAAACTTAAAGCTTGAATGTAGTAATATGCTGACCCCTTGTTCTGATATCCAGATGACTGGCCCGGGTTTGACATGCCCATGACATCCAGCGAGAGCCTGTGGGATACAGAGTACAACCCCATGGATACCAACAACCCATGGAGTCTGCAGCCTGACACACCCCCTACAAGCAACGTAAGTCTTAACAAACACAAACAGAATTGATAGGCTTAAGTTTGTTTCATACCAAGCTCCTGTTAATAAATATTTGTTTCTTAGTCCAGAGAAGTGGTACAGGATCATGGTTTGGTTTTCATTAGAAAGCCTTTGTTTGGTCCCTGACAGAGGAACTTTCTGATATGACCGGTGGGTGAGCCGCCAGCTAGTTAAATAATGGTTACTGGTTGTCTTCCTGCCTGGTGCCTGGCATATAGAAAGGAACCGGGGAGGTAATTGTGATAGCAAAGAGGTGTCTCATAAGTCAAATTTGGTGGGCTCTTTCAGTAGGGGTGACACTATAATAAACATGCACTTTACACTTTTATAGAAAAAGTTAATTGCATTTTTTGATAGCAGCTAGCTTCTTAAGTGAATAACTAATTTATATTTAGGTTATGTCACTTGTCTTGTGGGACTACCTTGTTTGTTACGAACTTATGTCTACAACACACACACACACACACACACACACAGACTTGTTTGCTTTAAACATTATGAGTACATCTGCCTATTATGCGTTACAGACCAACGGACTGTGGAGCACGCTGACCAACAGCGCCAACAACAGCTGGAACTCCCTGATGGGTATCTGGAGCAGCACCACGCCACTAGCCCTGCCCAGGACCCCCTCAACACCATGGCAACAAGCTCCGCCTACAGCCAAGTGGAGAACCCCCAGATTCCCAGCACAACCAGCTCCCAGCTTACAGAGACTGTACCGACCTTCAACCCCTTCAGCTCGGACATCTGGAGCCCCAGTGCCACGGCAACCAGCAGTTGGGGTATTCCCCCTGTCCAGGGTCAGAACCTTGGGCACATGGAAGAGAAGGACAACTAAGCTTGAACCTTGACCTTCAGTAGTTGACTTTTATGGCTGTTGTTAGTTTTAATGTTTTTATGGATATTTTTGTGTATTGTAAAATGATCAGGCATTTTCCTAGAATACCATATTACCTTTTATCAATTGGCTTTTTTTCCAAGTAAATAAAAAGTAAATAAATAAGAAAGTGGCCATGATTTAAAGAATTGTCCATGATTTAAGTTTTCATATTTTAGAACAATTTTGCCTTTGTTGGAATTTTGATAGCACAATAAGATTGTTATAGTCTAAGTGATATTGAAAACTTTGCTATTGTGTTATGAATTTTGGTCATTTCCAGAGAAAATTTTTCAAGACAATTATTTTTTTTTATGGGAAAAAAAAATCCCCATTAGTGATGTAATTTGGTATTCTAGGATAACTTTGGAAAAAGTGTCAACTCAAATAAAAATTGAGATATTCCCTGAAGAAATATTAGAAATTATGAGATAGGTTAAACATTTTTTTTCCAAAGAAATAATTACTACAAAAAGGATATGTATAAGCATATAATTATATAGAAATAAAAAGTAGTATTATACATTAATTTTTAGGGAAAAAATATATATCTTAATTAATTTGGTTTTATCTACTTATATCTTAATCATAGCTATGATAATAATGCATGTTATATACCCGATAAAAAATCTTAATGTGATAATATTAAGCATTACATTGATAATTGTATAACAATATTTACATAAAAGCAATAGGGTGAATGTACTATTGGTAAAACCAGTTATTTTTAAGATTTTATATAATTCCTTGTATATACTGGAATGATTACTTAAGAACATAATGATGTTTACATTATAAAGGGGAATAGTTATCCTATACTACAAGATATAGATCCGGTATAAAAGAAAAACAGGACATATGAATTCCTTAATAGATCAAAGTTCATTGAGAAAAAAGAGTTACCGATGCTCTTCTCTGAAGTGATTGCTCCAGCTTTTGATGTATTCTGCTATATTAGCTTTGACCATACACTTTCTCCAATGATGCCTGCTTGTTTTGCTATGTATGAAAATATACCATCGGATTACAAACCTCGACGATGAGACATGAAACCCCTCTTCACTGTGTCACCATACTTTGATAGTGCCTTGTGGTCTAGATTACTCTGCTTGGCATTTTGTGCCTTTATACTTGAAATGTCATTTGTTTTTTCCAATTTTTTTTATTCACTAAATTCTCATAAATGAATAAATTACTTGGCAGTTTCAGGGTTTGATTACAGTAGATGAAACTTTTTTGTAAAGATTTTTTTTCATGTTTATGAGTGATAAATTTTTAAAATTTCTGGTAGGTAAACTTTTCAAGTTGAGTTTTATAGTACCACAAGGTTAAGTAGCCCATGTAGATACAAGTTATCGATATATAGTGAAGTTTAGTACTGAAGTTGGTACCAGCACTGGGCAGGAAGTAGACACACAGAGAGGGAACCAGCCACTGGAAAACCATCACAGTACACCAAATATTGTTTACAATGTGAAAATGACATTTACTTTACTTATTGTATGATCCGTGGGGAACATGCAGTTCCTTCGGCTTTTATTAAAAGCAGATTTGTAGGGATATGCCAGGATTTGACATTTCAAGATAAATGATATTGATATTCCAGAATTCAACCTAATGGAAGTCTTAGAAATAAGAAAGAAACAAATAGTGTGGTTTAATAAGGCCTTTTACACTTGTTAATGTGGAAAGAGCCTGATGTATAATTGAAACAGCTAAATAGGGAAGCAGTGACTTGATCTAAGTGACTGTGTGTTTCCTTGGATATTGCTGATTTAACTGACCAGAGGTGGATGATAAATAAAGTTACTGGACAATACATATGACTCGACTGTGACAATGGGACCTAGTGCAGCCTATGCCAGAATACTTTACTCACAATCTTTATGTATATCAATGATGCATGGAAATAAGTCTTCATAAGAGTGATCAGACTTGGGTAAACTGTGAAAAATTGTAATAATGTAAGAAAATTTACTTGAGTGACTGGAATAATTCTATCTTGTATTAGTGTAACACCACGTATGTCTGTGAGAGACTATCGGGCTGATCAGAGTTTATAATGTCTGGCACTCATAAGTAGTATTAGATGAAACCACTGTTAAAGTTTTTTATACTGAAAATTGTTTCAGCATTAGCTGGTTTTCAGTTGTTGAACTTGATGTGAAATTAGGCATCCATGTTGCATGGTGTACAGACGGTTTGTTTGTTGAATATGAAGGCCTATGGGTTAAGCACGGGTCCATAATTCTACCAGCTGTGACTTAAATACGCTGCTTGTGTCATGTATAAAAATGACCATCTTCATTCCCAGGGGACAGTAGGGATGGACCTGGTCTACCATGGTTTTCACATACAGGGGACAATGGTAACATGAAGCACTGTGTCACGTGCACATCTAATGTCATGAGTTATCTTGTGTAAAGTATCTGGTTACTATATTCCCTTATAGTGCACCATTGGTCATGTGACCTAGATTTAGCACTGGGTTCCAGTTACTGTGTCACGTGTGTCACGTGCACAAATTGGTCATGTGACCTTGGTCTTCTGCCTGAATCAAATATGGTGGATCTTCCTTATGATGCCGCTATGGATGAAGGTGGGCAGGTTTTTAATTTGCTTCAGAAAAAATGTATGATTTATTTATAATGTAGTCTTGGGTAAAAAAAATCAACATTCACTTTGATTTTTTCCATTTCAGAAAATGAACAAATGTTACTCATAAAAACTGTGACAATATTAATAATAATTCTAAGTTAAAAGGCATGACTGAGAATATTTTGTTTTTGTTTTGCAAGTATTGATTTGCATATTGAAATTATTGTTTCTGTCTTATTTTCAATTTTTTATCAATACTACATTTAAGTTTTCATTAAAAAAAAAGAAAAAAGGATTCAGTGATTTTTTTTCTTTTTATACAGTTTAATGTTTTATTTCCTGATTGAATTCAAAGTTCTTTTTAAGGTGTTTACAGTGAAGGCTCTTTTGCTGACTGAATTTTTTAACAAAAAAGTATTTGCTTGACTATAATAGTGTTAGCTTTCTGTAAAAATACTTTACTAAGAGCATAGTTGCTTTAAAAAAGAATCAGAAAAATACCAAGGCCCTACTTTGTTTTTTGATTGTTGGATTTGTTTTTATATACACATTTTACAGTTTCTACAATTTTTATGAGAGGTCTCATAATTTTGACAGTGTTATTAAATGAATTGTGTTAGAAATATAACTCAGTGTGTGTAATAGTACTATTGCCTGTTTCCTTCTGTATTGGCCAGGGTAGATAACTGCAGAGAACACAGTATGCTGTTGTTTTGAATGTGGTTATCCCCCTTTAAATACTCAAGATGAGGTTGAAAATTGGAGCTGACAGAAAAAAAGAGGCTCTAACAGTCCAGTTTTCATATGGCCATCAAGAAAAATAAAAGATAAAGCAATACAACTGACTAGTGTATTTTTTGTATTTTCCAAATGATAACCATAGTCTTACATGTAATGGTCTCTATGCACAGCTTGTTCATTTTGATACACATAGTTTTACCATCCCAATAAAGATCTTTATGGGGAAAGGTAAACATGCATTCAGGAATCACTGTGTCTGCCCATCTCACATTTGTGTCCAGGCTATGACTCTGAAACCATTTGACCCTTGAGCAAAGGTTTCTTAAAACTAAAGTTTGTTTTACGTGACTACAAGATACACTGGTTCTAAACTTGTGTTCAGCCACATAACCACTTGACCCTTAAAGACCTACTTGGCATACAGGTCGCTAATGTCCTGTCCTTCACCTAAAACCCATTTGCTTATTATGTTTTTTCCATATGAAGCAGTCCTGGCCTGAACATGCCTATCGCAATAGTTATCACAAATCGGTGGTGACATTCAAGTCCGAACTTAGAACAGCTCTGGTTTTAACATCTTCCCCAAATGCTTCTGGGATGCCTATACTGCAATATTGGTTTATTGTTTTGTTTTGTTTTTAAATTAAATTTTATGGGCAGTTCCTAGGGAACATATTTCTAGGGTTGATATTTGTGGATGATACCATTCAGAATTCAGGATGGATTAATCTCACATGAACAGGAATGATCAAGGAGCTCTAGGCACTGAGAGACTGTTGGCAGGATTTACATTAAATGGCTGTAATTCTAAACCAAGCGTTTCAGCAGGGTTTAACTCCGTATAGGTAAAGGTCATATGATGCCAAAATCTCCACAATTTCCTGCAACTCTAGTTACTAGAAGTCAGTTGAACATTCTCTTTCTTTTGGTGATAACCCCACTGGCAGTTTCTCAGTGTCTTGGCCAC
>CM037785.1:54199718-54249718 GCA_021229015.1 Solen grandis | reverse complement strand
TTTACATAACCATGCAATAACCTTTCCTTCTTTGGCTTTAAATAACGGCCGCGTTTATCCCTGGCCTTCATATTTCCTGACGTGTTTGCTAAGACACGGCCATGGAAATCACAACAATGTCGTCACCGGAAGGACATTCCCGAAAATGATTCTTCATATTTTTTTTAAAATGTGGCTTTCATGAATTAACAGTTTAAATATAATACACTTTTATGTCCAAACTAAGCTATTTTCCATAACATAATTAAAAATGAGGAATATCTAAAATGTGATAGTCGATTCCGTGCGGTGCCGAACATTGCAACATCGGCAATAGTCGGAAAACGGAAAATGTCGACATCGGCCGATCGCGGTAAACCTCATTAGGATCTCTCTGCCTTAATGCAAACGTATAGATGTAATGCGTGCTAATGAACCGACGTTCCGTGAATCGTCTGTTTTTTCCCCGGACAATGAAACAAGGCGACCCTTGCTCTTGTCGTACCTTGGTAGATCAAGCAATTGTGAGCATGTAAGCGAGCTTACGTTAAGGTATTATAATCAGGTATTGGACGTGATAAATTATCACAAAAACCAGCGTGTTGAAAAAAGAGTAGAAGGTCTGTCACGAACATTAAGTATGCCCGATGTAATCAAGCTCCTCTTGAGCGAGGGTTTGACGTGAAGTATCGGACACGTGATCCTCGCCAGGGTCCACGAGAGCCGGTCAGTGTTGTAGAATACCGTTACAATACGTAGACACAGTGTTATCTGGACCGTCACGAGAAACTCCATAGCGGTTCCGTGACAGTTGCATTAGACGGACACCTAAAATGGCAGACGATGAAATAAACCGCTATTAAATTATTTTTTTTTAAGAAAGTCCGAGGAATTTCGAGATAACTAGTATCTTCTGTACGTCTTATATCAGGTTAAAATATTATATTGCATTTTTTTTGCATGTACATGTATTCGTAAAACATACCATGTAATTTCAACAGAACATAATATTCAAAATGTAAAAATATAATCCAATGAGTCTAAAATTGTATGAGTACTCATGGTATTTGAACTGTTCAATGATATAATGTAGTTCTAACAATCTATCGGGGTGTTTTATTGAGTTATACTTCAAAGAAACAGAATTTCGGTCAATAGGAGGCGGAATCTCCTGTAAACTCAACCATAACTTACATTGATTTTTTTAATAATAAGAATTATAATAATGATAATACTAACGATAATAATAATGTAATATTTTAATGATAGAGATTTTTAAAAGCTGTAACCCAATATAGACATATCTGTATAAAACAACGGGTTTGTTTTTATTAAAAATTTCTATGTAAATGCATCCAAGGTATACGTCACAGGTAAAGCACCAGCTTATGAATCCATTGGCTTTGGCTACAATCTATGGCCATACTTATATACGAATTCCCGGTCTGTCCAATGGCGAATGAGATACAAATAAACCAATATAAGTAATATTAAATTGCGCTCCAGCCTGTGTGAAAATGTGAATTTCAATCTGAGGGTGTTCGGCCTTTCGTTGACATGTAACAGATTCTAATCCACTGTAAACCATTCAATTTAGTTTTCAATTAAATGACAAGAGCTGGTGCATATATCCCCGGATCTTCCCTGCCGTGCTTAAGCAGGGTGTTATCAGTGAGGTCGTGACCTTATTTGGGCAATAAACCCATGTTGACCTAACCTCACACTCTCTCAGACAATACCCGATATAGGTCACTAAAGGTCAATATAGTACTAGAAGATTTGACAGGTGCTTGGAGCCCAGTGAAGGGTCAATTATCTATCAGTACTCGTGGTTTTTTATGCTAAAGCCGACGAAGTATGTATTTTGTTGGTTTTGATACATTAGGATGAAATACTGACATTTCTACGGCATATATGTACCTATCAGATATAAAAAAATATTTGAGGTTGATGTTATGTATCACAATATATTTATATGAAGAAATGTAACATTTACATACAAAAAAATGTCAATTACTTTTATGGTAATTTGTTAAAACCGTTTTGATGGTATATACCATACACGTTTTCAGTGGTAGAATAAGAATGATGATTTGTACGGATGTCTGTATGTAAGGCGGGGATCACCGAAACTAAAGGCGATGTTGGTAACTTCGTTGGGTAACATTCAATTTATCGGATCAAGGGTGTCACTCAAATTACCAGGACAGGAGTTACTTTCAAACTAACGGGGCAGGGGTATCACTCAACTTACAGGGACAGAGGCTCACTTAGCTTACCGGGACAGGGATATTACTAGTACTCATCTTATCTGGACATGTGATCATTCTAACTATCGTGACAGCGGTATCACTCAACTAACTGATGCATTGGTATCACTCAGTTTACCTGGGCATGGGTCTCACTCAACTTACTAAGACAGGGGTATCACTCAACTCACTGGGGCATGGGTATTACCCAATTTACTAACACAGAGGTATCACTCAAAATGGGATAGGGGCATCGCTCAAATTACTATTACAGGGATATCACTTAACTAACTTGGATATGAGTCTCATTCAAGTTCAGGGCAGGGATATATCACTCAACATACCGGGACCGGGGCAGGGGTTTCACTCTGGGATATTGCTAAACCTACAAGGACAGGGATATCACTCAGCATGTTGGGACAGAGATATCACTCAACATACCGGGACCGGGGCAGGGGTTTCACTCTGGGATATTGCTAAACCTACAAGGACAGGGATATCACTCAGCATGTTGGGACAGAGATATCACTCAACATACCGGGACCGGGGCAGGGGTTTCACTCTGGGATATTGCTAAACCTACAAGGACAGGGATATCACTCAGCATGTTGGGACAAAGATGTCACTCAACATAGCGGGACCGGGGCAGGGGTTTCACTCTGGGATATTTCTAAACCTACAAGGACAGGGATATCACTCAGCATGTTGGGACAAAGATGTCACTCAACATAGCGGGACCGGGGCAGGGGTTTCACTCTGGGATATTGCTAAACCTACAAGGACAGGGATATCACTCAGCATGTTGGGACAGAGATATCACTCAACATACCGGGACCGGGACAGGGGTTTCACTCTGGGATATTGCTAAACCTACAAGGACAGGGATATCACTCAGCATGTTGGGACAGAGATATCACTCAACATACCGGGGCAGGGGTTTCACTCTGGGATATTGCTAAACCTACAAGGACAGGGATATCACTCAGCATGTTGGGACAGAGATTCACTCAAATACCGGGACCGGAGCAGGGGTTTCACTCTGGGATATTGCTAAACCTACAAGGACAGGGATATCACTCAGCATGTTGGGACAGAGATGTCACTCAACATACCGGGACCGGGGCAGGGGTTTCACTCTTGGATATTGCTAAACCTACAAGGACAGGGATATCACTCAGCATGTTGGGACAGAGATGTCACTCAACATACCGGGACCTGGGCAGGGGTTTCACTCAAACTACCGAGACAGTGATATCGCTAAACTAACAAGGACAGGGATATAACTTAAAGATGAGTCAGGGATATCACTCAACATACTGGGACTGTAGCGGGACAGTGGTATACTCAGGGACATGGATGCCACTCAACATTATGAGAGTGGGGGTCCATTCTACATACTGGGTGATGATGTCATTCTACTTTGGGTATCAATCAACATACCGCGTCAGGAATTATAACTCAGCATACCCGGGTTGGGACATAGCCCTATATACCCGGACAATAGTATCACTCAACTTACCAGGATATGGATACGGGATATGATTTATCACTCAACATACTGTGATAAGATTATCTCTCAACACACCGGACTCGGGTTAGAATTGCCTCTCTTTATGGACTTTAACTTCCTGATATAATTTGAAACGAAGGTTTCACTGCACACAATGAAAATAAAATGATGACGAGAAGAAGTCAAAGCATTAGACAATTTGAAGGTAAAGTGAGTGTCATAATACAACGGGCATTATGTTCCTTTCTGTTTTCGCTGCTTTGTTCGAAGATTACACATTTTGTATTCTAGCTAACCAATAGGACATTCCGCAACACAGATACATATTACTTGTTACATGCTTCTAAACTAAAATAAAAAATAAAATAAAAGATTAATACAAACAAATACATTGTAAACGACTGTACCCCCGTGTGCGACTGAACATTTTGGTCAGCCCTTCATCCTTTATCTGACCTTAGACTTGGTCACATAAGTGTTTTATTCTAACGCAGACAATCGTATAAATAACACTGATCACAATACAGTAGCCAGTATCTCTCTGTGTATTGGGATGGATTTATTAATGATGACCAACTTTGGTACGTCAGAGAATTAAGCTGTCTTTTTATATTGTTGATTTTTCTATTGATCTCATTTGTTCCCAATTATTTTAAAACCGTATTTTTGTTATACTTAATATGCCTACAATAGATCATAACATGCTTTTGTTCACAATTATTTCAAATAAGCTTCAGTCTATCACCAAGAAAAAGATGGATGGATAGAAATGCGGATAGATAGAGTGGATAGGATAAACGGATAACAGATTTTTTTCTTCATTTTTTTCTTATGTATTTCTTTTAAAATCTTTTGTGAAACCTTTGAGAAATGTATTCAAAACATAATACATTTTATTAGATGAACGACGATAAGCCTTAATGTTCGACCATGTTAATATATTTCTCTGAAAAGCGGAAGTTCGTCCCGAGTTTGATCGACCACCCAAACTCTCCCATGAAGCCGACTCGGGATCAATACCAGGCCTGGCTGTCCAGTCAACATTATATGAGTTATGACCTCATATTTCTAGATAAAGCTATTAGCATTATCGTTCAATCTCTTAATAATTAAGATATAATGTTCACATCTGGATTGGGCTGTATCTCCTAAATATTTTCCCCAAGAACACGACACTCGGAGAGTATCATTAATCATAATTTCAAGGGATAGCAATGCGTGCAACAATTGATCATGTGATGTCACTCGTAGTTCGTTATTTATTTAGGACATGAGTCTTTACCTATTGTAAAAGTGCGATATTTCGAGGTGCATTTTCCCGAGAATCATGAATAATTCGAGATAAATTATCAGTCCCGGCGCGGGGAAACAGACAATATTCAGAGACATGCGATTTCAGGAACACTTCAAGTTGCCCATAATCCCTCGGATTGTCACAATATGACTAGTTTTATCATGTGGAAAACTTTTGATCTTGAAGGAAAAGGGGACGATGGTTAATCTTCACACAGTAGGACTGCATCTGCCACTGCTTTGAATTGACTCCTCATCAGTCACTGCCTTATTGAGTTACCACGTGACCATGGTGTGTACCAAAATTCGTGGTATTGATAAACAGTGATTTAGCTGAATCTTAGCTATTTATTTTAGCTTGCTGTGGCAGAGATATGTTGCTAGATCTCCTGCGGTGGAGACTGCCTAGAGAAATGGACTTACAATGGTGTTAGTCTCTTTTTAATGCATTTGAATCAAGATATAGAGAAACTTTTTGAAGTCATTTTCTAATGATAATATATTCAATGTTAACCTAATATTTTCTGTTGTGTAATTATTGGAAACACATTGTATCATATTCAGACTCATTTTTATGAATCACGTCATGTTAAAAAATAATGAACCCATTCTTAATAGCAAATACATTTTAACATCATTTGGTATCGCCAACTTTATTTTTGATCAATGCCACAGTGTTTTTAATAGATAACAATTAAGTGCGTATAAATTCGAATCTACCAACAATTCTTAAGCGAAGTAAAACTTAAAAACTTAAGAGAGAATTTCATCAATCTTGTTTCTTCAATAAAAATACCCAAATATTTCATTTCTTAACAATTATTGTTGGCTATTAAGGTAACAAATGATTTCAGCTTAGTCATGTACTTGAATATTTCATAAAATAGTAATGTTTGAATGTATATCTTCCTATTTTAAGAAAATTAAGTATTACTTAGCGTTAAGTATTGTTGGTGGATTTCGAGCCAGGTCACGTTTTAAAGTAACTAAATTTGTTTGTCATTTGTGGCTTAAAAAATTTTACGTGTGAATCCAGACTACGTCAAGGAAATTCAATTAAACTGTTTCATTTGAAGAAGGCAATGATGTTACGAAACTGATATTCCATTTATATATTTATCATTCATCTTTTTTTCAGGAAAAGTATAATGTCACAGGAATCTATGTTTACACTCGCCATTGGCTATATGCACCGTGTATATAAAAAACAACCATAATTTAAATAAAAAAGATGTATAGCATACTCTCTTTTCATCCCCGTGACCCCGATGTCTTTAATCAAAGTTTGAAAACGATTTATCTTGCCGTAGAGTAGTTCAGAAGTCATGTGACGTGTCGTAATAGGTCATTTAAGCAGCCATGTGGGTCGACACCTAATCTCATTTTCAGTGCAATGATGATAACCCTTTTCACATATAGACCACAGTTGTATCTATTTACAGGGTATAGGGCTTACATTTAACTAGATAGTACGGGAGTGATGCATGTTAAATAATTCTGTTAAAGGGACAATCATAATGTTTTTTGAAGATGAAAACACCGTCTCTGAATGATACTGACTCCAGTAATAGAGAGCCAACATAGACAAAGCTACTCATTCTATGATAAATATGTATTTGTTAGGCCCAACCAAGGCAATGAATACTAAGGGTATTAAATTTACTAATATTTTTACATGAATACTTTGCTAATTTGTCCTTATCCATTCAATTAAAATTGTCTACAGATAGGTGGGGACTGGGCGTAGAACCAGAAGGAAATGTGTTAACGTCTGCTCCGGATTTTGCTAAGTGTATCTGCTTTAAATAGGAAGCATCTGTCCAGTTGCCACAGTGACAAGTTTGACCACGCCTTTATATAAGATAGTTTTTATTGTGTTTACAAACAGTATCACTTACAAGTCTTTTTTGTTCTTTCGTGTAAACCAGGTCAGCTGCTGATCACGTGATATCTCAGTGTACCTTATGGATAATCGGATAATCTTATTGGAAGTTGTCTCCATATTTGACACTTACGTGTACTCAATGCTGACAAGTTGGCATTTTAAATGAAGAGAACTTTAAATCTGGACTTGCTGAAAATGATAACTTATAATGAGTAAATGTTACACTGTCAAATCCACGAAAACCCGTCTCTCTCATCTCTTTTCTTTAGAAAGGTTGACTGTTGCAGACTGCACATCTTACATAAAAGTTTGCATCATTATTGTACAGCGATAGATGTTTAGATAGTCCAAATGTAATTCGGTCCCAAGAACGATAACTGGAAATGATAAAAATCTTAGAGAACAAAAGAGTTTCTGGTCCTGGGAGTACCTCAAAAAAATTTACACAATCGCTCAAATTATGTTAGAAAGACAGACGCAAACAAACAGACAGACACACAGTGTTTCACAAAAAAAAAAAAAAAAAAAAAAAAAAAAAAATCAGTTAAAATGACAAAAATGATTTTGAATGTTCAACTGTAGAAAAATATAGTGATATTTATTTATTTACTGTCACCTGATGCCAAGGGCCAACTGATTGATATGGTTCCCAGACTTGTTGGGCCGGTGTAAGGTTATTGTGAATGTATTTTTATTAAGCGACATGTATACGGCATGATACTTAAATGTGGCGGATTTATAATATCTGTCACAAGTACAAAATGTAGATATACTCTCAAGATGACTGAACTACTGTCGCTGGGACATTAAACCTAACTTTTCATACGAAATATGCAGTACAGGATATAATGTTTTTAGAAGCATGTCCCTTTAATAACCTGGTCGAATGGTAAGGGAATCAGCCATATATCAATTTCACCTCACATATTTTTGTATGTATTTTACTAGATAATATCTAAATGCGTTTAACGCCTTCACTGTAATGAAGACTCCGTTTCCAGGGCAACTGCATAGCTGGTAGGTCGAAAATGACACTTTAAACACTTATTATCCATAATTACTGTAAGATAGCTTTAATGTTTATTCGTATTTATTTTATGGGATACCTAGAAATTATTAAGAGGAACGGTATCAGAGAGACACTGAAAAATACATTCATTTTTAGGGCGTAGCGGTATATTTTAGAACACATGTGTATTAATTTGAACGAGCGTTTTTCTTTCACGTGAAACACTGTTCCGATGTTTTGCATTATGTCCTATTGACAGTATAAACATGGTGCCTGGATATTGTAGTGTTAACTAGCCTCACTTCTCACCAATGCGTCCCGGGTTCGATTCCTGGTCACGTACGTAAGAGGGTACAGTGGTCGCCCGTACAGACACGTGGGTTTTCCCCGGACTCTCCGGTTTCCTCCCACAGAAATGACCACATACGCCGCCACCAGAGCCATCGAGAGTAATTAATTAATAGAACTTGTTTCTTAATCGATGTAAAATAGATAAAGTTTAAAGTGGACAGTATTACAGTCGTTTTGAGATTATGTCAGTTTGAGACATATATGCATGTAGTTCTATCAAATGTGTCGCTCTGTATGTAAGAGATATACCGCATACTCAAATAAATTACATTTGTTTGTAAGATGCTACCGGGGCTCGAACACGACAATTCTCACTCTGTGGAGCTTTAAACATAATATATTTTGACATAGAAACCTACTTTTTGTCTATGAATTAAAGTCTCGGAAGCACCATTTCTGTAAGCTTTTGGCGATTTCTATTTATATTTCTCTCTTTCTATTCAACTCATCAGTAACAGCTTTAAATATATGATTAGTTCCCGCCGATTGAACTACTTGTTCTCTCTCTCTTGATATTTCAAGGGTGGGGTCAGTGCTTTGGGTTTTTGATTTTTATTGGTGTTCGAAGTCACAGCAGCCGCAGCCATGAGCTCGGATACTATGTTTAGGGACGGGATTTTGTTCCTGTATACGCACATTGTTAAAATAAAAACAGGTGTAATGCATGTATTGATATAGGAAGATATGAAACACATTCATTGATTGATAATTATGTATTAATTAAATTTTGTCTGCAGAGATTCCCATGAATTACCATATCTCGTTAATAAAACAATAGTCGCCACCCAGGTCATCGGGAAAAAAGATTTCAAATGTCTAAAATTCAGACATAATTTGATATTGTGTCATCGCCGCGCTGGTACAGCGATCGCCATGTTCTCGTCAGTCATTTATCATGTCGAACCTTAACGTAAGCAGACGACACTTCGTTGTAACCGGACCTCCGTGTTACGGACGACATTCAATGTTGTTTGCATGAAGAGAGAGAGAGAGAGAGAGAGAGAGAGAGAGAGAGAGCATTCGGCCTCTGTCAACTTAAGCCTTTGTCGGATCAGCTAAGTTCCCTGGCCACTGTTTGTTTTTGTATATTGTCCATAACTACATATAATTGTCATTCAATTAGTATACGTAATGTATCGTCTAATGGAACAAAATAGTGGTCCATCAGCTTAAACATCGACATGTTCATGAATATATAGCTTGATTTATGTCGATGAGTGTAAATATCATATCAATACAATAAAGGATCAGTACTACAAGATGTACAGATGCATATCATTTCAGAACAAACAAAATTAGTTTTAATAAAATTGTATGTGGTTACATTTTCATGATTTTGAGGACGTACACCAAGATGATATATAGTTTCCCATTTGGAATACCTTTGTTTTTATTGTACTCCCATTGACCTATTTCGTGAAAGGACCAAAAGGAAAAAATATTTCAATAATACATAATATTCATTATGTTCTTGTTCATATGGAAAGAGCGCCATTCATCATTCTGTACAGGTCGCTGTTGTTTATGAGGAAATACCGTGATGTACGGAACTGTGCGAGATTTCAGTCATTTTAATTGCTAACTTCTGTCCTCAAAACGGCCATTAAAAATGAATTTATCAGACACGTTACTTTGTTGGTGATCGTCTCTTATTATTTTCCCCATGATCCATCAAGCAGTGACTTGACATAACTTTAAAACCATGTTTCCTCTCATATCGTTTCAGAGCAGAACAGAACAAGACGAAAATGAAAACTCGGTGGTCTTTCCAAGCCTGTTCCTGGATATGCTTGTTCACTTTAGTTACCTCGGAATTCATGTGCCCGGAAATGGCGTCACATTGCACGTGCGGCGTCGGACCTGGATGGTTAAACGGATCATGGACCACAGAGTTAACTTTTGTGAATTGTTCTGACAGAAAGCTAGCAGAGATTCCGGATTTTAAACCATTTAAAGGAGAATTCGTTCATCAGTTGCTCTTGAATAACAATAATATTTCTAGCATTAACAAAAAAGACTTCAAACACATAAGGGCACGTGAAATTATCCTCAGCAGAAATCCTATTAAAGTGATAGCTAATGACGCGTTTACATATGTCTCAGACCATTTAGAAAAACTGGACCTCAGCAATGACAAAATACAAATAGACGATGGTTTTCCATATTTAGAAGGTCTATATCGCTTAAAAACATTAGATTTAGGATATAACACTTTAGAGAACAAGTTTAAAGTGTTCCCATCTAACTTGTTTGCGCCATTAAATTTATCTTCTTTGACCACACTGACTTTACAGGCATTACAAATGTCTAAACTTGGAGTTGGCACTTTCACTGGAATTGAAGGTCTGGAACAATTAGATCTTTCATTCAACTTTTTGTTTGAATTTCCACCTGAATTATTAAAACTAAAAAATCTAAAAGGCCTAAAACTATACTCAAACGAGATGTTGATACTTAAAAACCATACGTTCATGGGATTAAAAAATCTGAGAAAACTTTTGCTTGGTGTGAATGATATGGACACGATAGAAATTAATGCATTCAATGACCTGGAGGATTCGATAGAAGAGATCAACTTGTATCATAACCCTTTATCCAAAGTTCCAACTGAAGCGATCGAAAGACTTCGAACGCTGAAGAGGCTAAGCTTAGTGAAAACGAGCTTGCAAACTGTTGAAAACGGTTCGTTTGTTGGAGAGTACGCAATTGAAGAATTGCACCTAGATGATAATCCTAATCTAGAGTTTGTTGATGGGATGTTCCACGGAATAGAGGACTCTCTACATACGTTGTTTATCAGAGAATTGGAGCTGGAGGCTTTGCCTTTGAATGTCCTCGATAAACTGGAAAATTTGAGGTACCTTGATGCAACAGATAATAACATTCAGAAGATAGATAAACATTTCTTTGACGGTTTGAATCTGACAAGCATCAGTCTGATGTGGAACAAAATCAAGCACGTTGATCATAAAGCGTTCCGACATTTTGAGAAAGGTGTGACCTTGAACTTGCATAAGAATCTCATTCATGATATATCATTTATATTACGTGTCAAGAAGTGTACGTTTGAAAAGGTGTACGTGACCCAAAACAAGATCAAATGTGATTGTAAACTGGAGGAGGTCTTGAACAGTGGACTCGTCAAATGGGATGTACATGGGGACTGCTACGTGGATGGAAAGGAAGGCTACACAAGATGGTACAGCTTCGATGACCCAGCGCTGATGGACTATTTATGGACTAAGTGTAATAGGACGAAACCATACGCTACGTGCATGCCATTTGTCTCCAAAGCAACACATGTGGGACAGTCTGCTTATTCCTTCCTATTGTATTTCATGACATTCGTAATAGCTTGTTTTAAAATGTCTTCATTGTAGAAATCCTGCAGAAAATGATGCCATGTAAACCCCTCAACGCCCTGATACGCTGTTTTACTCTATAGGGTACGTCAGATCAGACTGAAAAGGGATGCGTTGCTAGACAAAATGTTCCAGTGTAATGTGCTTAGTTTTTGTTTGTGGTCTATGCGACGATTAAATGGAGTTAAACGAAAACAGTTTTCGAGAAAGCATGTAAGGTAGACAACAAGTATTTTATAATAAAACAATATCAGATTTAGTATAATTAGCATTTTGAAATGTTTTTTTAAGGCAATCATTGCATCAAATCTGATTTTTTTTCTATGTACGACTCCGTGACCGAGGGTTATACGTGACGTCACTAACTTACGATCACTTAATCTCTCCAAACTCCACACAGTGATCTCCCTTGCAACTGTAAGGGGAGATAACTACTGCGTGGAGTGTGTAATCTCTCCTGTAGTCATAGACACTCGGATTACTCGTAAGTCAAGGTCATCAAGGTCGGTGGTTATACTCGCATGCATTCAAGGTTTTCCTCCACCCACAGTCATATGGTTGGTGAATGTCTATGTCTATGCTCTATGCTCCATCAGTTACTACCAGTGCGGCATTATATTACTGAAATATTTTACTCCAAACTTCGGTTCTGAGAGGTAAAGAAGTGATGTACTGTTATTGATGTACTGAACGCTCTGTGTGGAGATGGAATAAACCCTCTTTTAGAATGGACCACAAATTGCCTCACATACTTGGACTATGATTCTTATGCTTGGTTTATCTGTAACAAAGAAACTTGTGTAATAAAGAGATTCAAATCAATCTGTTCGTGATGTCACACGTAATTGTTGAACTTGACTTCCATGCTGATTAAAATGTAACAAAATTCTAAGATATTGTGAAAACTTACCTTTATAGTACATGTTGTTACAAATGAAAAACGCCATCAATCGTCGTCATTATGCTGAGACTAAGTGTACTATAATGTAAATAAAATACAAACGTAAGAATTCCGTACCACTTGTTAAGTGTTGGTTTATACTATTCTCATGGCATTATTTTTAGCATTTTTTTTAAACATTCTTGGGACCAGAGCTGTTAAATTACTGTCATTGAACTAAGGTACATACACTAACAACACGGAGATGTGAAAGTTGCTACGTGTTCTAATCGATGCATAGTTATAGACTTTACCGTTAAATAAAAGCAAAATAAATATGTTTGAATGATATTTGAATTGTCTTCACAAATATTCAATGACTTTATTTAGTATAAAATATTAATTGTGTAAAGGCATACATCTTTACAGCTTGAAAGATCAAATGCATTCGTCCCTAGTCAAATTCGAACTCTTTATCTGAAGACAATAATTCAAGATAAAAAATGAATAAGTTATTGTTTCATATTGCAAGATATATGCGAAATTTTTGCCATAAATGTGATGATTTGAACATGTTTTTATATCTTTATGTGAAGTATGACAGGTCTTAATTTTTTATTTTTTTTAATACCAGAACAAAGTGCTAAGCTTGCTTACTATTAAAGCAAAACTACAATTAGGATGTTTATAATTATTTTTTATCCTAAAAAAGCCATGCTGAGATGAATATGTTTTGTTGTATAATTACAGTGATTTCTTACAGTCGCTGAAGTACTCAGATGTAAACGTGTGTATCATCTAAAGAACCTCCCCAGCGACAAAACCATTTGTAGTATTGTCTATGTTGGACTGCTTGTAATTTATAGACATACTAGTACACACCATGAAATGGTGCACATTTTGTATTTCTGTTTACGCTGTGAGTTCGGTGTGTGTATTTTTATACAAATGGTGTTACATTTACCGATATCGTGAAGAGCGCGCGCGCATGTGTGTGTGTGTGTGTTTTAATGTATGTGGTACAGTTTTCTATTTATTTATTGTTTGTACGTGTATAAAAGTGGATAATTCAACAAAATATTCGAATAAATGCATATTTAATGACAGCGATAAACATTTTGAGGCAGTTCAACTTTCATCATTCGTGAAACGAGAACTCTTCATTTTTTAATTATAAATTATTATCTGTAATTAACCGTTTACTTCGTAAAGATTCATTTTGACACATAGGAAAACAGACAAGACCCAGATCTGGCCGAATCTTCTGTTTGCTCATACAAAATTGAAGATCAGATTCTACACAGTCTGCACAGCAAAAAAAAAAAGAAACAACATTTTTTTTCCTTTTATAATTTTAAGTTATGCGAATACATTTTCATTATATCATAAATTTGTACATGAAAGGGTTAAACCATTACGGTTACAGATAATTCCTCCTTTAATCAAATATCATAAACTGTTTTAACCCTTTCCCTCATAGAGGATACCATGAAAAGACCTATGCGAACAGCATAAAACCAGATCAGCCTGCGAGTAACTCGCAGGCTGATCAGGTTTTATGCTGTTCGCTGCTCCTCAGTGGTCTGGAAATGAGGACTTTTTAATTAAATTTGGTAAGGTTTAACTGTGGTTTTCTGCAGATCAGGCTTTATGTGGTACCTAATGAGTGCGTCAAAATGAGTCTATATGAGGGAAAGGGTTAACAGACTGCTGCTCATCGTAATATCACTACAAATCATCTCGAAATTGATATCACCTTTCAACACGTCTTAAACCTGCAACCCCTGTGTGAATTCGGGTTGATATGTTTCGTTTATGCAATGTTGGTATGGTTTCAACAAGACTTACATCAAGACTTTTGTGTTTTACACTTGTAAATGTAGGTCTATATCACAAATTTGATAATACCTTTATCTCTTCCCGTCTTGATTTGTGTTTATCAATCGCATTTCTCACTAAAATACCATCAGTTTCAATCTGTTTCTAAAAATCACCAAGAGCAATTATAACAGTATTTAGAAATATGTATACACGTTTAGACGATGGCACTGGTCATACAAGAATACAGCTGCTATACTAACACTCCCTCTGTTGGTGATCATGTTTGTGTATATTGGCTTATACTCCATTTGACTGTCAAATGAATGTTGTCCGTTCTGTCGAATTTTGGTAATAAAAATACAATTCCGACAGAATGTCTTCGTTTTCTCTATACTGGAACCATATTGTGTAACAAGCCCCACATAACAGCCCGTGCGCTCACGAACTCATGGTGCTCATTAGGATTGCAATCAAAGCGTTCTATGCACTGAGAGACCGTCAGCGGGATTTTACATAAACTTACTTTAATTCTAAACTCAGCATTTTATCTACATATTTATAAGTGTGGTGTCCTATGGGTGGAGCCTGAACGCTTCTGGAAGGAGGAAATCAGGAAAATTAGCCGGAAGCTATCCGTTTTCAAATGGAATTTATCCTGAAAGACTGCACTGGAATAAAAACATTGGCCCTGTGGGAATTAGAATGAAATACAAGTTGTGTGTCTTTGTTTTAATATTATATGCATATTTATTTATCACCAGGATCTATTTTGAAGTTAATCCATCCAGTAGGACAAGAAAAACAAGAGCCGTGTTGCCATGACCCCCCCCACCCCCCACGTCGAATGATTGCTCATTAGAAGATGTGTGTTGGAGGGTAGAATAATTCATTTTGAAAAGAAAATATTAGGTAATGACGACTGATGTTTAAAGTGAATATGAATATGAAACCCATGTGAAGACTTACTAATTCCCTTTTATGAGGTCTAGAGGTAAAGTGTTAAGGTCAGTGTGGCAAATTGATAAAATTTAAGCCTGAAAAATAACAAAGGGCAATAACACAACAAGAGGGCCATGATGGCCCTGGATCGCTCACCTGATATCATTAGGCTATGTAAAATCAAGTGACCCCTGGGGCAGAGCCAATTTTGACCCCAGGGTCATGATTTGAACAAACTGGGTAGAGGTCTATTAGCCCATGTTACATACCAAATATCTAAACTCCAGACCTTGTGGTTTTTGAGAAGAAATTTTTCTAGATTTTTTTCCTATATTAGCCTATGTTAAATCAAGTGACCCCTGGGGGTGGGGCCAATTTTGACCCCAGGGTCATAATTTGAACAATCTTGGTAGAGATTTCTGAGAAGAAGTTTTTCAAGTTTTTCCTATATTAGCCTATGTTAAATCAAGTGACCCCTGGGGGTGGGGCCAATTTGACCCCAGGGTCATAATTTGAACAATCTTGGTAGAGAGTCATAAGATCATGCTACATACCAAATATCTAAACTCCAGGCCTTGTGGTTTCTGAGAAGAAGATTTTTTCAAGTATTTCCTATATTAGCTTATGTTAAATCAAGTGACCCCTGGGGCAGGGCCAAATTTGACCCCAGGGCCATGATTTTAACAAATTTGGTTGTGATCTACTAGACATGCTGCACACCAAATATCTAAACCCCGGGCCTTGTGGTTTCTGAGAAGAAGATTTTTCAAGTTTTTCCTATATTAGCATATGTTAAATCAAGTGACCCCTGGGGCGGGGCCAATTTTGACCCCAGGGCATGATTTGAACAAACTTGGTAGTGATCTAATAGACAATGCTGCACACCAAATATCTAAACCCTAGGCCTTGTGGTTTCTGAGAAGAAGATTTTTCAAGTTTTTCCTATATTAGCCTATGTTAAATCAAGTGACCCCTGGGTTGGGCCAGTTTTGACCCCAGGGTCATAATTTGAACAATCTTGGTAGAGAGTCATAAGATCATGCTACATACCAAATATCTAAACTCCAGGCCTTGTGGTTTCTGAGAAGAAGATTTTTTCAAGTATTTTCTATATTAGCCTATGTAAAATCAGGTGACCCCTGGGGCGGGGCCAATTTTGACCCCAGGGCCATGATTTGAACAAACTTGGTAGTGATCTACTAGACAATGCTGCACACCACATATCTAAGCTCCAGGTCTTGTGGTTTCTGAGAAGAAGATTTTTCAAGTTTTTCCTATATTAGCCTATGTTAAATCACGTGACCCCTGGGGCGGGGCCAATTTTGACCCCAGGGTCATAATTTGAACAATCTTGGTAGAGAGTCATAAGATCATGCTACATACCAAAAATCAAAAGGCTAGGCCTTGTGGTTTCGGAGAAGAAGATTTTTTCAAGTTTTTCCTATATTAGCCTATGTTAAATCAAGTGACCCCTGGGGCGGGGTCAATTTTGACCCCAGGGCCATAATTTGAACAATCTTGGTAGAGAGTCATAAGATCATGCTACATACCAAAAATCAAAAGGCTAGGCCTTGTGGTTTCGGAGAAGAAGATTTTTAAAATTTTCATTTTTAAAATCTATTTTTAGCTCCTGTGACCTAGATTTTTGACCAATCAAAATAATTTTAACAACTTCGGATAAGGGCCCCATAATGAACATTCCTGTGAAGTTTTATCAAAATTGACCAAGCGGTTAAGGAGGAGATGTCGTTTGAAGCAAAATGTTGACGGACGACGGACGGACGACGGACGGACGGACGACGGACGAAGACCGGTCACAATAGCTCACCTTGAGCCTCTGGCTCAGGTGAGCTAAAAAACACGAAGGGTAGAGTTATCATTCTTGTGCACTGCACTCCTCCTAAATAAGATCTATCCACCAATGAAGTTTCAAGTTGATACCTTTACAAATACTTTTTGAGTTATGCTCTGGACAAAAATTAAGCCGAAAAATAACAAAGGGCAATCTAAAAAAAATGAAAGTTAGAGTTATCATTCTTGTGCACTGCAACTCTCCTCAATGAGATCTATCCACTTATGAAGTTTCAAGTTGATATCTCAAATACATTTTGACAATGCTCCGGACAAATATTAAGCCTGAAAAAAAGGGCAATAACTAAAAAATTATGAAATATTGAGTTTTCATTCTTGTGCACCGCACTCCTCTTCCATGAAATCTATCTAGCCATGAAGTATCATGGGAGATAATCCAATATAATATTATATTGGACGCAGGTAGGTATAGTTATTGTGCAGTTAACAGGAACTTATTTTCCTGGTTTGAAATTAATCTATCCAATACAATGTAGTTATTTAATTATTCTCCGGATAAGCAAGTCAGACGGACAGACGTATATATGTTACTTTTGCGAGTAAAAATGGAGGTAATGGGATTTTCCTTCGTTTAAAAAAGCCAGGTGTACTGGTAAAAAGTCACACAAGACCTGATGGTATTATGGACGGGTTTTTCGGGATCATAAGATCTGTCCAGATGCCGCTCTTTTTATAAAAAAAAAGTCCAAGGTCAAGGTCACAAGGTCAACCGCATAATGTAAAGGTCCATCCACTTAGGCAACTGTCCGAATATAGATGCAATCCAATGAAGGATATAGAAGTTATAGCATATTTAAAAAAAGGTTAACGTGAGCGGACGCCCGAAAACGCCGCCAGCCCGGATATCATCAATTTAAAGGACGGAATTTTTCGTTGAAAGTCCCGTCCAAAAAGCAACAAAACCCTAACACATTAAGCAAGTCAGTAACAGTAATATATTAAATGACGGACAGACACAGCACTGACTAAATGTTTTTTTTTAATGCGGTAGTTTTCGTTCAAAACAACGTACTGGGTACCTTTGATCAAAACCATGGTGCCGCGCAAGGGGTTGCGGGTTCATCGATTTTAATCCCGACAATGTCAGTCAGATTTTCCATGTGAGGAAACCTCCCAAGCTGGCTTACAGAAGATTAGCGATTCTACCCGGTTGCCCCCCTGTTCCTCTACCTGTTGTTGTTGTATTGGGATTTACCGTCGCTGCGACAGTATTTCAATCATATAGCGACGTCAAGTTAATTACAGGTGGAGGAAGACCCCGATTACACAGTGGTACCCGGGTAGAACCACCGACCTACCGCAAGCCAGCTGGAAGGCTTCCTCACATGAAAAATCCGAAGTCCCTACCGGGATTCGAACCCACAGCGGTGAGGGGCTGAGAGACTGTAACCGCTCGGCCACGGCGGCCCCTCCTCTACCTGTAATGAGCTGGGAACAATAGGACTGGAATACTGCCGCAGAGGTAAACTCCTACACAACAACGCATTAATTTAATAATCAGTAATGTTGCTTATGGATATTCAAAGGTGAAAATTTCTGTAAAAAAAACAACAAACAAACAAACAAGAAGGCCAAGATGGCCCTGAATCGCTCACCTGCGAATTATTGCCTTCATTGCCTTTTACAACATAGTCATATTGAATACAAAATCCGTGCAGAAGAACTGCAATATAATCTTAATTCCACATAAAAGTTTACATGTCAAAAAAGAACAACAACAAGTTAACCATAGCGTGGGATAATTTTTGACCCAAGGGCCACGATTTGAAAACTTGGTTCAGGTCCACCCGGATATGTTACATACCAAATATGTAAATTCATGATCTTGTGGTTTTTGATTAGGGTATCTTTTAAAGTTCTGTCCAATGTAAGTCTATGTAAAATCAAGTGACCCCTGGGGGCGGGACCAATTTTGACCCCTGGGCCATGATTTGAACAAACCTGGTAGATGTTCATAAGGCCATGTTACACACTTAATATTTTAATTCCAGGCCTTGTTGTTTCTGAGAAGATTTTTATATTTTTTTACCTATATAAGCCTATGAAAAATCAAGTGACCCCTGGGATGGGGCCAATTTTGACCCCAGGGTCATGATATGAACAATCTTGGTAGAGCTTCATAAGACAATGCTACACACCAAATATCTAAGCTCTAGGCCTTGCAGTTTTGCAGAAGAAGATTTTCAAAGTTTGCATTTTTAAAATCTAATTTTACAACTTTGATTGAGGGCATCATTAGGGTGATTCTTGTGAAGTTTGGTCAAAATCCATTCAGCGGTTTTGGAGGAGATCTTCTTTAAAGGAAATTGTTAACGCTTGAAGCACGCACGTACAGACTGATGCCGGACGTCGGACAAAAGGCGATCACAATAGCTCACCATGAGCATGTTGTGCTCAGGTGAGCTAAAAAGGGGGGAAAGACAGCTTTCTTTACAACAAGAGGGCCATCATGGCCCTATAATGCTCACCAGCTTAATTAAACAATTCTGGTCACTTGATTTTACATGGATAAATTTCAGATACAAACAATTCCAAATTTTCCTTTCAGACAAAATAAGAAAATTAGCCAACCTTCTGCAGGGCTCATTTTTTAAGGGACAAACACCAAATAAGCAATAATAGTATAGAACCATGGACTTATCATAAATGCAAAAGAAAATTTAATTCTGTGCACTGGGTTATGAATTTAACCCATTAAGGCTTGGCATTTGGTGCAGTCTATATTTAGAATCAAATTGAACAATCTTAAATATCTGTAACTGTGCAGTCTCAAAATTAAATGTTTTGTATCTTTTGACCAGTTTGAAGATAACATAAACCAAATCTCAAACAACACTGGTGGCTATTGTTTATAATTTCTTAAAAATACTTATATGAACCAAATCAAACATTTGAAATAATTCCCATGATATTTACAACTACTATTAAAAATAACTTCCATAACGAGAGATAATAAACAATTTATATATTGAGTATTAAGGTAAAGTCCCTGTAATGGTTCTGCTATATTTTGGACCTAATGGCCTTTCACGGAGATAACCAAGGTTTCCTAATGTTTCATCAGGGTACCTTGGTAGAGATTAAGTGGTCGAAGACATAGCGGAACCATTACAGGGACTTTACCTGAAACAAAACTAGCCAACCCCCTGGGGGCCTCCTTTTATCAAGGGATAAAGTTCATTAATTTTTTTCAATTTTTTTTAATATAAATAAAATGTTGTTGGTTGGAGTCCTACATGGATACTGTTTATTTCATAATTTTTTGTGAAAGGCCACCCAAGATCATTCATGCCAAGTTTTATAATTTCTACCCAGTGCTTTCAGAGGAGATATCATTTTAACAAATTGTTCACGACAGACAACTGATGATGAAAGACGGTTGATGCAGGGTGATCACCTTAAGCATGCTGTGCTCTGGTGAGCTTAAAAGGAAAAGAAAGGAAATTTGCTGTTCTTTAGTCTAAATGAATAATTAAATATTATACTTCAAAATACAGAAATAATTCTTGTTTAACTGAATGATATCTTAATAATTTACCTGTAGCTTAATTTCAATGATTTTCCAGATATCACACAAAACAAAATGCAGCATTTCACTCAACTGAACTGATAAATACAGTCAGGCATTATTCCAATAAACCATAGAATATTGTGCAGCATGTAATTAAATTCACACTGTTTAAATAAACTATCATGTGGTTCAATATAAATATTTACATATCCCATTTTAGAGAATCTTTCCGTAAGAGAGGGAGAATGTGGGTTTAATCCCCATCTGCAAAATGCTAAGCTACATGCCACTAATTCTTCATTTCTGGTTCTATATTTTTGACTAAAGACTCAGGATTCTAAAATTTCAGATACTAGATCATTACTCACATGACAAATGAAATTACAAACACCAATATCTAGTAATTATTCCATTACTTTTAGATTAAGAATTTTTGTTGAAATCACTAAATTATTTGTAGATTTTGAAAAATATAACTTCAAAAATCCGCACATTTCAAGTCTGAGTCTAAAATATACTCAGGAGATTGATGAATTGAAAATATCAATAACTTGACATATAGGTTTTGAGACCTCCTAACATTATTTCTGGTAATCCTGATGATTGCTGAATTATTTATCAGCCTTGCTTGACTCTCAGCAATATACCATCAATAGGGTGGTTGTATTGTTAATAAAACACATTTATAGAGGACTTGGCTGCCAGTGTCAGACAATGTGATTGAGTGTGGTATCCTACCCCATATTATATCTACAGAGGGATATCATTGTGAATACACACACAAATTCCTAAAATAATTGAAAATGTGAAAATCTGTGTAGGGGAAACAACTTTGTAATTACATTATTCAAAATATTAGAGTTGTTCCCCTCAAATAAAAAAAAAATCAACACAACAGTAGCTCATGAAAAAAAAATACAGTGGTCCTCACTTAAAGATAATTTGGATAAAGCACTCGCGTTATAAGAAACACTTCCACTGGGTTCTGATTTTCCCTCTTCTTTATCTCAAGCTTGATTGGCATATAATACATGTCAAATTAAATAATAATTATCAGTTCTTTAGTGTGTCCAAAGAAAAGGAGTCACCATTGTTATTTTCAAAAGGCACAACTTGTATTTTACACCTGTTTTCACCTGTATGTATAGACATGTACACTGTGTTAAAATTACACTATGAGAGAACTTGTTCCATACAATGCAACTCATCAATCTGTTTTGTTTGTTGTATTTCTGTCCACATTGTATAAAGTCATCACTTTAATTGGCATATTTTTTTCTATCCTTATTTGATTGCAAGCTTAATATTGAAACAGTTGGGTAGTGATCTAGAAAATTAAATTCCTATCATTGGTTTATAAGGGGAAGATTTTTGAAGCTTTTAAAGTAAACTCTTGCGACCAGAGTTCTGCATGGATCAAGTTTACTTTAGCAACTTTGTGGAGGGCCACCAAAGGATCAATCATGCTTATTTTCATCAATTTCTACTCAGCAGTTTAGGATGAGATGTTGCTTAAAGCAAATTGTTGAAAAGTGAGTGACACAAGACAGACGCAGGGTGATCTTAATAGCTCACCTTGAGCATGTTGTGCTCTGATAAACTACAAACAGTTACAGGATCGATACAATTATTTAAGTTATTTGATGTAAATTTATTCACTAATCCTCTACAACTCAATTTTTTTACACCATTACATTTGCAGATCCGGCGGGGGGGGGGGGGGAAGTCTGTGTGTTTCAAGCCAATATATGAAAATTGTCATATGGGTATGTATGTGTGTGCGTCCAGAGAGGGTCCAACGGTTTCTCAAGGGGGGAGTGGGGGGGCCTTCCTTTTTTCTTTTCTTGGCCCTGATTTGATGTCAAAACACTAGAATACTATATTTGCTGCATATTTTAAACATAAAAGCCAAATCCCAGGAGGGGTCATGTCCTCTATCCCCCCTCTTTTATGCATATTTAAACATAATGGTCAAATCTCAGGGGGTGGTCCAGAGCTGCGCATGCCATTAAATATAAGATCTTATTAAAAGAATGTTTAAGATGAGTAGGTTTAAGAGTTCCCTCCTCTTTTTCAAGGTACTGAACAGTAAACCATATAAAACCTGAACAACCAAACAGCTATTGTGTGGTGAAAGGTTGTATTTAAAAGTAAGTGTATTACATTTTGGGCCTCCTCAGGAGTTAGCTTGTCTGTGTGGGTTTGACACCCTACCAAGTGTATTTCAGTCACATAAGGAATTTGTCTATACGATAAGCTGAGGATAAATACCATACCCAATCACTTTAACCCAAAACTGGGAAAGCAAATTGTGGAACTACACTTATGCTTTGAGCAAGGGAAGGGAGGTACTCAGCACCATTTTTAACAACTTGTGTGTGTTCCTACCTGCCATCATTTCGACTGGTTCAAGGGCAAATGGCGAAAATGAGAGATGGTTACTAGATATTAAAAAAAAGGTAAAATGAAAGGTTTTTACTATATAGTTCACACACAAAAATGGATTGCAATTCTTGTTTCATGCAAAATCATCAAATCGCCATTATACAGATTTCAATAGCTAATCTACACTAAAAAAAAGAACAGAATTATGTCCCAAAAAAAGTTACCATTAAATAATCTCAATAAAAATTCCCTAAATATCAACAAAACCTCCATTAACTTAGTAAAATTCTCAAATCCTTACTGTCCTATAGTTCATTATTCAAATCCACAAGAATAGCTTTCATAATAAAAGAAATGCAAAACAAACAATCAATTAAACTCTAAGCAATCATCAACATACATATTTTTTCACTTTAGTGCATACATATAAACCTCATAAAGTCCTTTAGGGAATCCTTTTTGTTTCTGACACTTCAATATTGTTAGTCCTGCTTTTTGCATTACCTCCTCCATAAGTTTTCTGGGCCGCGTAAAACTACTGTCATCTGAATCAAACTCACACTTCCCTGATGAAGTGAAGTTCTCTTTAACAACAAGAATACCTTCAGGGGAGAGCCCAAGCTGACATCTTTTAAAGAAATCAATCAGATCATCATCTGTGAGATGTCCTAAGACCCACTGGCACCAAATCACATCATAATGTCCAGCTTCTGGTGTGAAGTCTTGAAGTCCTGAACAAATAAATTTACCAACACGTGATACGGATTCACCAATAAAGCTGTGAGATGCATCGAGAAATTTCTGGTTCAGCTCAACCATGTCCACTTTATCAAACATTGGAAGGAGGAGTCTCTTTGTAATACGTCCAATACCAGCTCCACAGTCCAAGGCCTGGTGATTATTTGTATTTCCTTTGCCCACCTGCGGATAAAAATGAAAATTCATTCACATGTTAGTATTTGCTTATTTGAGTCTTTGTCCAAATAACAGTGAGTCAGTAATTTGTGGACCAAGTTTATATGAAAGTCCTATAGCACTACCTCACAAAATATCAGACCTTATGCAAGTGACATGATTTAGAAAAGTTTTGATTACAGATCTGTTCACAACATCAAAGCATTTCAATTCTGTAGCTTATCAATGCTATCTCTTGCATGGAATTAAGATGATCATCATGTCCATTTTCACGGAGTAATGACAGTTTCACATAAGAATCTTTTTTCCAAACAATTTCGATGATAGATCAAAAAAGCATCAAGAGATGACAGTTTGCAGGTTTTACAAGGTCAAAAAAAATCTGCCAATAATCACATCTTGTAAATAAAAAAACACCTAGAACTGTAATTGGTACTATGCCAAGTCAACATTTGTGTACCAGTAATTTGTGATATCGTTCTACTTTCGGTTTGGCAATATCCCTCCGTGACAACCAGTACCAAAAATTTTCACACCAAGCGCCTCATTGATGGGACTAGTATATTCCACATTTGTGTAGTCAAAATTTGTGATATTGTTCTTCTTTCAGTTTGGCGATATCTCTATGTGACAACCAGTAACAAAAATAGCATGTTGAGCCAAGTGGCTCATTGATGGGAGTAGGACCAGTACTATGCCATACTACATGGTGTAGGTCCTGCAAAACTTCGTGACTCGTTGCTGTGATTCATTTGGTTGTGGATTTGAAGCTGCAGTGTGCACTTTTCCTTGATACTTATTTCAGAGCTGATATAACACTGTACAGTAATCAGATATTTGACACAGAGTAGTCAGACCTGTGAACTCTCCCGATTTTGAGCGGGAGCTACCGATAATTGCTTGCATCTCCCGGTCTACCGACCAACACCAGAAATCTACCGCCTTTGATCTCAAGGCCCCCAATATACCGCTTATCAACTTTGTTTGGCGCATACGAAGAAGAAATCAGTAAATTAGTACCGCGGTTGTTTAAGTTCCGTAATGCACAAAATTACAGGTCGCTCTACACTGTATACTACTTAAAGTAACCAGCACCTGCTGTGGGATTATCCAATCAACACGCATTTTAAGGCTTCCTAATTATGCAAAGATGTGGAATACTCGGATAGTATTGGCAGCTTATAACTTGTTTACATTTGTCACACGATCTACTGACTTTTGTTTATACCTGCATTTGGAACCGTTATGAAATTGCGCAATCATCACAATGGCGGCCATTTGCGAAAAACATCAGCAATGTTTACTACCGTTTCTTTGAAAACATTTAAATTAATTAATTGGTTAACCTAGCTAGATTCCAACTGGTAAATAGCATAGATGTACCGATGTATGTAAATGACTCGATGCTAATCGCTAATGGAGCGAGTCAAAACGTATCCAAACCAAAACGTACCCAATATTTAACGTACCCAAGTATATTTTTTTTTATTTATTTATTTTTTTTTCACTTGATATTTTCATATAATATTTTTAGTCAGGTTAATATTTATGATTTTGTATGAACACATTTTTTTTTTTGGTCTTTTGTTGATGTTTGGTTATTAAAAAATATTAATTTACCTATTCTCATAAAAATTCTTTTTTTTAAATTTTTTTTTGGACAATTGAATGAAATATTTATTTGATAATTTATTTATAAAACTAAATGTGAATTAAATTCATTTAATTAACATTTAGAATTATATGACAGTTTTTGTAATTTTTTATTTCAACATATTTTAAAATTTTTATTTTTAAATATTATGCACCAATTGAATATGGCTTTGACAGTCCAAGTATAACAAATGCATATATCATACCAGAATATAAAGACAATAAAGTATTCTGAAAACATATTGGAGCCACTTGCTTTAAATTTGGCTCCAACTTCTTAAATTTGGCTCTAATTTTTCTCATTTGGCGAATGTGTTGGCGCAAACATTTTTACATGTTGTAAGTAATTAGTTAATAAGTAATAAAAAATTAAATAAAAGTAAATGAATAATAAAAAAAATGTGTTTTGTTATAACTGTAGTGCGAAAAAAACGCGCTGCGAAAAATCTCCCTCTCACACAACCCAATCTCCCACTTTGGGAGCACAGATCTCCCACTTTCAGACCGAATAAAGTTCACAGGTCTGAGTAGTTGGTAACTCTGCATGTTTTTCCACTGTCTAGTCAACATTTGTGTACTTGTAATTTGTGGTATCGTTCTACTTTCAGTTTGGTGATATCCCCTAAAGGTGTAGCAACAAGTATCAAGAAAAATAGCATGTCCCGCTGAGAGTGGCTCAATGATGGGTCTACCCTCTGTCAAAGTTTTTGTGTGAGGTTTCTTGTGTAGATCAAGTTTAACGAGGCCTGATTAGGAAATGAAACAAACTGTCAACTTACTCAAGTACTCTAAAAATAAGAATTGAAACATATCTGTAAAATAAATCGATGTGTAAATTACATTACTTTCAGGAAAGGCCTCAGAAATGCTTTTGATCCATTAATGTCTGTGGGGGAAATTTGCTCAAACCCTCCTAGCATTCCGTCTACTGTTGGAGTTATCTGCGTCCAATAGCCTTTGGCATCTGAATAAAACTTCTCTGGGTCATCTACCCAGTTATTATCCTCATCGGGAACTTCATCTTCTACATCTGACATTGTGAAATAGCGTCCCTTTTTTCTATACAAGTAATGTTTCCATGTGAGTATTTACGCCGGAAGTGGCTAACTGGTGCACTGTTAAGTTTACACTACTGTTATGATAACTTTAGATATATTACAGTTGGTTGACCGGTTCCGGATGACTTACGGGATTTTCGCTATCTTTTCAAATATATTTAAGGAATGCAATGATTTTTGAAAATATCATATTAAGTTTAAATTTCATTTACGTAAAATAAGATAAGAAAACATAACTAGAACTGATAACTGATCAGGAACTGACAAAAATAAATAAACATGACATGATACAGTTTGACAATAACAGGGGTACATAAACAAATGAGCTAATGATACTGAACTGGCAAATAAAGATTAAACTATGCATAAAAAGTACCCTATCCAGTTATGAAGAAATTATTTTGCACAGATTTCCCATTCCAGAATGAATCATGTTTTTGAAATGCTCAAAATTTGTAGTTTGCACAAATTCATCTGGCAATGAGTTCCACAGAACTGGAGCGGCATATTTGAAAGTATTCTTTTCAAACTATGGAGTTTAACTCTTGGTACCTTTAATCATATTCTGTGCATCTAAAATCGTAAGAATTATTTTTCCGCATGGTAGTTATTCAGAAAAGTTTGAACTAACCGATTAAAAATTCGTACTAGTTTTTTAAAGCCATGGTCCTCGTTTTTCTGAAACAAAGTAATGTTAATTTGGCTTTATCTAGAAGTTGTTCATATGAACTAAAATAATCTTCCTATACAAATCTTAGAGCTCTTTCTTGTATTTTTTTCTACTTTTTTTTAACAAAAATACCAGGCAAGAGTACAGAAATTGAAGTGGGACCACATGAAAGAGTAGAAAATGGTCAAAAAGTAAGGGCAATACCCAGCACTACTACAGCATTACTCATTTACTATATGTGGATAAAGACGCTTCCTTCATAAACTAATGCCTTTCAATTGACAATAATAATTGACAATAATTATTTGACGTCTTAACAGATTGGGTGTGGGCTCGGGCGGGACACTGTTTTTCGAACACATCTGAACTCTATAATACCGTTAACTACAACTGACCTGTTGTATATACTTATCGCCTAGCAGGAATCTTACAATACCATTTTTAACAGTATGTTGCTGCCAAATTTCATTTGAAAGTTAGATTGAAGTATATAATCAGTAGATAATATTGATAAGTTGAACATGATAGACAACCTTATCCCTCTTTCTCTAGTTTTAACATCGTTCTGGGCATATCTGAATTTTATCTTTATAGTTTAATGTTACGCACGTGCGAAAGTGCGTAATGTTAGCTTCGTCCCCTTTAGTCACTGAAAAACATGACAGAATACGAAAATAAGTACATCTATATGCATGTTGATAAATATTTACAATCAACTGACAGAGACTGTGCCATAGATACCTCGCACTAGTTTTTGCAATTTATAAACAGAGACAGTGACGTCTCTAGTTTGCATTAACGTCTTCAAACTCCCCCTCCCGCATCCCCGGTAACTACAAAACGTTTTTAAATATCGCTTCCCCGGGAACATATAAAAACATTTAGAAGTACCATCCTAAGATTCAACTATCTTCCCCGAGAAATATTAAAAGTAAAAATCAAATGACCCCTCTTTTTTGACCCCTGGAAAATGTTTAAATTTCTACTTATACACTTCGTTAACCGTGAAATATTATTAATATGTATTGATATAAACAATGTACCTGCATTTCAACAATTAGATGTTATATTAAACACTGATCTACCAAAGAAACGAGAAAACGATGACATGGTTGTAAATAAATCTGGCATGGGACTTTAACATTTTTGTAAGACCTTTTCATGTATTATTTTAAATGGGAGACATATTAGTAAAGACATATCTATTATTAAAAGATGCAATATTTTACATTTATGAACCACAATGACAACAGTACCATGGATTATTATATACTATCAAGGGTAATATTTCATCTAGCAATAGACTTTTAAATACTTGATAGAACTGAAAGCACCCATTGGCCAATTTCTCTAGAGGATAATCGGAAATGGAAACAAGCTGAACATGTAACATTTAGATTGAAAAGCCATTCCAGAATAGATTATAGTAATACTATAAAGAGGATGTGAATCATGGTTTATTTACAAAAATAGATGACTTGCTTGTGTAGATCTAATGCGTCTGTTGGCGATATAGTGAGTCATCTGGAATCCACTATCTTAATATGAAGGGAAAGTTTTAAATATATATGTATATAAAGAAAAGGCGATTAAATGTAACCAACAAAGCATGGTTTAGTTCAGAATGTAAAGGAGCTAAAACAGGAACTAGAAAGGCACTGGGTACTTACCGAACAAGTCGAACAGAGACTAATCTAAATAAATACACGGAACTTAAAAGCAAATACTGTATAAGAGTATATGTAAAAATCATAAAGTGCAATATGATAATAAGAAAATGTCAAGAATAAATAATTGCATCAATGATGCACAATCCTTCTGGCGGGAAATAAAAGTCTTACTAGTTGCGCCAGATCAGAACCATCCATTGATATAGATATATGGTACCAGCATTTTAAATCTTTATTTTCAGTTTCATCCAGGGATGATAATGGGAATGCATATAACTTTGATAATAATGATTTAAATGAGAATATAGATGATATTGAACATCAGATCTTTCAGATGAGAAATACTGGACTGTGCAAAGCAAATAAAGATTAATAAAGTCAGTGGAGGTATTTTTTTTACCACAACACCTAGTATATGCCATTGAGGCTTTATTGCCTTATGTCCGTCCGTTGTTTAATAAAACCTTTATGACTGGTAATTTCATAGAAAAATGGTCACATTCAACCATTATACCAATATACAAGAAAGGGGTAAAATCCAATTCAAATAAGTATAGGGGTATCGCACTTAATGACAAATTGAGCAATTTATGTTTCCGTTATAACAAATATAACAAAACGTTTAACATTTTATATTGAAGCTTATGGAAAAATCGCTGAGTGTTTAAGCGGGGTTCAGAGCACCATTGATAATGCTTTTATATTGTATTCTGTTGAAGAACGAAAACCAGTGTATGTTGCCTTTATCGATTATCAGAAAGCCTTTAACTCGGTAAATAGGCCTATATCATGTGAAATTTAAAAAAAAAAAATATCAAGGGGAATTCAATCCATTTATAGATCAGTAAAAGCCTGTGTAAAAACAAATTCAGATATTTCGGGTTTGTTTGACTGTCCTGTCGGTTTGAAACAGGGGTGCTGTCTAAGCCCGATTCTATTCACTATTTTCATTATGAACACTACACTTTTTAATACCAAGCATGTTCGCGAAATCCAGTTATTTCCATATATAAGTAATTTTTTTCTCCCTATGTTTGCAGATGATATCACTTGCGTATCTGATACAATTTCAGGGCTACAATTACAATTGAATTTATTACATGAATTTTGCAAGGATTATAAATTAGCGTAAATATTGATAAAAAAAAAGATTTAATCTGTAATAATGGGGGAATATTCTCTATAAATGAAAAATGGGAGTTATGCAAATAGTAGGATTGATGTAGTTGACGGATTTTATAATGTTCAAAATGACAGAGAATGTTTCGTGGAAAGCATGCGAAAAAAAGGTATTACATGTATATATTATTTCACTCCTTTTATCAATATAAAGGTCCGCTATATTCATAATATAGCAAAATATTTTATTCTAAAATCTTGTTAAATGGTTCTCAGTTGTGGGGGAAATAAATATCTATTATTGTGTAGAATCTGTTCATTTGGAAGCTTGTAAACGTTTTCTAAATATTGGAACTTGTGCTTGTACTGATGCTGTTTTTGGGGACTTAGGTAGATTCCCAATGTATATTTATGCGTCAAAGCATTGCCTTAAATACTAGTTACGAATAATAAATATGCCAACACAAAGATACACCGGATTGTTTTAAGACAGGATAGGTCCAACAAATTGGACAACGTCAGTCAAACAAAACCTATATAAAAATGGATAAGGATATATATGGAAGAATCCATATGTAGATAATCAAAAGTTTTTTTTTTCAACTATTTAAACAAGCTTAAAGACCAATACATTCAACTTTGGAAATCTTGTTGTTAGAAAATAGAAAATTAATACATTATGTAAATTATAAAATAAAATTATGCAAAAGTAATAAATATTGAAAATAATCGAAAATGTATGGCTAAATTCAGAAGTTCTTGTCATTGCCTTATAACTGAGACCGGTCGACACCATAAAATATCCAGAGAATAACGCATGTGTCCATATTGTAATTCCTCCCAGGAGAACGAATATCATTTTACCCTGCTGTGTCTTTATATAATGATATAAGAGAAACGTATATATATGATTATTATTAGAATTATCCTACAGAGATGAAATTCTACACTCTAATGGCATACAAAAATCAAACTGTAATTCGATACCTTGTTATGTTTTAATACCATGCATTTGAAAAAGGAAAACCCTTTTTAACAGGCATTGATTTAAGAAAACAAATGAAAATTTAGTATTATGCATTTTTTTATATTTCATTGACGATTGTATTTTTGAAATACATGTGTTGTTTGTTATATATGTATTATGTGGGCCCCTTTTAAATTAATTATTTATTGATGATATATCTATTAGTATTTGATTTTCATATTAATTATTAAGGGTATAGCGTGTTGCAAATCTCTGCATCCTCTAGATTTCATCAGTAAGTTCTTTATTGTCTGCTGGTGCGAAACTGATGAAAAAAATATTCTAACTGAGGCCTGGTATAGGTTTTACATGCCCGTTCTTTGAATTTGTAGTTGTTTGTTGTATATTTGTTATAAAGTTTCTCATGATAAAATCTAAAATTATTACGGGCTTTTGAAGCGATGTCATTTATGTGTAGATTCCGTGGTTTCCATGAAAAGTCATTACTTACACGGGGTGTGAGTAGCATTGCATCACATATGTAGCACATGCATCACATATGGAGCTCATTCAATTTTTTGTCAATTAATGTTTTTTTTTCTACACTACATTTGTCCGGTGAATATATTTCAGCGTTTTTAAAAGTGTATATGGCAAAATACAAGTAGGAGATCCCCATTATCAACGTTTTTCCATATGTTGATCAAAAACGTACTTCGTTTTCTACCACTTTGTCTGACAGAAGGTCAAGTTTTTCTGCGCTGTTTCTGTAAGCACAAGTAAAGTAAAAACGTGTGACTATTTGGACTCGGTCGAACTGCGAGTAGTACCGAAAGTACCACATATGATTTGAAGCGAAGCCTAATTTAGAATGCATATGAGGGCGTTTTCGCATTCCACAAGTTTATTCAAATCAACTCGTAGAATTTCAGGATCTGAATTTTGAGTTGTGAGATAGAGTATGGCATTATCTGCAAAAAGGGATACAGTGCTTTTAAAAAATCCAGAAAGTCATTGATATAGGCTAATAATAGACATGGACCCAATACAGACCCCTGGGGCGGAACTTCATTTATATTGCCCCCAAAATCCGGTCACATTGAGAATAATTTACTTTCACTTCATTATAAACCTTTTCCGAGATTGAAGTAATCACGAAACTGCATAAACATCTTTTTAACTTTCATTTTCTCAGTTTCTTCCTTATTACAAATTAACCACTTTCACCATAAGTTCACCTCATCTCAATCCTAATTCAATCAAAAGTGGCCGTTTAAATACTTAACATACACTGGCAGTAGAACCGCAGAAATTGATCATCTTCTCCCGGGGCCGATACTGTATATACAGTACAGAGGGACAAAAATCGTAATCAACATTTCAATGAAATTGGCAATTCTGCGGTTCTAGTGCCAGTGTCAGCATACTAGCCAAACGTGGTGCACGTGAAACATGCAATATGCTATGCTTCACGTGAAACACGGAGCATGTAATGCAAACGCAGGTCAATTATGTAACAACCACCGTAACGTTGCATAACTCACGGAGTAATGCACGTGATGACGGAGCATACGTTGAAATATAATGGACCAAATGATCTCTGATTTATGGAGTTTAACTATGAATGTCGACTATGTAATATGCCAGAGCTAACAACACAATAAACATGAACAGTCATATGATGTATCAGAAAAGAAATAATGATAAACAAAAACAAAAACGGAAACAAGAAATTAACCTTTTAAGTAAAGCTCTCGGGACAATCCCTGGGGCATACCGGATAGCACATGTTTTTTACTACAACAGACTGTGTTCGGTTAGAAAGAAAGGGTTTTAGCAATAATATTAGATTCATAAGATGAAGTAATTTACAAATTAAGAGGCTATGATCAACTTTGTCGAAGGTTTTGCTAAAGTCTATCACTGCTATGCCAGTCTGTTTTCCTGTTTCTAAGTTGTTAAAGAGTTCTTGGCTGAAGGAGATGAGCTGAGTTTCCCAATAGTATATAAGCTTAGCGTGGAAGCCATGCTGTAGTGGGTATAGTAAATTACACTGAGTTCTAACCAATCACTTTTTTAATTATCTGTTTTCAAAATCTACTGGATGTATAAAAGTAAATATTTGACGATACGTAACTAGGTTAATTAGGCATTGAATTGCATCATTAAATTTCGAGTACATATACAAGTGTGCTCAGAAAGGCCAGTTTGCTAGATTTAAACCATTTGCACGTGCAGCCCGGACGACAATGCCATCGAATACAAAGTTGTGGCAGTACGTTGTTTTAAAAACTTAAAACATGGCGAGGATGACTATTCCTGAGCGTGAAAGAGCAGTTGGAATGTTGACTGCAGGAGCACCGTAAGACAGTTAAGTTGCTGCATTTGACATTTAAAGCTCAAAAGTATTAAACGTTGCCAAATCAATTGAAACAACATTCAAAAGACGTGCAAAAGGTCCCCAGTTTTCATTTCAGGTTGCTAGACATTACATTATAACAGGGCTTTCGCCATTATTCATGCCATGTGGGCAAAATTTCGGCGGACCGGAAGTGCCCGAGATCACGTTCGCCGACCGCGACAGAGGGTGACAACGCACCGTCACGACCAACACGTGGTTCTGACCCACTTGCGAAACCGTTTCCTGTCTTCTACGGTGACAGCTCGGAATGTTATTTGACGTCAATTAACCGTCCTGTATCACCAAGGACAGTACGCAACCGTCTGAAAGACGTCGGAATCAAACCATACCGACATCGATTGGACACGTCAACATTTGCGCTTAACTAGGGCGGATTGGGCTAATGTTTTGTTCGTTGATGAGACACGAATTAGGTTACGTGATGCAGACGGAAGTATACGTGTGTACCGTCATAGGGGAGAACGGTACATCGAAAACTGTCGTTGAAGTAGACCAGTTCGGCAGTGATTCAGTAATGTTGTGGACAGTGTGTCGATGCACACGAAAGCTCGTGCTGTCGTTTATTCGAGGAAAGCTCACAGCCCAAAGATATCATAATGACGTCATTTTACTCGTTCTCATCCCTCACGTAAGAGCTAACAGTGGCATGTCAATTGTCCAAGGTAATGCACCATGTCACTTGGCAAGAGCTACACAGGCGTTCCTGTTAATCAAGTTCGAGTTGTCCATATGCCCGCAAGAAGTCCGAACTTAAACCTAATAGAGCATATTTGGGATTTGTTGAAAAGGCGAGTTCGAACCCTGCCCCAGCAGCTCAATTTATTTTCCCTTGAGCAAGATATCATCAGAGTTTGGGGTCTCTATCAGCCAACAAGAAATACACCAATGCGTAACAGATGCGTGTGATTGCTGCACACCAAATATTAGGTCGCTAAAAGTTGATAGTGTGACTGACTTTTGAGGGTAGCATTACATCATAGCTTACTGCGTTTGTAATCCTAAACCAGTTTTGCAGATATTGTTCACCTTTCACATACCCGAAAATGAAATAAAATTTAATTCATACAATTCCCAAAATTTTCTTCCCAGATATTTCATAAATTTTAAATGATCGGTTAGAACTTTCCGTCAGTGTATTTAGGTAAACAAGTTATTATATTATGTTATATATTTGAAACTATGATATGCTTCATAAGTTCAGAGGCGAGGCAAGTCTATGATATTGGCCTGTAGGGAAAGGTTATATTTTTATTCTATAACTTAAACTTACATGTGTCGTTAGAAAGTATAATTTGAATATTGAATACATTTAACTTTTGTATTTGTATTGTATTGTATTGTATTGTATTGTATTGTATTTTATTTGTTTGGGGTTTACCGTCGCTGCGATAGTATCATATAGCGACGTCCAGCTAATTACAGGTGGAGGAAGACCCCGAGTGCTCAGAGGTAACCGGGTAGAACCACCGTCCTACCGCAAGCCAGCTGGAAGGCTTCCTCACATGAAAAATCCGAAGTCCCTACCGGGATTCGAACCCACAGCGGTGAGGGGCTGAGAGATTTGTAGTCCACGACTGTAACCGCTCGGCCACGGCGGCCCTACTTTTGTATTTGATTTTATGTGATTTTCAACGTTCTCGAATTCCCCGGTTAAAATGAACACGTTCTTAGGACATACGAAATTTGAGAGGGGAGGGGGAGTGTTATTTGAAATGGTTAGTTGTAACGTTTTCAAGCCACCACTCTCCAACCCCCACCCCCCACCCCAACACACACCCATAATTTAAGTCCTCTTTAGTGTGTTACTTATATTGGGAGTTGAGGAGTTTTTGAAACCGTTACGCCAGTGTTAATTCTCACTTCTAATAGATTTTAAATCTACAACATGCAAAACTTAGATTAATTTCAAAGTCGTAATAAAGAACATTCCTTAATGTAAAAGAGTAAATCGTACTTTTGATAAATCAAGATAACCCCTGGGAAAATGGTCTTTTGTAACATTCCTCAGAACTTTTGTTGTGTGCGATTGAGTTTCATTCATTTTTTTTTATATTTAGAAGTCCGTGTCTCATATTGAATTATGCCGTGCCATTATAGAACAGAGAAGTGGGTGATGGGGAAGGTCACACTACTTTTTTTCGCAAGTGGGAACGATTTAGGTGAACCTAAGCCTAATGTTGATTTAGTTGAATCGTTCAATAAAAGACTGAGCGAAATATGATTTACGTAATGCTGAACACAGGTGAATCAGTGAGAAAAATATAAATTATAAAGATAGGTTAAGATAGCATATTAAAAATCTCCTTTCGACTCCGTTCTTGCATTGAATATTTTTACAATAAGTTCAGATACAGGGTGCGGGTCATAGATGAAGGTGGTGGGCTCCTGTGTAGGAATTCCTAATTTGACCTGCCACTTTCTTCATTTGCATGTGACTCCATACAGGTTAAACAGGTTATATGCGCCATGTTCATTGACTACGTAGCCATTGGTTGCGAGTTCGAGCTAAACGGGGGCGGATTTTTTCCAAGACTTTTTGTGTTCAGCACAGGTACCGCCGAGATCGACCAGTATAGACGTATGATGTAAAACATCCTCTAGCGGATAGAGTTGAAAGCTGTTAAAATGTTTTATGATACTGCAATTGTATAGAATACTTTGTAAAAATATGTCAATGTACTCGCGGTGTACCGAGTATATTACTCACTGGTATACAGGTCATGAAAGAATCTCAATCGGGACGTCTACCCGTCACGGAAGTGCCCGAGTAATTCCGAATGGATATATAAACTAAATATTCGTTGGGGTTGTGGTTCATGTTAATTTTTATTCATAAGGTATATCTGTAACACTAAACTGATGCATGATGGGACACTCAAAAGTGTATTTTGGCCAAAACTTTTCACTTTGAACAAATGTTCCTTTGTGGGTAATTCCAGTATTTCATTTAGGTTTGAATAATTTAATCAATTGAAAGTTAGTTTTCTTTGAAGAATCGCGTTAAATATGTTTTCGATGTATAAGAATATGTGAAGTCTAATTTTTGCAAGGATGTGTTTAACTTTGCACATTTTATTCATTCTTAGTATCTTTTCATTGGTTAAAAATAATGGTTTCTTTATGTATGCAAATAGCGACGAGAACGAGTCCTCTCTTAAATGAGCTTTTCGTGATTTATCTTTCGAGAGTAGAACAAACCTTTTATAAAACGATGTCTTTGGTGGGTAATTAGCTGAAAATGATTAGTAACAAGTTTGTGGTGTATATGACCTTCTTGATGTATCTGACTGATAATGCTGATATGTTTTATTTTATCTTTTTAGCAATTTTGTCTTCCGCTGCAATCTAAAATCAAAATACGAATGTCTTCCGTTACAATCATTAAAATATTATTAGTATGAATTTATTTGTGTTTGTACAAATATTATTGTAAAATACAAAAAAAACCTTTCTTAATATTTTCCCTTTCAAATTAAACATTTATCAAATATGAAAACGTGTAGATCTAAAACACTGTTATAAATATTGTATCTGATAAGCTGATATCAATATTCTGTAACGTATATCCAATCATCTTGTTTTTCAGTTCGGTAATCTTGCAATATGATTCATGCTGAGAAATGAAATGCTGAAAAGTTATTTAACGATCCGACGTACTCGATTCGCTCTTCGCGGTGGTCGTAACTTGTCCTTTTATGATCGGTATAATCAAATCAACCATCGAAACACAATCCGTCTGCCAACGTACAGCGCGCTATGTTTTGCTTGTGCTATACAGTTTCATTCATGGAACGAACTGCATCATTTAAGCTCTAACCGATGGACAAGTAACGCGTAGGAACAATTGCACCATTGTTCTGAAGGCTAATTAAAATGTATTAATCCGCGGCAAGTAACATTCAGGCGCTGCTATGTTTATGAGATTTTTATGGAAAAAAAAGTGACTGATGCCTTCTTGAAAATACGATATCCCGGAATTACAAAACATTTTGATGCTTAAGAATAATCATTGGGAAACAGGGAATGACCTCACAATGAGTTTCACTTGAATAGAAAATTAAAGCAAATGAGACCTATTTTACTTGAATAACAAATAAGTAACGCAATAGTGTTCCCGATACAGTTGTAGCCCTTGGTGGTTTGACGGTCAGGAATCAAGTTGGAATATTAAATGTGACATAGACGACTTTTTGTTTATCAACAAGGGTAAGTTTTATTTATTTATTTATTTATTTATTTATTTATTTGTCATAACGTAATACTATTTAAGGTACGTATAGATACATGAAAAACGTTATTGTCTATAAAGATAACGTATTTACCAATGGTTTATAAATTTTAGTCAAGTCTTTTTTGAAGTGTTATAAATAATATGAGGCCTTTTAATAGTTCAGGCGGTGTGCCTGTACTTTGTACCTTAATGAGGAGGATTTGGAGGAATCCTACCGATTAGCAACCACACGAGACGGTCCTAATTTCACACTCGTTTAACTATGTTATTGAGATAAACTATACTTTAGTTATTTCAGAAAGAGATTTGTGACTTTCATGCGTCCTGGACAAGGGAATGATTAGCTATGTAGATAATTGAGGCTACGGGTTATGTTTTAAACTCTACCTCGGATATCTTAATTTCACTTTTAGCTTTTTTACATGCTTGAATGTGGAAAAAGTAGAAGAAAATAATTAAATTATCAGTAAAATGAAATTTAGATATTGATTTAAAATACATCTTAAAAGTATTTTTGCCAACAATTTGATCTGATCTACGAATGCAAAGCGATGCCTGGTTGTAATGCTGTAACAATGACGAGAACCTCATTTATGTCAACACGTTATGAATATAATTACACATTTATTTATTTATTTATTTATTTATTTTTGCAAAGCACACTTTACAAGCTATAGCTGGCAACTAGAATATATTAGTTTTCAGCAACATATTCCCGTTCACCATTTACACCCCTTGGAAATATATCTTAAGCCTACATTTCAATAAATATTAATTTCTTTTAAATACGCTCGCATGCTGTATCACTAAAATAAAATTTGATTTTTGTATTGAATGTTTTATTTCGTATCGCATGGCGCAACTTTGTCACAATACAAATATTTGCCATGTTTCAAAACGCCACACAAGTCGAATATTTTAAACTATCGGCCTAAAACTAACAGCAAGATGGCGAAATAAATTTATGTAAACATGGGTCCTTCAGCCTAGAAAAAAGAAGTCGAAGTACAATGCATATTGATAATAGATGTTCGATGTGAAAACCAAACAAATAGCGATCGATCTAAAGAAAGATATTTGTAAACATTCTATGGTGTCTGGGTTCTACAAAGAGATGTCTCTCCGGTACATCTGTGAACGTGCAAATTGAGGACAGAACCACTGGCCAAGGTCATTATGAATAAGATTTAGTTTGAACTTTATTTTGCATCGATTACGAAACAAGTTATCAGAATTGATATAAATCACTCTCGATCGTATATATTCATTAATGTAGGAGGAAACCGGAGATCCCGGAGAAAACCTACGCGTCTGGACAGCGACTACTGTACCTCTCATGTACGTGGCCAGAAATCGAACTCGGGACGCATTATGAAAAGCGAAGCGCGTCACTACTACGTCACTACTACGTTATTTAGGTATCCATTATAACAAATGTTTCGTATTCATATCCAAACTATTATAAACTTATTGTTTATTGTTATACACACAGTATATTCAAATATTCTATGTAGCTGAATAATTCAATAATGTTTGAATTATATGAGATTAGACTAATATCACACATTTAATTATATGATCATTTACGTACACATAAGCTGATTAAACCACATCTGAAATTGATCTTGATTATTATGAGATTGGCCCATTCCATGCCTTATGAACACCTGAAATTGATCTTGTTATTTTGGATGGATTCATACATAAACTAAATCAAAACTTTAAACGCTAAGAAATACAATACTGTATATATCCGCTCATGAATTAGTGAAAACATGACACCAGTAGTGATATCTAAATTTTGTGACTCTTTCTATGCGCAAAATACTAGTCCAACTTATTTTTTTTTCTTTTAATTTTTTTTAGCAAGTCTTTTTTTTTTTTAAATACACGTTAATTTAAAGCTCTTTATATACATATATTTACTACCCGGAGATATTTCATGAATTTTGCTTCAAGGTGTAAGGTCTTCGGAATAAACTTTGCGATGTAAATATCACTATATATTGCTTCATATCATATGGAGTTATTTTTAATACCGACGGGATAATGAAAGGTACAAAGGGATATGTCTCAGTCAATGCCAAAAAGCTGTTGTTAAATATATTAAACAATTAGTGCATTACCCGGAATAAAGTCATCCACAATTTTATGCATAAAATTGTAACAATCAACGAGGACTGGAAAAAATAAAGGGACTTTTGAGAAAATAATCTTTACTGATTTTTCAGATGTCTTTCTTCTTTGTCGATAATAAGTGTACACATCTGGATGCATTTTATCCAAGTAACATATGTATGTGTATTACATGTCTTCAAGTTTAAATACAATGGCTAGCAAAATAAATGTCCGTTGAAAGTATGTTAATATCTAATTTCAGTTAAGGTATCCTGCAATTTTTAAATCGGTATCCATGTAATCGACCTTCTTTCATACCATAAAGCCATTTAAATGTATAAATGCCCCCTTATACAGTTAATGACCCCCGTATAATCAATGACCTCCTATACAAAATATTACCCCCTATGTCACCTTATTTGCAACATATAATTATTTAAACAAAGGATGAAATGAATTTTTAATAGTAAAAGCATTTAAAATCCACTATAAATGGTCCATATACAAGTATAACATGAGGTCGAAAATCAGGCCAAATACATGTACACCCAAGTCTATTATACGAGTATTTTTCTTTATTGTGCTATCACGAAATGACTGCAGATTTAATGTGTGGTAATTCAGGAACTGTTTAATATGAAGAGAAACCTCAGTAACGAAGCGGAACATCCACAAGTGTTCTGTAATCAAAGACACGCCGTCTAGGTGGCCTGCCCTTGCACGAAATTCCCGTGCTCAAAGGCGCGCACGCACTATCAGTTTTCAATGTTTGGTATCATCTGGCAATAGATAAGGCGGATTTATTGCTACAGAAAAAACATGGGTTTAAGGATGCGAAATAAAACACAAAGTAATGATTTATTTCATATTTAAGACGTGAAAACGCGCTGTTATCAAGCTACGAGCAATTAAAGGATAATTAGAGTTATTGGTTTATCAGAGTGAACAAAATTAAAGTAAAAAGAATTAGTGAAGTTTCCTCGGGGACGTATACCGATATTGGTCCATGACAGCTGATGTCATTATAGATTAGGCAAGTTTCGGGTGTATGTCAATTTAAACCGATATTACACCGATGCACGTAAGCTATCTTCAAATCTTTTAGGTTCAATTATTTTTGCACGTGCTCTTTAAGGTAATTTTCATACATCTTAAAAAGTTTGCACTAATTGGCATACGAACTGAAACCATTGCATCTGCTGCATTTAAAATGTTTAACGCATTTATTTATCAGCCAGTCCAGACACTATAGTAGCGATTACTCGAGTTGGTAAAAGATTTCAAGCCAATTATTAACCTTTATAGACTCATTGACGCACTCAAGGTACCACATAAGCTGATTGCAAAGCAACTCAATCTACCAATTATGTAAACATAATTCATGAGAGCGGACATAAATGACACTGCAGTATTGACTGTTAGCTGTTAGATAGTTTCATTATCTCATGAGGAGAACATTTTAGTTGAATTATGAGGTGGATAGAAGTGGGCAACTCTATAAAAATGTCATCATAATCTGTGTCGTATATATCAAGCAAATGATGTTTCGAAATACGTCTGTATCAGTGAATCATTGCTATTAAATAACGTTTACCTTTCCACATTTCTTACAGAAATATATCATAATATTATCTTACATGTGAACCCAGAATATCAGATAAAACATATGACAATAGCAGTTTAATGTAGTGTAGCAATAAAATAAAGTATCTTCCATTTTTAATTTTCAAAATCTTATATTTTTTCGAGTAGATGTAATGAATAGAAAATAGAACATACACTTATAGTTACAATTTAATGGTAAATCGTTTTGATAAAATATATTGATCAATGCCGCGTCGTAATTTTTCTACACTTCAATTCATGCTTATTCCCATACATCATTTGATAACAACGCATTATTTTGACATTTTCTTCAATCTGTCACATTTTATGTCGCCCGCATTTTTAACTGCCTTGTCTATTTTTCAGATATTATACAGAAGTACGGAATGACTGCAGTCAAGTCCAATTTGCTGTAGTATAACGAACTACTTGCCGCACGAGAAGTGGGCATTAACATCCATTAGTAACCCGGATGCGAACATTCTACGGTAAATTGAAACCACTGAATATAACATGATCTCGTTCATTTGTACTGGCCCATAGCAAGTGTCAATAAAAACAACAAAGACGACAGATTGACTTTATGTAATATTCTGGGTAGAAATCACAAGGAAAGAAGTCATAAGAAGGGGAAGGGCGTAAAGACGTTCAGGGAAATTTTAAAAATCTGCCGTAAATATGGCGGTAGATATGAAGAATTTTATTAAACCAGCAAAAGAGTGTTTGAAAAACACAGCCTCGAACTCCAGTCCTCCATATTGCGAGGCCACATGGGACACAATCACGTGCTGGCCACCTACACTTCCGGGCTTCACTGCCAAGCAACTGTGTCCGGATATATTTGGTGCACCGGATCAAAGGTACGTTTATAGAAAGTGCGAATCGAGCGGAAGTTGGTCGAAACCGGAAATGTGGAAGGGTTTCGGATTTAGTGACTACGGTGAATGCATTGATCACATTAGTATAATTGAGGAAGTTTTTGAAATAGAAAGAGAGATTGAAAGTGACGATCCGGAAGTTGCTTATGTTAACCTAAAAAAGACGGTTGCAGTAATAGTTCTCTTGTCCATATCTCTGGTATGTGTTCTTATCTCGATTGTTGGATCACAATTTATGCTTCCCAAAATTCAGACTCATACAGTAAACAGCAAAATTTCAAAACATTTATTTGTTGCTGTGTTTCTCGAAGCTTCAATCAATTTGATCGAGAAGTGTTTAGTTTTCAATGACGCCACCCATCACCAACAGGTTCTCATGGGCACCCAGTATTTGTGTGAATCTCTCATAATTATGTCAGAACTAGCCTGTGTAGTTGTTGCAATGTGGGTGTTGATCAAAACTCATAACTTGCACCTGGTTGCCAAATCGGAGCGACTTTGTATGTCAGGTTATCTGACTTACTGTCTCTTAGGATGGGGTATTCCGATAATTCCAGTAACAATATGGGCTGTGACATCATCACTAGGCCACAGGGTCACGTGCTGGACCGGATACCAGGCACAGGCAATCATCTGGATCATTGGTGTCCCTAAGCTTCTGATGATCCTGACTGCTTTGTCATACTTGATCATGACTTTCCAGAAAATGTCCAAAAATGTTCACAATCTTCAAAAAAATTGTACCTATCGTAGAACATACCTTGACACGATTGGAACCGCCATTTTCATTGTATACATTTGCCTGTCATTTTTCATGACAGTTTTGCACAGCAAGCTGTCAGCATATAATGAAATCAACAGAGGATTTGAAATCGTCTGTCTCGTCCAAAAGGCAATGGAAGGAATGGTTCTGTCTTTAGTGCACTGGAGTTTCAATGCTGACGTGAGGAAGTTTCTGGAAACTAAAGCCAGACGGATATCCCGCCAGCAACTTGTGCCAACGGTTCCAGATGAACTAGAACTCTAATCGTGGTGGCATACGGGTGCGATACACTGAAATAATTTAATTGTTAATCACGTTTTTGGACTAGTGTTTGCAGTTAAGGTATATAAACAATGAAATCAGCTGCTTCTGTATTTGTTTTTGTTATTTTCAGGCTGGATTGAGTACTAAATAATGTTATGAAAAAGAAATTCAGTTTTCTGTTGCTGTGAAATTCTTAAACGTTGCTTTCGTGATTTATTGTGAACAGAAACCTACCCAAAAAGAAAATAAATAAAAATGACATTGCTGCTTCATGTAAAATTATACTATATTATCAATCTGAATCAGTGTTTAAAAGTGTCAACAATAGCTACCTGTCTTACATTATGTCCACTGCATGGTACAGTTGCGAATGGCATAGATCTTCACGTACGTCATAGCGTTTGAATAGACGTAGTCTATATATGACAAGAATGTCTTGAGAATAATTAACAGTAACCTTCAGAAGTGTTCGGTGTGTGACTAGTTAAATTTCGTAAAAATATACTTGACAACTTGACAGTATCGACTAGTTAAATATCGTTAACATATACATAACGTCGAGACAATGTCCACAGTAAAATATCTTATACATACGTGACGTCTAGACAGTGTCCACTAGTTAAATATCTTAAACATACGTGACGTCTACACAGTGTCCACTAGTTAAATATACTGAACATATACGAGACCTCTGGACAGTATCCACTGGTTAAATATCGAAAATACATACATGACATCTTGACAGTGTCCACAATTAAATATCGTGAATACATACGTGAAGTCTAGACAGTGTCCACTAGTTAAATATCTTAAATAGATACATGACGTCCAGACAGTATCTACTAGTTAAATATCGTAAATACATACGTGACGTCTTGACAGTATCCACTAGTTAAATATCGTAAATACATACGTGACGTCTTGACAGTATCTACTAGTTTACTAGTTAGATATCGTAAATACATACGTGACGTCTTGACAGTATCCACTAGTTAAATATCGTAAATACATACGTGACGTCTTGACAGTATCCACTAGTTAAATATCGTAAATACATACGTGACGTCTAGACAGTATCCACTTGTTAAATATCGTAAATACATACGTGACCTCTAGACAGTATCAACTAGTTAAATATCGTAAATACATACCAGACCTCTAGACAGTATCCACTAGTTAAATGTCGTAAATACATACCAGACCTCTAGACAGTATCCACTTGTTAAATATCGTAAATACATACCAGTCCTCTAGACAGTATCCACTAGTTAATATCGTGAATACAAACATGACGTCTAGACAGTATCCACTTGTTAAATGTCGTAAATACATACCAGACCTCTAGACAGTATCCACTTGTTAAATATCGTAAATACATACCAGACCTCTAGACAGTATCCACTAGTTAAATATCGTGAATACAAACCAGACCTCTAGACAGTATCCACTAGTTAAATATCGTAAATACATACCAGACCTCTAGACAGTATCCACTAGTTAATATCGTGAATACAAACATGACGTCTAGACAGTATCCACTTGTTAAATATCGTAAATACATACCAGACCTCTAGACAGTATCCACTAGTTAAATGTCGTAAATACATACCAGACCTCTAGACAGTATCCACTTGTTAAATGTCGTAAATACATACCAGACGTCTAGACAGTATCCACTTGTTAAATATCGTAAATACATACCAGACCTCTAGACAGTATCCACTTGTTAAATGTCGTAAATACATACCAGACCTCTAGACAGTATCCACTAGTTAATATCGTGAATACAAACATGACGTCTAGACAGTATCCACTAGTTAAATATCGTAAATACATACCAGACCTCTAGACAGTATCCACTAGTTAATATCGTGAATACAAACATGACGTCTAGACAGTATCCACTTGTTAAATATCGTAAATACATACCAGACCTCTAGACAGTATCCACTAGTTAATATCGTGAATACAAACATGACGTCTAGACAATATCCACTAGTTAAATATCGAAAATACATACCAGACCTCTAGACAGTATCCACTAGTTAAATATCGAAAATACATACCAGACCTCTAGACAGTATCCACTTGTTAAATATCGTAAATACATACCAGACCTCTAGACAGTATCCACTAGTTAATATCGTGAATACAAACATGACGTCTAGACAGTATCCACTAGTTAAATATCGTAAATACATACCAGACCTCTAGACAGTATCCACTAGTTAATATCGTGAATACAAACATAACGTCTAGACAGTATCCACTTGTTAAATATCGTAAATACATACCAGACCTCTAGACAGTATCCACTAGTTAATATCGTGAATACAAACATGACGTCTAGACAATATCCACTAGTTAAATATCGAAAATACATACCAGACCTCTAGACAGTATCCACTAGTTAAATATCGAAAATACATACCAGACCTCTAGACAGTATCCACTTGTTAAATATCGTAAATACATACCAGACCTCTAGACAGTATCCACTAGTTAAATATCGAAAATACATACCAGACCTCTAGACAGTATCCACTAGTTAAATATCGTGAATATATACTAGATATCTACACAGTGGCCAGTGGTTAAATATCTTACATACATACGTTACAACTAGACAGTGTCCACTAGTTAAATATCGTGAATATATACTAGACGTCTAGACAGTGTCCACTAGTTAAATATCGAAAATACATACGTGACGTCTAGACAGTGTCCACTAGTTAAATATCGTGAACACATACATGACGTCTAGACAGTGTTCAATATCGTAAACACATACATGACTTCTAGAAATAGTCAATATGAATGACGTCCTAGTTATGAACAAGACTCTGAATTTGTTGATCTTTAACGATGCTGCGTTTTCGCAAAATCGAAGCATGTCACACGGATTGTGTTGCAGCCGACAAATCACAGTGGGTCACCATTCTCTTGTTTCTCCAATAGTTTTATTTTAGTGAAAATTAAATGTTCAATAAACAAATTTCAGGCTTGAAGTCCATTTATGCTTATCTTTTCTTACAGTATTTATAATTCATAGTGAGTACAAAAATGATTAATAAATGTAGTCTTGATACTTCATGCGATGTTAAATGGGCTATTCTAATTGAATTAATGCACTGTTGTGATCGAAAAATGACAAACTTTAATTTTAATAACTCCGAGGATCACCCTTTGCGGCATAAGACTCTCATCAATTTATCAGTTGAAGCATTTATCAGTTATTAGCCAAAATGTATCTTAAATTCGTGCATACAGCGATATTCATATATTTTCAGCTTCTTTTCGGTGCAAACAGATTTGTATCACTTTATTGATAATTAGTTTTAATAATGTTTCGCTGGATATGAAAACACTTAGACACGTTGATTAATTTCTGTATCGTTTGCACCTTCACTTTTCCGGTCGGCCTGGTGCGGATATAACGATGGAATAAGTCATAAATTATTGTTAGTCACATTTAACATGTCATAAAAAAATCGTGATGGAAAAATAAACTGCAGATAAATTGTATGTGGTAATTGAGCGAAATGTTGATGCTAAATTCCAACGACTGGGGTTAACTGGTACTAAATGAAGTATACAAGGGGGGAAACAAGAATCCAAAACAGGTTTAAAGTTTTTCCATGATTTTACAAAACTTGTTTTGAGATATCTTTTCATAACATGGTATCTATTCATGTGTATGATCTCCTGTGGTCCAGGTACATTCTTTCATATTTCTGAGGGTTTAATTTAACATGACATATCGTAATGTTCACTGTTCACGCATCTATCGTATATGAAACTAGATTAAATTGAACTCTTTAGGTATTATTTTAATACAATCTTAAATTGCGGAGCTAAGGTATTCCTTAAAGGGGGCCTTTTTTTTAAATTTTTAAAAAGTTTTTTAGGGTCTGGAAAGATGTGTTCCCATAATCATCGGGCGTCTCTAAAACAACAACAACAACAACAACAAGAACAACAACAAAAACAACACAACAACAACAAAAACAACATAGAACAGAACAACACAATCATTCAACATGTTTAAATTGTTGGAAGCGTTTGAGACAAACGACAAATCAATGCTGATATGTTTCAATATTAACACATATTTTAAGAACTAACATCCACTCACTGCCATATTCATTAATTGGGAACATTTATAATGCATAGTAAATTTTACCGTCTGCACTGCTCGCTGTCTCAGCACTGAATATAGTGCAAGTGAATCCCGTACACAACTAGCCAATACACACCCAACAACTTTATCGATACTACATCGCATAAAGAGAAGTTTTAATTTTCTACTAATTCGCACACTCATACGTAGAAAATTATACTTCATTTCATAATTCTGAGAAATATAAAGAAAGTATGAAATGAAATTCTCAACAGATGAAAAATGGCCATCCAAGGATAGTTTCCTACATAATCTAAATAAATAATACATCATTTACGATACCTATACACCTGGTGACACGTGCTGCCCATATAGACAGGATTTACCCTGACCTTCAAACTGACGTGCTTTCCAATATCTACCGACTAATGATAATCACCGTTTTAAATTCGGAGAACACCACCTCCGAAAAGATCAAAAACAACAACACACACACAGCAGCAAAAGCGAACAACACACAATTGAAACAAATTAAAAAAAAAAATATCACCATCAATGATAACAGCAAAATTAAAACACAGTAATGATAAAAATAAAAGCAGAAAATTAAGTAGGGAAATGGTAATCAAAGTCAACCAAATGCAATGGAATTTATCACTATCACCATTGTTTTATTAACAAAAATAAAATGCAGATAACCATGTTGCAGAATCTAACTTGAGCCCCTTGTTTCAGAAGTCTACTCTATCAAACATCTGCAATTCAGGGCACGTGATCCTAATGCACTTAAGAAAACGCACGTGCGAAAGGCCGGAATTTCGGGAAAAATGCCACAAACAAGCCTTTCTTGTTAAGATTAATTTATTCCGTATCATGTCCAATAACATAGAGAATATTGGCACAAAACGAGTGTTATCAGTTTGTTTAGCCACTTCAGTTCAAATGTTTAACATTCTTTAGAAGAAATTTATATTATAAAAAACGTAGAAAGTACATGTGCATAAATATGTAATAAGTTACTCACATTATAACAGCGGGTTTATTTATATCGATATATTGAAAATTATAACCAATGCATTCCATGAAAATCAAACATCAGTTACGTTCTTAAATTTGAGATACAACAAAGGCGTGACTATTCTGCATATTTTCTTTATTGAGAAGTATAACATTTTTACATTAAAACGCCCACAAATACGAACCTTTGAGTCAAACCACACTTTCATTAGCAACAACAGCAGTAGTAAGAACATATATCTCATTTAAAGTTATCAAAGGTGTTATGTAATGAAATTTCTATCCATGTCGCATGTTCAATCTCGTCTTTATCCGTGTCAACACCGTGTACCTAGTGTCCTTATGTCAGTAATATCTCGTCTTATTCCGTGTCAACACCGTGTACCTAGTGTCCTTATGTCAGTAATATCTCGTCTGATTCCGTGTCAACACCGTGTACCTAGTGTCCTTATGTCAGTAATATCTCGTCTGATTCCGTGTCAACACCGTGTACCTAGTGTCCTTATGTCAGTAATATCTCGTCTGATTCCGTGTCAACACCGTGTACCTAGTGTCCTTATGTCAGTAATATCTCGTCTTATTCCGTTTCAACACCGTGTACCTAGTGTCCTTATGTCAGTAATATCTCGTCTTTATCTGTGTCAACACCGTGTACCTAGTGTCCTTATGTCAGTAATATCTCGTCTTATTCCGTGTCAACACCGTGTACCTAGTGTCCTTATGTCAGTAATATCTCGTCTTTATCCGTGTCAACACCGTGTACCTAGTGTCCTTATGTCAGTAATATCTCGTCTGATTCCGTGTCAACACCGTGTACCTAGTGTCCTTATGTCAGTAATATCTCGTCTTTATCTGTGTCAACACCGTGTACCTAGTGTCTTATGTCAGATATCTCGTCTATCCGTGTCAACACCGGTACCTAGTGTCCTTATGTCAGTAATATCTCGCTATCCGTGTCAACACCGGTACCTATTCCTTATCAAATATCTCTCTTATCCGCAAATTACAGTGTCTTATCAGAAATTGTCTTTGTGTAAGTACTATGCCTTATTCATAATATCCTTTTTGTTCAACACTTACATGTCTTTCAATCTCCTTCCTTCAAAGTTACCTATTCATGTTAATACCGTCTTATCCGTTCAACACGGACCTAGGTCCTATTCGTAAATCTCGTCTATCCGTGTAAGTGTACTATTCCTATCAGTAATACTGTCTATCGTCAAACGTGTACTAGTGTTTATTCATAATATCTGTTATCTGTTCAAAGTTATATTCTTAGTCAGAATACTGTGATTGTGTCAACACTTACAGTTCTTATTCATAATATTCTCTGTTCCGTGTCAACACCTGTACTATTCTTATGTCAGTAATATCTGTCTTATCGTTTCAAAGTTACATTCTTATGCGTAAATCTTTATCGTCACACGACCTTGTCCTATTCAGTAATACCGTTGATTCCTTCAACGTTACTAGTTCTTATGTCA
>CM037785.1:54149618-54199618 GCA_021229015.1 Solen grandis | reverse complement strand
GAACACAAACCACGTGACGGCTGCAGACCGCGTACAAACTTTTGTTGCATATTTCAAGTGTGACGTCATATGACGTCATAGGCATATGAAAATCATAGAAATCAAAATTTCAGCGTTTGAAGCATGTGTCATTAAATTTTCATTGCCCTTCGACAATTGAAACATATAGAAATATTCTTGTTAATATTAGAAATACATTATCATATAATGACGTCACGTGACGTCATATGACATTTATTTTCACAAAATGTTTAAAACTTCTAGAGACCTATATACTGACTAAAAATCAACTTTCTATCTTAAATAGGACAGATTTTATAAGCATTTAAAAATTTACGACCTTGGTTCGAATCTTGGATTCGCTATAGAACCATGGACTTTTCGAATTTTGAAAAACGGACACAGGGATGCACAACTAGAACTTAATATACACAATCTGTGAAAATTTGATGAAAATCGGTTCACAAACAATGGCTGTAGACCGCGAACAAACTTTTGTAGCATATTTCAAATGTGACGTCATATGACGTCATAGGCATATGAAAATCATAGAAATCAAAATTTCCTGACGTGGCTAATAAGTCATAAAAATTTCATCGTCCTAGGAGTATTGCAACATAGAAAAATAAGCGTTTAGTTAGGAAGAAAAAAAGAATAATAATAATAACTAGATGTCATTCGTTTAAACGAATGATAGGACTTTCTGCAACATCTGCTTTATATAGTATATATAGAAGATGACATAATAGATAATCTGTCCAAATTGCAACTTTCTATCTCCTCTATTTCTATATAAAATAGCACAAATAGAACACATTCTGTGAATTTTAATAAAAGTCCGCCCATATCTTGCACATGTAGTTTACATACAAAATTTATACTATGTCATATGACATGAAAGAAAAATTAAACTGTGTTCAAATGTAAGTTTCTAACTTTCATCACACATACAATTTCATCACTCCAGCTCAGTTGTAACCTTGTTTAGTTTTAGCCTCAGTAGGAAGAAGTATTGAATATTTGTATAGTGCTATATCCTTTCGACACCTGTAACGTAGTTAAACGTATTTAGCGATTTTGGCGTGTTTGGGCTTCCGTAGTTTTGCCATAAATTCCTGGAATTTCGAACTATGGTGATATTTTGAAAGGTAACATCCCAGCCTACAAACTGATGCAATATGAATATCGTTAGCATAACAATGCAGTTTTTAGATGGTCTAAAATGTGGGGCTGCGTGTGAATTTTTCAAGGCTTGCAAACTGCTCGCTAGCTACATAGTGTTGCAAATACGGATTTTTGTCTTGTGCCGTTGTACATGTATTAACTTCAATGCTTATTTTGGAAACAGTCAACATTCGACAAAAAAAAAATCAAAAAAATCAAGATATAGCCCATCAATTGCAATTTGATATATATATATATATTTTTTTTTTTTAAGTCGTTGCGCAAGTGTTTAAGCTTGGTGACCCCTGCGCGTGACCTTTTCCATATTTTTATGATGCATGATTATGAAATATCTTATTTTCCATGTAACTTTCTTATATGAAGTCCAATTTCAATAAACTTGGTACCGTTAGAAAGCTCTTAAAACATGCTACATTTTATATGCATAATGTATAAACTTATCTTCAGTCGTTACTGAGATATTGACTGTTAAACCTCAAGAAAACAGCATATTATCAGCAAAATTAGCTTCATTTCATTTAGTTTTTTTGCTTATAACTTTGTATTGAAAAAATTTTAATAAACTAAATATCTTTGGAAACGTCAATTATTCAGCTATAATTCTTATTCATACATATATTTACAAAAATCGATATTTATTGCAGTAGGGGTGAAATCAAAATTTCCTCACGTGCCTAATAACCCATAAAAATTTCATCGTCCTAGGACTATTGCAACATATTAAAATAAGCGTTTAGTTAGGAGAAGAAAAGAATAATAATAATAAACAAATGACGTCACGTGACGTCATATGACGTTATTTTCACATAATTGTTAAGACACCCAGAGACCTACTAACTGGCAAAATTTCAACTTCCTATCTCAAATAGGACAGTTTTTATAAGCATTTAAAAATTGACGTCCTTGGTTCGAATCTTGGATCCGCCATAGATGCTTGGACTTTTCGAATTTTGAAAAACGGAGACGGGTATACACAATAAGAACGTAATATACACATTCTGTGAAAATTTGATGAAAATCGGCCCATTAATAATGGCTATGGACCGTGTACAATCTTTCGTAGTCAATTTCAAATGTGACGTCATATGACGTCATAGCTTCTGAAAATCATTGAAATCGAAATTTCAGCGTCTGATTCATTTGTCATTAAATTTTCATTGCTCTTCGACAATTTCAACATATAGAAATACTCTTGTTAATATTAGAAATACATTATCATATAGTGACGTCACGTGATGTCATATGACGTTATTTTCACATAATGTTTAAGACTCTTAGAGACCTATATACTGACCAAATATCACTTTTCTATCTCAAATAGGACCGATTTATAAGCATTTAAAAATTGACGTCCTTGGTTCGAATCTTGAATTCGCTATAGAACCATGGACTTTTCGAATTTTGAAAAACGGACACGAGATGCACAACTAGAACTTAATATACACATTCTGTGAAAATTTGATGAAAATCGGCCCATTAATAATGGCTCTGGACCGTGTACAAACTTTCGTAGTCAATTTCAAATGTGACGTCATATGACGTCAAAGGCTTCTGAAAATCATTGAAATCGAAATTTCAGCATCTGAAGCATGCAGCATTAAATTTTCATTGCCCTTCGATAATTTCAACATATAGAAATAATCTTGTTATAATTAGAAATTCATTATCATATAATGACGTCACGTGACGTCATATGACATTTATTTTCACGAAATGTTTAAAACTTCTAGCGACCTATATCCTGTCTAAATATCAACTTTCTATCTTAAATAGGACAGATTTTATAAGCATTTAAAAATTTACGACCTTGGTTCGAATCTTGGATTCGCTATAGAACAATGGTCTTTTCGAATTTTGAAAAACGGACACCGAGATGCACAACTAGAACTTAATATACACAATCTGTGAAAATTTTATGAAAATCGGTTTACAAACAATGGCTGTAGACCGCATACAAACTTTTGTAGCATATTTCAAATGTGACGTCATATAACGTCATAGGCATATAAAAGTCATAGAAATCAAAATTTCAGCGTTTGTAGCATGTGTCATTAAATTTTTATTGCCCTTCGACAATTTAAACATATAGAAATATTATTTTAATATTAGAAATACATTATCATATAATGACGTCACGTGACGTCATATGACATTTATTTTCACAAAATGTTTAAAACTTCTAGAGACCTATATACTGATTAAATATCAACTTTCTATCTGAAATAGGACAGATTTTATAAGCATTTAAAAAATTTACGACCTTGGTTCGAATCATGGATTCGCTATAGAACCATAGACTTTTCGAATTTTGAAAAACGGACACCGGGATGCACAACTAGAAATTAATATACACAATCTGTGAAAATTTGATGAAAATCGGTTCACAAACAATGGCTGTAGACCGCGTACAAACTTTTGAAGCATTTTTCAAATGTGACGTCATATGACGTCATAGGCATATGAAAATCATAGAAATCAAAATTTCCTCACCTGACTAATAAGTCATAAAAATTTCACCGTCCTAGGAGTATTGCAACATAGAAAAATAAGCGTTTAGTTAGGAAGAAAAAAAGAATAATAAGAAGAAGAAGAATAAACATAACAAACCCAATAGGACTTTCTGCCGAAAGGGCAGAAAGTCCTAATAAGAAGAAGAACTAGATGTCATTCGTCTAAACGAATGATAGGACTTTCTGCAACCTGCGTTAATGCCAAAAGCAGGAGATAGAAGTTTCATGTAATGACTCACCTCTGGTAGTATATCATGTTCATGCTGAACAACTGACATTATATTCCGCGAAAAATAAGCCTTTAGTTACGAAGAAAAAAAAAAGTAGTAGTAGTATGTTTATGACGTCATATGACGTCACCATTCAAAATATATGTAGAAATTATGCAGAACTGCAAACTGTGTAAGTTTCAACTTTCTATCTCATTCCGAAATTCTTTAACCCTAAAATGAAATTTTTGGTCCTATTTTCGAATCTTACTTCAGCCACAATACTTCGGTTTTTCGGAATTATGGTTAGCTGACAAAATATTCACACCTTAGTTTCGAGATGTACCATCTGTAAAAATTTGAAGAAAATCTGATCATATATGGCAGCAGTAGAGCGCGAACACCATTTTGCACTGTTTTTAGCTGTGACGTCATGTGACGTCATAGGGTGCTGACAATAATTGAAATCAAAATTTCCTCACGTGCCTAATAACCCATAAAAATTTCATCGTCCTAGGACTATTGCAACATATTAAAATAAACGTTTAAATAAGAATAAAATGACGTCACGTGACGTCATATGACGTTTATTTTTCACATAATTGTTAAGACACCCAGAGACCTACTAACTGACAAAATTTCAACGTTCTATCTCAAATAGGACAGTTTTTATAAGCATTTAAATATTGACGACCTTGGTTCGAATCTTGGATCCGCCATAGATGCTTGGACTTTTCGAATTTTGAAAAACGGACACCGGTATACACAATAAGAACGTAAAATACACATTCTGTGAAAATTTGATGAAAATCGGCCCATTAATAATGGCTCTGGACCGTGTACAAACTTTTGTAGTCATTTTCAAATGTGACGTCATATGACGTCATAGGCTTCTGAAAATCATTGAAATCGAAATTACTGCATGTGACTCATTTGTCATTAAATTTTCATTGTCCTTCGACAATTTCAACATATAGAAATATTCTTGTTAATATTAGAAATACATTATCATATAATGACGTCACGTGACGTCATATGACATTTATTTTCACAAAATGTTTAAAACTTCTAGAGACCTATATACTGACTAAATATCAATTTTCTATCTTAAATAGGACAGATTTTAAAAGCATTTAAAAATTTACGACCTTAGTTCGAATCTTGGATTCGCTATAGAACCTTGGCAATTTCGAATTTTGAAAAACGGACACCGGTATACACAATAAGAACTTAATATACACATTCTGTGAAAATTTGATAAAAATCGGCTCATTAATAATGGCTCTGGACCGTGTACAAACTTTCTTAGTCAATTTCAAATGTGACGTCATATGACGTCATAGGCTTCTGAAAATAATTGAAATCGAAATTTCAGCATCTGAAGTATGCAGCATTAAATTTTCATTGCCCTTCAAAAATTTCAAAATAAAGAAATAATCTTGTTAGAATTAGAAATTCATTATCATATAATGACGTCACGTGACGTCATATGACATTTATTTTCACAAAATGTTTAAGACTCTCAGAGTCCTATATACTGACCCAATATCATCTTTCTATCTCAAATAGGACCGATTTTATAAGAATTTGAAAATTTACGACCTTGGTTCGAATCTTGGAATCGCTATAGAACCTTGGACTTTTCGAATTTTGAAAAACGGACACAGGGATGCACAACTAGAACTTAATATACACATTCTGTGAAACTTTGATGAAAATCGGTTCATTAATAATGGCTCTGGACCGCGTACAATCTTTTGTAGCTTATTTCAAGTGTGACGTCATATGACGTCATAGCTATATGAAAATCATAGAAATCAAAATAACATCTCTTGGAGAATAAGACATCAAAATTTCATTGTCCTTGGACCATATTAACATATATAATTATGTGTTTAAATATTAGGAATTTGATGACGTCATATGACGTCACAAGACGTCTTTTTTCACAAAATATTTTAAACTATCGGAGATCTATATACTGACAAAATAACAACCTTCTGTTTCATTTAGGGACGATTTTATGAGCATTTATCAATTTGACGTCCTTGGTTTAAATCTTGCATTCGCCATAGAACCTTGTGCTTTTCGAATTTTGAAAAACGGACAACGAGATGCACAACTAGAACGTAATATACACATTCTGTGAAAATTTGATAAAAATCGGTTTATTAATTATCGCTCTGGACCGCGTACAAACTTTTGTAGCAATTTGCCAAGTGTGACGTCATAATGACGTCATAGGCATTTGAAAATTATAGAATTTTTAATTACGCATATGAATAATATGCCATCGAAATTTCATTCTCCTAGGACGATTGCAACATATGAAAATCCGTGAGGAAGAAAAGAATAATAATAATAATAACTAGATGTCATTCGTTTAAACGAATGATAGGACTTTCTGCAACATCTGCTTTATATAGTATATATAGAAGATGACATAATAGATAATCTGTCCAAATTGCAACTTTCTATCTCCTCTATTTCTATATAAAATAGCACAAATAGAACACATTCTGTGAATTTTAATAAAAGTCCGCCCATATCTTGCACATGTAGTTTACATACAAAATTTATACTATGTCATATGACATGAAAGAAAAATGAAACAGTGTTCAAATGTAAGTTTCTAACTTTCATCACACATAGAATTTCATCACTCCAGCTCACTTGTAACCTTGTTTAATTTTAGCCTCAGTAGGAAGAAGTATTGAATACTTGTATAGTGCTATATCCTTTCGACACCTGTAACGTAGTTAAACGTATTTAGCGATTTTGGCGTGTTTGGGCTTCCGTAGTTTTGCCGCAGTTTTTAGATGGTCTAAAATGTGGTGTGAATTTTTCAAGGCTTGCAAACTCCTCGCTACCTACATAGTGTTGCAAATACGGATTTTTGTCTTGTGCCGTTGTACATGTATTAACTTCAATGCTTATTTTGGAAACAGTCCAGTCAACATTCGACAGACAAAAACAAAAAACAAAATCAAGATATAGCCCATCAATTGCAATTTGATATTTTTTTTTTTTTTTTTTTTTTTTTTTTTTTTTTAATGTTGCGCAAGTATTTAAGTTGGTGACCCCGCGCGTGACCTTTTCAATTTTTATTCATGATTATGAAATATCTTATTTTCCATGTAACTTTCTTATATGAAGTCCAATTTCAATAAACTTGGTACCGTTAGAAAGCTCTTAAAACATGCTACATTTTATACGCATAATGTGTAGACTTATCTTCAGTCGTTTCTGAGATATTGACTGTTAAACCTCAAGAAAACAGCATATTATCAGCAAAATTAGCTTCATTTCATTTAGTGTTTTTGCTTATAACTTTGTATTGCGTAAACCAATTTTAATAAACTAAATATCTTTGGAAACGTCAATTATTCAGCTATAATTCTTATTCATACATATATTTATAAAAATCGATATTTATTGAGATATGGCTACATATATGCAGTAGGGGTGAAATCAAAATTTTCTCACGTGCCTAATAACCCATAAAAATTTCATCGTCCTAGGACTATTGCAACATATTAAAATAAGCGTTTAGTTAGGAAGAAGAAAAGAATAATAATAATAAACAAATGACGTCACGTGACGTCATATGACGTTTATTTTCACATAATTGTTAAGACACCCAGAGACCTACTAACTGACAAAATTTCAACTTTCTATCTCAAATAGGACAGTTTTTATAAGCATTTAAATATTGACGTCATTGGTTCGAATCTTGGATCCGCCATATATGCTTGGACTTTTCGAATTTTGAAAAACGGACACCGGTATACACAATAAGAACGTAATATACACATTCTGTGAAAATTTGATGAAAATTGGCACATAAATAATGGCTCTGGACCGTGTACAAACTTGCGTAGTCAATTTCAAGTGTGACGTCATATGACGTCATAGGCTTCTGAAAATCATTGAAATCAAAATTTCAGCATCTGAAGCATGCGGCATTAAATTTCCATTGCCCTTCGAAAATTTCAAGATATAGAAATAATCTTGTTAGAATTAGAAATTCATTATCATATAATGACGTCACGTGACGTCATATGACATTTATTTTCACAAAATGTTTAAGACTCCCAGAGACCTATATACTGACCCAATATCACCTTTCTATCTCAAATAGGACCGATTTTATAAGAATTTAAAAATTTACGACCTTGGTTCGAATCTTGGAATCGCTATAGAACCTTGGACTTTTCGAATTTTGAAAAACGGACACCAGCATGCACAACTAAAACTTAATATACACATTCTGTGAAAATTTGATGGAAATCGGTTCATTAATAATGGCTCTGGACCGCGTACAAACTTTTGTAGCTTATTTCAAGTGTGACGTCATATGACGTCAGAGAGATATGAAAATCATAGAAATCAAAACAACATTTCTTGGGGAATATGACGTCAAAATTTCATTGTCCTTGGACCATATTAACATATATAATTATGTGTTTAAAAATTAGAAATTTGATGACGTCATATGACGTCACAAGACGTCCATTTTCACAAAATATTTAAATCTATCGGAGATCTATATACTGACAAAATATCAACCTTCTGTCTCATTTAGGGACGATTTTATGAGCATTTAAAAAAGCACAACTAGAACTTAATATACACATTCTGTGAAAATTTGATAAAAATCGGTTTATTAATTATCGCTCTAGACCGCGTACAAACTTTTGTAGCAAATTGCCAAGTGTGACGTCATATGACGTCATAGGCATATGAAAATTATAGAATTTTTTAATTACGCACATGAATAATATGCCATCGAAATTTCATTCTCCTAGGACGATTGCAACATATGAAAATCCGTGAGGAAGAAAAGAATAATAATAATAATAATAATAATAAACATAACAAACCCAATAGGACTTTCTGCTTGAGGCAGAAAGTCCTAATAATAATAACTAAAGATGCGTTTGTTCAAAAGGGCATATTTTACTGTCATAACTCTGAAATTTTCGTTATTCTGAACAACTGGCATCATGTCAAAATCATTGCCCAAATATGAAAATTAAGAAGTATGCTTATGACGTCACAAGACGTCATATGACGTCAAGACTCAAGATGTATGTAGAAATTCTGCAGAACTGCAAACTGTGTAAGTTTCAACTTTCTATCTCATCCTGAAGCTCTTTAATCCTAAAATGAAATTATCGGTCCTATGTTCGAATCTTATTTCAGCCACAGAACTTCGGTCTTTGGGAATTTCGGTTAGTTGACAGGATATGCACACCTGAGTTTCAAAATGTACCATCTGTGAAAATTTGAAGAAAATCCGACCATAAATGACGGCTGTAGAGCGTAAACACCATTTTTCACTATTTTTTGCTGTGACGTCATGTGACGTCATAGGGTGCTGAAGATGCTTTTCTTCAAAAGCGCATACTTAGCTTTCATAACTCTGAAATTTTCATTATTCTGAACAACTGGCATCATGTCGAAATCATTGCCCAAATATGAAAATTAAGAAGTATGCTTATGACGTCACATGACTTCATATGACGTCACGACTCAAAATATTTGTAGAAATTCTGCAGAACTGCAAACTGTGTAAGTTTCAACTTTCCATCTCATCCTGAAGCTCTTTTATCCTAAAATGAAATTTTCGGTCCTATGTTCGAATCTTATTTCAGCCACAGAACTTCGGTCTTTCGGAATTTCGGTTAGCTGACAGGATATGCACACCTTTCATTCAAGATGTACCATCTGTGAAAATTTGAAGAAAATCCGACCATAAATGACGGCTGTAGAGCGCGAACACCTTTTTTCACTATTTTTAGCTGTGACGTCACATGACGTCATAGGGTACTGAAGATGCTTTTGTTCAAAAGCGCATACTTCCCTTTCATAACTCTGAAATTTTCATTATTCTGAACAACTGGCATCATGTCGAAATCATTGCCCTAAAATGAAAATTAAGAAGTATGCTTATCACGTCACATGACGTCATATGACGTCACGCCTCAAAATATTTGTAGAAATTCTGCAGAACTGGAAACTGTGTAAGTTTCAACTTTCTATCTCATCCTGAAGCTCTTTTATCCTAAAATGAAATTTTCGGTCCTATGTTCGAATCTTATTTCAGCCACAGAACTTCGGTCTTTCAGAATTTCGGTTAGCTGACAGGATATGCACACCTTTGATTCAAGATGTACCATCTGTAAAAATTTGAAGAAAATCCGACCATAAATGACGGCTGTAGAGCGCGAACACCATTTTTCACTAATTTTAGCTGTGACGTCATGTGACGTCATAGGGTGCTGAAAATCATTGAAATCAAAATTTCCTCACGTGACCAATAAGCCATAAAAATTTCATCGTCCTAGGACTATTGCAACATATAAAAATAAGCGTTTAGTTAGGAAGAAGAAAAGAATAATAATAATAATAATAACTAGACTTCTTTTGTTTTGAACAAAAAATAGGGCTTTCTTCACTGCAAACCATGATAAACCTGGTGTTTTTCGAATTTTGGCAAACCTGTATAATCCTGCACAATGAAGTCGTAATATATAACTTTTGTGAAAATTCCATGCCAATCCGTCCATAAATGACGGCTGTGCAGCGCTGATGAACTTTGGTAGCTTTTTTAAGTTTTGATGTCATGTGACGTCATATGAAAATTTTACTCATTAAATCTTAATGTTCATGATTACCTAAATAGGACATTAAATTTTCATTGTCTATGAACCTTTGCAACATGAGTAAATTGACATTCAGGAATCGGAAATTCTCTACAATTTGATGACGTCATATGACGTTCATCTTTACAAAATGCAAAGGAAACACAGAGACGTGTATAAGCTCGCTAAATATCAAATTTCTATCTCATCTAGAAACGATTTTATACGTATTTAAAATTTGACGTCATTGGTTCGAATATTTGATTCGTCAAAGAACCTTAGTTCTTTCGAATCTTGGCAAACCTATATAATCCTGCACAATGAGGTCGTAATATATAACTTCTGTGAAAATTCCATGCCAATCTATCAATAAATGTCGGCTGTACAGAGCGGACAAACTTTGGTAGTTATTTATAGTTATGACGTCATGTGACGTCATATGAAAATTTTAAACATTGAATCTAAATGTTCCTGATTATGTACAAAGGACATTTAATTGACATCAAGAAATCGGAAATTCTATACAACTTGATGACGTCATATGACGTTCATCTTTGCAAAATGCAAAGGAAACTCAGAGATATATAATCTCGCCAAATATCAACTTTCTATCTCATCTAGAAACGATTTTATACGTATTTGAAATTTGACGTCCTTGTTTCGAATCTTGGATTCGCCATAGAACCTTTGTTTTTTCGAATCTTGGCAAACCTATATAATCCTGCACAATGAGGTCTTAATATATAACTTCCGTGAAAATTCCATGCCAATCCGTCCATAAATGACGGCTGTACAGCGCGTACAAACTTTGGTAGCTATTTTTAGTTCTGACGTCATGTGACGTCATATGAAAATTCTAAACATTGGATCAAAATGAACATGATCACCTACAAAGGACTTTTAATTTCCATTGTTTATGAACCCTTGCAACATGAGTAAATTGACATCAAGAAATCAGAAATTCTATACAACTTGATGACGTCAAATGACGTCATATGACGTTCATCTTTACAAAATGCAAAGGAAGCACAGAGACGTATAATCTCGTCAAATATCAACTTTCTATCTCATCTAGAAATGTTATTTATATGGATTTGAAATTTAACGTCCTTGGTTCGAACCTTGGATTCGCCATAGAACCTTAGTTCTTTCGAATCTTGGCAAACCTATATAATCCTGCACAATGATGTCGTAATATATAACTTCTGTGAAAATTCCATGCCAATCTGTCCATAAATGACGACTGTACAGCGCGTACAAACTTTGGTAGCTTTTTTTAGTTCTGACGTCATGTGACGTCATATGAAAATTTTAAACATTGAATCTAAATGTTCATGATTACCTACAAAGGACATTAAATTTTCATTGTCTATGAGCCTTTGCAACATGAGTAAATTGACATCAAGAAATCGGAAATTCTATACAACTTGATGACGTCATATGACGTCATATGACGTTCATCTTTACAAAATGCAAAGGAAACACAGAGACATATAATCTCGCCAAATATCAACTTTCTATCTCATCTAGAATCGATTTTATATGGATTTGAAATGTGACGTCCTTGGTTCGAATCTTGGATTCGCCATAGAACCTTAGTTCTTTCGAATCTTGGCAAACCTATATAATCCTGCACAATGAGGTCTTAATATATAACTTCTGTGAAAATTCCATGACAATCCGTCCATAATTGACGGCTGTACAGCGCGTACAAACTTTGGTAGCTATTTTTAGTTCTGACGTCATGTGACGTCATGTGAAGATAAAAATAATATATTCCAAAATGCCATTGCTTCAGGTGTCTGTTGATAGAATTTCTTTGTCCTAGACCTTCAGCAACTTAATGAAATAACAACATGAAAAGGTTGGAAAAAAAGAATAATAATAATAAAAGACAGAACAAACCCAATAGGTCTTTCTGCGAAAAGCAGAAAGCCCTAATAAACATAACAAACCCAATAGGACTTTCTGCTTTAGGCAGAAAGTCCTAATAAGAAGAAGAATAAACAGTACAAACCCAATAGGACTTTCTGCTTGAGGCTTGAGGCAGAAAGCCCTAATAAAAGTTTGAAGAAAGCCGTTATAACAAATGCACCTCATTCTCTCAAATACGCATCGCAATTCCCCTTTCAACACGGGCGCTCTTTCCTGCGTAGGAACGTCCGGATCGTGGGTACCAACCCAATAACCGCCTCCTTCTCTTACTTCAAATTGCTAGATTTTCGTATACAAGCCCTTATCCGAAAAACATGAATATCTGCCATGTTTGTTGACGGAATCACTTGAAATTTTCAGGACTTTTTGCACATTGTAGGCTACGGCATTCGTGCAAATTTCAACTTCAAACATCAACTTGCCGATTTTATATGAATTTTTTAATAATTTCTGCTAAAATATGCATGACGTTATAATCACGTGACCAAACAAGTATTCCTTGCAGTATACATCACTTTACTTTTCAGTGTGTTAATCCTGAAGAAATCTTGATTTTTGACTCAAAGTTCATGAAACTACAGCGTTTCAATTTCGTTAAAAGTACACTTTTCGCCTCTCTGTCATAACTCAACCAATTCAACGCCGATCTTCAAAAACTAAATATCACCTGAAAGGTCTTTCAAATCACTACAGATTTTATCCACAGTGTCTGGGTAGAATCTTTTTCGTTTTTGAGATACACCTTGCCGAATAAAAACACCAACAACTGACATATGACCTTGACCTTTACGATTTTCCGGAAACGGAAGTGACTGAAGTAAATGAGATGCTATGTTGCACATTCAGTGAAAATTGTTTGCAAATCGGTCAAAAGTTAAGGCATGTAGTGCTAAAAAAACCTACATTTTGGATTAAAAGTTTGTTAACGCGTCATGACGTCATTTTACGTCATACGACGTCAGTCTTTTCAGAGCTGTAAGAAATTAATAAGACACGTGTTCTGTCCAAATTTGAAGTTTCTAGCTTATCTGAGTGCTTCGTAATACTTAAATGTAGTTTACATACAAAATTTATACTATGTCATATGACATGAAAGAAAAATGAAACAGTGTTCAAATGTAAGTTTCTAACTTTCATCACACATAGAATTTCATCACTCCAGCTCAGTTGTAACCTTGTTTAATTTTAGCCTCAGTAGGAAGAAGTATTGAATATTTGTATAGTGCTATATCCTTTCGACACCTGTAACGTAGTTAAACGTATTTAGCGATTTTGGCGTGTTTGGGCTTCCGTAGTTTTGCCATAAATTCCTGGAATTTCGAACTATGGTGATATTTTGAAAGGTAACATCCCAGCCTACAAACTGAATGCAGTTTTTAGATGGTCTAAAATGTGGGGCTGCGTGTGAATTTTTCAAGGCTTGCAAACTGCTCGCTAGCTACATAGTGTTGCAAATACGGATTTTTGTCTTGTGCCGCTGTACATGTATTAACTTCAATGCTTATTTTGGAAACAGTCAACATTCGACAAAAAAAAAAAAAATCAAGATATAGCCCATCAATTGCAATTTGATATATATTTTTTTTTTTTTTTTTTTTTTTTTTTTTTTTTTTATTTTTATGATGCATGATTATGAAATATCTTATTTTCCATGTAACTTTCTTATATGAAGTTCAATTTCAATAAACTTGGTACCGTTAGAAAGCTCTTAAAACATGCTACATTTTATACGCATAATGTATAAACTTATCTTCAGTCGTTTCTGAGATATTGACTGTTAAACCTCAAGAAAACAGCATATTATCAGCAAAATTAGCTTCATTTCATTTAGTTTTTTTGCTTATAACTTTGTATTGCGTAAACCAATTTTAATAAACTAAATATCTTTGGAAACGTCAATTATTCAGCTATAATTCTTATTCATACATATATTTACAAAAATCGATATTTATTGAGATATGGCTACATATATGCAGTAGGGGTGAAATCAAAATTTCCTCACGTCATTAAATTTTCATTGCCCTTTGGCAATTTCAACATATAGAAATACTCTTGTTAATATTATAAATACATTATCATATAATGACGTCACGTGACGTCATATGACGTTTCTTTTCACAAAATGTTTAAGACTCTTAGACACCTATATATTGACCAAATATCACTTTTCTATCTCAAATAGGACAGATTTTATAAGCATTTAAAAATTTACGACCTTGGTTCGAATCTTGAATTCGCTATAGAACCATGGACTTTTCGAATTTTGAAAAACGGACACCGAGATGCACAACTAGAACTTAATATACACATTCTGTGAAAATTTGATGAAAATCGGTTCATAAACAATGGCTCTGGACCGCGTACAAACTTTTGTTGCATATTTCAAGTGTGACGTCATATGACGTCATAGGCATATGAAAATCATAAAAATCAAACTTTCAGCGATTGAAGCATGTGTCATTAAATTTTCATTGCCCTTCGACAATTTCAACATATAGAAATACTCTTGTTAATATTAGAAATACATTATCATATAATGACGTCACGTGACGTCATATGACATTTATTTGCACAAAATGTTTAAAACTTCTAGAGACCTATATACTGATTAAATATCAACTTTCTATCTGAAATAGGACAGATTTTATAAGCATTTAAAAAATTACGACCTTGGTTCGAATCTTGGATTCGCTATAGAACCATGGACTTTTCGAATTTTGAAAAACGGACACCGGGATGCACAACTAGAACTTAATATACACAATCTGTGAAAATTTGATGAAAATCGGTTCACAAACAATGGCTGTAGACTGCGTACAAACTTTTGTAGCATATTTCAAATGTGACGTCATATGACGTCATAGTCATATGAAAATCATAGAAATAAAAATTTCAGCGTTTGAACATGTTTTTAAATTTTCATTCCCTTTTGTTAATATTAGAAATACATTATCATATAATGACGTCACGTGACGTCATATGACATTTATTTGCACAAAATGTTTAAAACTTCTAGAGACCTATATACTGACTAAATATCAACTTTCTATCTTAAATATGACAGATTTTATAAGCATTTGAAAATTTACGACCTTGGTTCGAATCTTGGATTCGCCATAGAACCATGGACTTTTCGAATTTTGAAAAACGGACACCTGGATGCACAACTACAGCCTAACATACACATTCTGTGAAAGTTTGATGAAAGTCGGTCCAGAAATAATGGCTGTAGACCGCGTACAAACTTTTTCAGGTGACGTCAAGTCTGACGTTATATGACGTCATATGAATATGAAATTCAATGCATCCGAAAGCTCATGGTTTGAAATACATGCCATAAAATTCTGATTGTTCAGGGCCAATGGCAACACATCGAAATTAACACAAATATAAGAGGAAGAAAAAAAGAATAATAAGAAGAAGAAGAAGAAGAATAAACAGTACAAACCCAATATGACTTTCTGCCAGTAGGCAGAAAGTCCTAATAAACAGTACAAACCCAATATAAAAAAACCCAATAGGACTTTCTGCTTTAGGCAGAAAGTCCTAATAAACAGTACAAACCCAATAGGACTTTCTGTCGAAAGGGCAGAAAGTCCTAATAAGAAGAAGAAGAAGAAGAAGAATAAACAGTACAAACCCAATAGGAGATAGGACTTTCTGCAACCTGTGTTAATGCAAAAAGCAGAAGATAGAAGTTTCATGTAATGACTCACCTCTGGTAGTATTTCATGTTCATGCTGAACAATTGACATTATATTCTGCGAAAAATAAGCGTTTAGTTACGAAGAAAAAAAAATAAGTAGCAGTAGTAGTAGTATGCTTATGACGTCACATGACGTCACGACTCAAAATATATTAAGAAATTATGCAGAACTGCAAACTGTGTAAGTTTCAACTTTCTATCTAATCCCGAAGTTCTTTAACCCTAAAATGAAATTTTTGGTCCTATGTTCGAATATTACTTCAGCTACAGAACTTCGGTTTTTTGGAATTTCGGTAAGCTGGCAGGATATGTACACCTTAGTTTCAAGGTGTACCATCTGTGAAAATTGGAAGAAAATCCGACCATAAATGGCGGCTGTAGAGCGCGAACACCATTTTTCAATATTTTTAGCTCTGACGTCACATGACGTCATAGGTTGCTGAAGATGCTTTTGTTCAAAAGCGCATACTTTACTAAATTTTCATTATTCTGAACAACTGGCATCATGTCGAAACATTGCCCTAAAATGAAAATTAAGAAGTATGCTTATGACGTCACATGACGTCATATGACGTCACGACTCGAAATGTTTGTAGAAATTCTGCAGAACTGCAAACTGTGTAAATTTGAACTTTCTATCTCATCCTGAAGCTCTTTAATCATAAAATGAAATTTTCGGTCTATGTTCGAATCTTATTTCAGCCACAGAACTTCGGTCTTTCGGAATTTCGGTTAGCTGACAGGATATGCACACCTTAGTGTCAAGATGTACCATCTGTGAAAATTTGAAGAAAATCCGACCATAAATGACGGCTGTAGAGCGCGAACACCATTTTTCACTATTTTAGCTGTGACGTCATGTGACGCCATAGGGTGCTGACTATCATTGAAATCAAAATTTCCTCACGTGACTAATAACCCATAAAAATTTCATCGTCCTAGGACTATTGCAACATATTAAAATAAGCGTTTAGTTAGGGCAAAGAAAAAAAAATAAACAAATGACGTCACGTGACGTCATATGACGTTAATTTTCACATAATTATTAAGACACCCAGAGACCTACTAACTGACAAAATTTCAACTTTCTATCTCAAATAGGACAGTTTTTATAAGCATTTAAAAATTGACGTCCTTGGTTCGAATCTTGGATCCGCCATAGATGCTTGGACTTTTCGAATTTTGTAAAACGGACACCGGTATACACAATAAGAACGTAATATACACATTCTGTGAAAATTTGATGAAAATCGGTCCATTAATAATGGCTCTGGTTCGTGTACACTCTTTCGTAGTCAATTTCAAATGTGACGTCATATGACGTCATAGGCTTCTGATAATCATTGAAATCGAAATATCAGCATCTGGATCATTTGTCATTAAATTTTCATTTCCCTTCGACAATTTCAACATATAGAAATACTCTTGTTAATATTAGAAATACATTATCATATAATGACGTCATGTGACGTCATATGACGTTTCTTTTCACAAAATGTTTAAGACTCCCAGAGACCTATAAACTGACCCAATATCATCTTTCTATCTCAAATAGGACCGATTTTATAAGAATTTGAAAATTTACGACCTTGGTTCGAATCTTGGAATCGCTATAGAACCTTGGACTTTTCGAATTTTGAAAAACGGACACCGGGATGCACAACTAGAACTTAATATACACATTCTGTGAAAATTTGATGAAAATCGGTTCATAAACAATGGCTCTGGACCGCGTACAAACTTTTGTTGCATATTTCAAGTGTGACGTCATATGACGTCATAGGCATATGAAAATCATAGAAATCAAACTTTCAGCGATTGAAGCATGTGTCATTAAATTTTCATTGCCCTTCGACAATTTCAACATATAGAAATACTCTTGTTAATATTAGAAATACATTATCATATAATGACGTCACGTGACGTCATATGACATTTATTTTCACAAAATGTTTAAAACTTCAGGAGACCTATATACTGACTAAATATCAACTTTCTATCTTAAATAGGACAGATTTTATAAGCATTTAAAAAATTTACGACCTTGGTTCGAATCTTGGATTCGCTATAGAACCATGGACTTTTCGAATTTTGAAAAACAGACATCGGGATGCACAACTAGAACTTAATATACACAATCTGTGAAAATTTGATGAAAATCGGTTCACAAACAATGGCTGTAGACCGCGTACAAACTTTTGTAGCATATTTCAAATGTGACGTCATATGACGTCATAGGGATATGAAAATCATAGAAATCAAAATTTCATCGCATCAAGTATATGCCATTAAAATTTCATTGCCCTGGGACCATTGCAACATGCTTTAATTAACGCTCAGTTTGGAAGAAAAAAAGAATAAGAAGAATAAAAAAACATAACAAACCGAATAGGACTTTCTGCTTTAGGCAGAAAGTCCTAATAAACAGAACAAACCCAATAGGACTTTCTGCTTTAGGCAGAAAGTCCTAATAATAACTAGATTTCATTCGTTGATACGAATGATAGGACTTTCTGCTACATTTGTCAAATACTTAAAAGCAAAAAAAGTAAGAGGATATGAAATTGCAGCCTTTAACTTGCATTTGTATGGCTATAACTTAAATGAACTTTGAAAAATAAACCGTTTAACTTGGAGGAAATGGCAAAAGTAACTGAAATCATTTTTTTATATCGATTTATTTAACTTGGACTATTTTTATAATCTATGTTACAAATCAAATTTATTTAAAACGCTTACAATTCGAATTCCTTCCTGTAATAATGGCTGTAGACCGCGTACAAGAGTGTGTAGACAACGTCAAGTTTGATGTCACATGACATCATAGGCATAAGAAAGTCAATGAAATGAAACATATAGAAATTAACGCGTAGATATATTAACATTCTTTTTGACCTTATGACGTCAAATAACGTTAATCCTCACAGAATATAAATAAGTCTTAAAGACTAATATTCAGTCCAAATATCAACTTTCTAAATCATCTCGAAGCGATTTTATATGTTTTTGAAATTTGACGTCAATGTTTCGAAACTTGGATTCGCCATAGAACCATTGCCTTTTCGTCTTTTCGAATTTGCAAAACAGGACTCGGGATACACAACTAGAGCGTTACATATACATTCTTTGAAATTTGCTGAAAATTGGTCCAAAAATAATGGCTGTACACCGCGTAAAACCTTTTTGTCCTGATGTCAAATCTGATGTGATATAACGTCAAATTAATATGAATTAAATTGCATTCTAAAGCATTTCTAAAGTATATACCATAAGATTTCATGGTCCTGGGAAGTTAACAACATATCAAATTTATGCGTATATATCAGAAATAATTTTTGACCTTATGACGTCATATGACGTCAAATGACGTTCATCTTCACAGAATGTAAAGCACTCTTGGAGACTTATTTACTTTCCAAATATTAGATTTCTAACACATCTGGAAACGATTTTATACGTATTTAAAATTTGACGTCAATAGTTCGAATATTGGATCCGCCATAAAACCTTTGCATTTTTGAATTTGGAAGAACGGACACCGGGATGCTCAACTATAACCTAATATACACGTTCTGTGGAATTTTTATGAAAATCGGTTCATAAACAATGGCTGTAGACCGCGTACAAACTTTTGTAGCATATGGCAAGTGTAACGTCATATGACGTCATAGGCATATGAAAACTGTAGAATTAAAAATATCAACGTTTGAAGCAAAATGTCATATAATTTCCATTTCCATGGACCATTTTAACATATAGAAATTTTCTTGTAAATATTAGAAATATATTTTCATGTAATGACGTCATCTGACGTTACATAACGTTCATTTTCACAAAATCGTTCAGTCATCCATAAACCTACATAATGTTCAAATATCAACTTTCTATCTCATATGGGACCGATTTTATAAGCATTTGAGAATTAACGACCTCGGTTCGAATCTTGGATTCTCCATAGAACCATGGTCTTTTAGAATTTTGAAAAACGGATAGAGGGATGCATAACTAGATCCTAATAAACACATTCTGTGAAAATTTGATGAACATCGGTTCATAAGTAATAGCTGTAGACCGCGTACAAACTTTTGTAGAATATGTCAAGTGTGACGTCATATGACGTCATATGCCTATAAAAATGATTGAAATAGAAATTATATCGTCTGAAACATATGCCATTAAATGTTTATTGCTCTTCGAACATTTCAACATATAGAAATAATCTTGTTAATGTTAGTAATATATTTTCATATAATGACGTCACGTGACGTCATATGATGGAAATTTTCAAAATACTTTTAAGACTCCGAGAGACCTACAAACTGACCAAATATCAACTTTCTATCTCAAATAGGACTGATTTTATAAGCATTTGAAAATTTACGACCTTGGTTCGAATCTTGGATTCGCTATAGAACCTTGGCATTTTCGAATTTTGAGAAACGGACACCGGGATGCACAACTAGAACTTAATATACACAATCTGTGAAAATTTGATGAAAATCGGTTCATCAATAATGGCTCTGGACCGCGTACAATCTTTTGTAGCTTATTTCACGTGTGACGTCATATGACGTCATAGAGATATGAAAATCATAGAAATCAAAATTTCAGCGTTTGAAGCATGTGTCATTTAATTTTCATTGCTTTCGACAATTTCAACATATAGAAATATTCTTGTTAATATTAGAAATACATTATCATATAATGACGTCACGTGACGTCATATGACATTTATTTTCACAAAATGATTAGAACTTCTCCAGACCTATATACTGATTAAATATCAACTTTCTATCTTAAATAGGACAGATTTTATAAGCATTTAAAAATTTACGACCTTGGTTCGAATCTTGGATTCGCTATAGAACCATGGACTTTTCGAATTTTGAAAAACGGACACCGGGATGCACAACTAGAACTTAATATACACAATCTGTGAAAATTTGATGAAAATCGGTTCACAAACAATGGCTGTAGACCGCGTACAAACTTTTGTAGCATATTTCAAATGTGACGTCATATGACGTCATAGGCATATGAAAATCATAGAAATCAAAATTTTTGATAATAAGTATAAAAATTTAAAAAACGTAAAGATTAATATCGTTAGAAAGAATATATATATTATTTTTCCTTTTTTTTTTTGTATGGACTTCTTATGCATGAACTTTGTGAAGTAAGCCATATGTCGAAAATAAATAAATCTTTATTTTGATATCGCTTTCTTATAACTTGACCAATTTTAATTGTTGTTGTTGTTGTTGTATTGGGGTTTACCGTCGCTGTGATAGTATTTCAATCATATAGAGACGTCCAGCTAATTACAGGTGGAGGAAGACCCCGAGTACACAGAGATACGCGGATATAACCACCGACCTACCGCAAGCCAGCTGGAAGGCTTCCTCACATGAAAAATCCGAAGTCCCTACCGGAATTCGAACCCACAGCGGTGAGGGGCTGAGAGATTCCAAGTTTAGCATTCTAGGTACCAAAATAAATGTCCTGAAAATCCCTACAATTCAATTGTAGCATATTTGGGTCTAGTTTTATAGGTTTTCAAAATATAAGCAATTAAACTTAAACCTATTAATTCTGCATATCAAAATTCTTTTACCGTAAAATAAAACCGTAAATGCTACCATGCAATAGATTCGTCGACGCGTGTAGCCTCGTGAGTTAAATTTCAATAAAGCTTGTACATACGATGGTGACGACTGTATTCGTTATAGTGTTTATTAAGAGAGAATTTAACAGTTAAGAAGCCAGAACGAGCGTAACGAGTGACGGCTTCTTAACTGTTAAATTCTCTCTTAGTGTTTGAAATTATATTTTGTCCAATGAAATCATTCCATTTTTTTCAAAATTTTGCCTCCATTTAATTCATTTAATCGGCATCAACTTGTCACTAAACACTATTCCGCTAAATCAACTGATCAATTTAAAACCAGCTTCAAACACCTTCACTGCGCATGTGCGTCAAGATGTGTCGAGAAGCGGAGCTTTATGTGTTCACCAAAATAGACTAAGGCCACAATTACCTGCCCTTGGTTACCGGATGTTTCTACACAGCAAAAAGTGACCCTATTTAATGCTGAATTAAGGTGAGATTTTGACTGAAAGACATGCAATAAAGGATTGAATTCTATAGAACAGTTAAAATGCCCAATTTGGAGGCCTTATTGCACAACAATCTTAATAGTTTAGCATTACCGAGGCGGGGGAGGGGGATTTTTGAGAAAATTGGCGTGAAATGGCCGACCGGTGCACTAAATTCATACGCATGTTATTTGGCCTTAAATAGGTCAAAAAGTAGTCGGGTGACTCCATGTTTAAAATGAACAGAATTATTTCTCTTGAATAGATCTGTCTAATGAGTGTAAGTTTGGATGCCAATGTCCCTTACAGAAATTGTCATTTGTATATATGCTTATATAGAACATATAGTAAATTTAAATTGTGGTCTTAGTCCACGCATGTGTAACGTGTTATAGGGATTTTTGATGTGAACGCATGAACATCGACAAAAAATAATACACAGTAACCATAGAGAACAAACATTTACTCACCAGGATTCTGATTAATCCAAAATAACAAAAGAACTCTACCCTTCCGCTTAGTTTAGTTTAAACATGTATTATTGCCTAAGTAATGATGATACAACATTGAAGATTTTAAAAAATAAGTAAGAGGGTTTGACCACAAGTTCTAACAACATTAGTATCGGTCATCGCTTTAAAGACACTTGTGTAATTTCAATGTCTACACATGTTAACACAGAATGGGCAATATATAACTAATTACTAAACAAAGCGATTAAGTAAATATCCGATTAAATAAATTCAAATTGAAAAATGTATATAAATAATGAGAAGAGAAGAAAAAAAACACACTTACAAACAAGGGTTAATTAAAAAAAAAAAAAAATAATAAAATAATGTCCAAAACACAACATATATAAGTGCAGATATATGAACCTTTCTAAACAGTATCTTTTATTCAAATTTCAATCACCACTTTATTGCCGAAGAGATCAAAGTCGGCTTCCGGTTCAATGCTCATTTGGAGAATAGATCTACACAGATATACACAGCTAGAGCGACGCATTGACCTTTGACATAACATGTTACATGTCACGTGATGTAATTCACGCCGGGAACAGGTTGATAGGGCGGAGTCAAAAAATCAATACTATATTTGGAATGTGCGACTGCGTTAAATTTCAAAACATAATTTCAAACACTAAGTAGGTTAGTGTTATTTAGTAAGCATTAAGTCCATTAAATCGGTCGCGCGGCTTTGCCGTGCCACACCGATTTAATGGACTTAATGCTTACTAAAAAAACACTAACCTATACTTAATTAACACTGACTAACTTAGAGTTTGTCCCGCCCTATTACTAAGTTATGCTGCTATATTAGAAGATGGCACCATATAAATGTTACGTCAGCGTGTTGTTAAAGTATTCACACACGTGCACGTGCTTTCCAAATATGGATGTAACACATAAATTTCGCGCATTTTTTGACTGTCGGCTCATTTCTTTTTCAGATTTCAATCAATTTATGTGATGGCTGTTTTTTATTTATTTATCTTGTTTGAATTAGTTGAGAAATCGGAAAATATCAACTGACTGACATTAAGGAAAGAACGAAATATGTAAAAATAATCGTTTAAAAAAGTCGGTGTCAGCGGAAGATATCAAGGCTAGGAATACCCCGGAAATACCAAATCAAACGAGATAACACATGATCTGTAAGTTGTTTAAAAACGTTATATCAATTATTCAATTCTTGTATTTACCAAATTCGTAAACATAGGTACTGGTATAGCTCCCTTGGTTGGCGCTCAGCTTAATAAGGGTAATTCTAGGACTGATGGCCCGGTGTCCGGATAATGTGACTGGGTGTGGTATCATGCCAACTGTCTACGACGTGATACTGTGCAGTGTGACAACACTACATTTGTCTCAAGTAGACATTGTCTCCAAAAGACTTAAATACTGTCGGTGGGACGTTAAACCTAATAATCTATACTTGTATTTTAGTATTTAATTTAGCATCTTTTTCTTTCCTTAGGAGTCCCTTTGCAAAAAATATTTCCGAAACTCCTCATTCTTATGTAAATGTTTATCTATAAACATGATTATTTAAGCAACTTTAATAAATGTTTACAAAAGACGTCAACATGCGCCAGTGTGCACACCTCGTGTGTAGGGATCGGTGTAGTAAACACTGTTATATATGATATCAGTTTGTTTGTTGGGTTTAACGTCCCACCGACAGTAATTCAGCCAGTCACGATGTCTACTTCATGCGGGTATAGGACTACCACACTGCAGTATCACGCCGTAGACATGTGGCATGATACCACACCCAGTCACATCATCCTGATACCGCGCTAACCAGTCCTGCAAATACCCTTATATGCTGAGCGCCAAGCAAGGGAGCTATAACAGTACCATTTTTTACGACTTTGGTATGTCGGGTCGGGGATCGAACCCACGACCTTCCGCTCCCGAGGCGGACGCTCTAACCACTCGGCCACCGGAAAGGGTACGCTTGTTTAGCTAGTAATATCAATATAATATAAGTTAAAAGTTGTTTGCAATTTATATGACTAATACATAGCTGTAAACTTACATATTTTCCGAAAATGCTTCAATTAACGTGAAAGCGAAAGTAGGATATTTCTCGAAAATTCTTACACTTGGGTTTATATTCGTATTTTTGATGTAACTTCCTTATACTTTGATCAATTTCAAAACTTTAGGTACCAAAATAATCGTCTTAAAATTCTCTACATACCATTTGCTTAATGTGTTGACTTATTAATTATGAGTCTTAAGATATAAGCCGTGAAACTCTTACATAACGGCAAAATCGCTGAAATTCTACATTTTTTAAACTCTTATTTTTGATGTAACTCTCTTATACTTTGATCAATTTCAAAACTTAAGGTACCAAAATAATTGTCTGAAAATTCTCTACATTTCACACGCTTTATGTTTAGGAATATTTTCAATACTTTTTGAGATATAAGCTTTTAAACCTCAAGAAGAATGAAAAAATCACCAAAGCTATATGCACGAATTTCGTTTTTTTCCCCCATAACTCCATGAATCTTAGGCCAATCACTAAACTTTAAGCATCAAAAGAACGGTCAAACATTGCTCTACAAATAATATTCATCATCATATTTTCAAAAATCAAAGATGTTCGAGATATAAACTGTTAAACACACTGGGGGTTACCAAATATTTGTTTTTCCGCCATAACTCAACCGATTCAACCCCGATCATCAAAAACTAAATATCATCTGAAAGGTCTTTCTAAGCACTACAAATTATACGCATAGTGTCTCGATAGAATATTTACCGTTTTTGAGATATTTAAGGCCGAAGAAAAACCCGATAATTGATATATGACCTTGACCTTAGGGATTTTCCGGAAACGGAAGTGACATGGCTCCATAGAATCTAATACTGCATCTACAGACAAAATTTCAAGCAAATCATACAAAAAATAAAGCCTACAGGGCTTAAAAACCGTTAGGTTTTAATACGAAAGTTTAAATAGTATTATGACGTCATATGACGTTATATGGCGTTCATCTTTTCTGAATGTAAAGAAGACCTAGAGACTAATATTCAGTCCAAATATCAGCTTTCTAGCTTTTCTCGAAGCGATTTTATACGCATTTGAAATTTGACGTCAATGGTTCGAATCTTGGATCCGCCATAAAACATTTGCCTTTTCGAATTTGGAAAAACGGACATCGGGATGCACAACTAGAGCCTAACATACATATTCTGTGAAAATTTGATGAAAATCGGTCAAGAAATAATGGCTGTAGACCGCGTACAAACTTTTTCACCTGACGTCAAATCTGACGTTATATGACGTCATATGAATATGAAAATCATTGCATCGGAAAGATCATGGTTTGAAATATATGCCATAAAATTTTCATTGTTTTGAGACAATGGCAACACCTCGAAATAAACACAAATATAAGAGGAAGAAAAAAAGAATAATAATAATAAGAAGAAGAAGAATAAGAATAATAAAAAACAGAACAAACCCAATATGACTTTCTGCCGAAAGGGCAGAAAGTCCTAATAATAAACAGAACAAACCCAATAGGACTTTCTGCTTTAGGCAGAAAGTCCTAACTAGATTTCATTTGCACGGCAAATGATAGGACTTTCTGGAAACCGTTAAAATTTCAATCTTATATGACGTCATATGACGTTTATCTTCACAGAATATAAAGCAGACTTGGAGACTTATATACTATCCACATATAAGCTTTCTAGCTCATCTGGAAGCGATTTAAACGCATTTGAAATTTGACGTCAAAAGTTCGAATCTTGGATTTGCCATAAAATCATTGCCTTTTCGAATTTTGAAAAACGGACACCGGAAGGCACAACGAGAGCCTAACATACACATTCTGTGAAATTTTGATGAAAATCGGTCCAGAAATAATGGCTGTAGGCCGCGTATAAACATTTTAAGACGACGTCAAGTTTGACGTCAAGACACGTCATAGGCAAATCATTGAAATGCAAAATGTTTTATCTGAAGCTTAAGCTATTGGATTTTCAAGGTGCTCGGACGTTTTCAACATATAGAATTTAAAACGTAATAATTAGAAATTTCTTTTCACCTCATGACGTCATATGACGTTAAATGAAGTTAATTCTCTCGGTATCTAAAGAAATCTTAGAGACTTATATCCTATTCAAATATTAGCTTTCTAGCTCATCTGGAAGTGATTTCATACGCATTTGAAATTTGACGTCAATGATTCAAATCTTTGACTCGCCATAGAACCATTGCCTTTTTAAATTTTGAAAAAACGGACACCAGAAGGCACAACTAGAGCCTAACATACAAATTCTGTGAAATTTTGGTGAAAATCGGCCCAGAAAAAATGGCTGTAGTCAGCATACAAATATTTTAAGACGACGTCAAGTTTGACGTAAAAACACGTCATAGATAATTGGAAGTGATTGAAATGAAAAAAGTTTTATCTGAAGCATATGTTATTACATTTTTAAGGTGCTCGGACGTTTTCAACATATAAAAATTAACACGTAAAATTTAGAAATTACTTTTCACCTCATGACGTCATATGACGTCATACGACATTCATACGACATTCATCTTCTAAGAATATAAATGAAACATTAAGACATATATCTTGTCCAAATATTATCTTTCTAGCTCATCTAGAAACGATTTTATACGCATTTGAAATTTGACGTCAATAGTTCGAATCTTTGACTCGCCATAGAACCATTGCGTTTTTAAATTTTGAAAAACGGACACCGGAAGGCACAACTAGAGCCTAACATACACATTCTGTGAAATTTTGATGAAAATCGGCCCAGAAATAATGGCTGTAGACCGCGTACAAACTTTTTCACCTGACGTCAAATCTGACGTTATATGACGTCATATGAAGATGAAATTCATTGCATTCGAAAGCACATGGTTTGAAATATATGCCATAAAATTTTCATTGTTCTGGGCCATTGGCAACACATCGAAATTAACACAAATACAAGAGGAAGAAAAAAAGAATAAGAAGAATAAGAACTAGATTTCGTTTGCACGGCAAACGATAAGACTTTCTGCAAACCGCTTAAAACTCAATCAAACTGAAAATTATTAATACGGAATACGCAGAAAATATTAGGTATCTAGAGTGTAACCTATACATTCTTTGAAAATTTTCAAAAAAATCATCAATTTATAAGGTTTCAGATCGGCTACAAACTTTTTGATCCAACGTCTATTCTGAAGTCATATGGTTGTGAATATAATTGCATATGAAAATTCAGCATGTTTAATATATATGCCCTAAATTTTTTGTAGTTCTGGACCATTGGGATCACACTGAATTTTTTTGCACGAGAAATGAAAACAAATAATAACCTATGATGTCAAATGACGTCCGGCTTATGAAAATCTGAAGAAAACCTTTAAAATTACAATATGTGTGAATTTCAGCTTTTTATCTCATATGGAGTGCTCAATCTGATTAAAGTCATCTCCTATATAAACGCTACGCTACATAAGATTGTAGGAAGATCTTTTTTAAACATCTTTTTTAAACTTGGTTTCACCACAGAACCTTGGTCCTTTCAGTATTTTGGAAATGAGAGTAAGGATGCACAACAAAATCCTAACTTATACCTTCTGTGAATTTACTAGAAAATCCATTCAAAAATAAATTCTGCAGAGCGCGTACAAACAGTTTAACTGACGTCAAATCTAGCGTCTATGATGTCATATGATATGCTAGTTGTCTTTAACTACAGAATATACCCAGTCAGCAGAAGTTATCGGGGCAATATAGCACTGATATTGGCACCTATGTCTGCACTGTGGATGATTAATACCTCCACAAAATGCTTTGATACAGGAGAAGCCACACTCCAGGCAGAGCATAGATAAGCACCTGTATACATAGTATATTATATATGATAGCAATCAATAAGTAAATAAAGTCATTTTTTAAAGTGGATAGAGAATCAGTTATGGTTATTTGGCACAGCAGTATAAAAGTGTAGTCATAGTTCTTAGACATTACACTTCTCTTAGTCGCCATCTGTTTACATTTTATGTTTCAAGTAAATACCATGTATAATATTCAAGTTAATGTCGAGACAAGAAAAAAAGAGCTATTTAACAGAGGGAGATAATTAAACAAGAGGGCCATGATGGCCCTGAATCGCTCACCTGATTATAAATGAGCAACATATGTTGGATTTTTCATATTGACCTACTTTTTGACCCCACATGACCCACTTTTGAACTTGTCCAACATTTTATGGAAACAGACATTCTGACCAAGTTTCATAAGATTGGCCAAAAATGTGGCCTTGAGTGTAAAAAGGTTTTTTAAGATTTGACCTCATGACCTACTTTTTGACCCCAATGCCCAAATTCGAACTTGTCCAAGATTTGATGGAAAGAAACATTCTGACCAAGTTTCATAAAGATTGGGCCAAAAATGTGGCCTCTAGAGTGTAAACAAGGTTTTTCTAAGATTTGACCTCATGACCTACTTTTTGACCCCATATGACCCAAATTCGAACTTGTACAAGATTTTATGGAGACAAACATTCTCCTAAAAATATGGCCTCTAGAGTGTTAACAAGCCAAATTGTTGACGACGCACGACGAACGAAGGGCCATCACAAAAGCTCACCCTTGAGCCCGTTGTGCTCAGGTGAGCTTAAAATGGGACCAGGTAGAGTTACAGTTCTTGGACACTGCAGTTTTCCTAGTTGCCACCAGATTCTGGTTACATTTTAAATTTCAAGTCAATACATTGTATAATATTTGAGCAATGTTCCGGACAAGAAAAACAAAATTAACCAAAGGGAGATAATGCAAAAATGAAACCAGGGCAATAATTGAAACAACTCAAGTGAAATTTATGACATGCACCTATCCACCTGATTATCAATTCACACACAACATTTGAACCGAGTTGGTTAAGAAATGTAGTTCGCGTCACAAATATTTAAAGTCAAATCAGGGGCAATAACTCCGTAATCCTCGTGGGAACGAAGTGAATTTTGCGTCTTGTACATCTACTGCTAATGAAGAACATTTTTTGCAAAGTATTAGATGAATTAGACTGAAATTGAAAGAGGAATGCACTGGACAAGACATTTCAAGTTGATTCAGGGGCAATAACATTGTAATTCTTGTGGGAATGAAGTGAAATTTGCGTCTTGCACATTTAGTTCTTCTGTCAGGGGTCAAGATAAGCTGCGTATTTGCGTAATTACACAAATAAAATAGATAAAAACCCAATTCTTTTAAAATTCTAGAGTATCAAAAAGCAATTAAAATTAAATTTCTCAAATATCCAAAATATTAAAAAGTACTGGCATGCAACATTTTGAAACAGAGTGATGTTTACAAATACTCATATATGTTTGACTGGTTACTTGCGAATCCACAAAATAGTCTTCAAATGATTTCCGGTAATTTCCTACTTTGGGTTCCATTCAAGTAAAACATAAATCCAGTCTGTCTTATTTGTTCATCTGACGCTTTTCTATTTGTTTGCTCTTTTCTATTTGTTTGCTTCAAATATGGTTACATAAGGCAGGAAGAAACGGGTAAACGTTTAAAAAAAACACTGAGCAGATACCTAGCACTGCAAACCAAACATCAGGCATTTGTGTCACAATAATTGACGATCTGGAAGTTGAGATAGAGTCGATAGCATCCAATTCCATGTTAATCAGTAAATAATATGTTTTAATTCAATATTTAAAAGTGCTAAATCTTTGGATCAGGAAGATCAAATATGATTGAATGTTTAACTTTTTTTTTTATTTAATTGTTGAGGAGCTAATGATAAATCCTGCATATGATAATTGTTAAATTGACAATGTTGCATACAAGGACAGCAGGCGCATATACCAGTAAGAACATGTACTGTTATTTCAATTCCAAAATTAAGTTGATGAAAAAAAAGTAATTGACTTAATTTTGATGGAGTAACCATATTTTCATTACTCAATTAAAATTGTGAAAACCCAATTCCTTGAAAATTGATGAGTAAATACCCAATTGACCTCAAACCTTATCTGTAGCCCTGTTCTGATAAATATTTATGCCAAGTATCAGGTGAAATGGCTGAAAGTACCGGACAAGATTTTGCTTAAATACTGCATGACTGACTGACCAACCAACCGACTGACCAACCAACTGTCCAACAGGCTGATTCTCTTCCATTTGTGCTGGTATACAGGGGTTTTCATTTCAAAATAAATCAACAAAAACCTAGTATCATATTAATTAATATAAAATCTTAAGGTTTTTAGAACAGGGTTGCTTGCAAAACTGTTCTAAGGAAGCACACATTTTGGATTTGACAACAGTTTGGGGCTATATTAAGAAATTTTTTATTTATAGATTTCCCTCTTTTTTACTACACAGAGAAAAAAGTCCAAAATTTATTTTCTCTCTTAACACTCAATGGTGACAATTTTCATGTTTATTTCAGACTCAGAATGATTGCGATTAAAACTAAATAAAAATGTATTGAAAATAGATGCTGGAGATATTGTATTTAATAAACTGTAATGAAAACATATAATAATTATGCAGAAGGCAAATTCCCACTTCATGCTTAGATATTTCGAACCATAACTGGCTGGAAATTCCAGCAATAGCCGACAATATATAAATTGTAGGTTTGAGTCCCAGTCTTTTTTTTTTTTTCCTTTTGTTTTTTTACAGCTAATTGTTTTTTTTTTTTTTAATTTCTTTTGAAATATTAAGCATACATATTTTTGCCATAATGAAAATCAGTAATTCAAGTTCATGTGTGCGTAAATATATAAAACACTAAGTTACATGTAAATCAGATCTCTCTCGAGGACGCACACTTTAAAAATTAAAATTATGTGCGTCTCCCCGGACGCATGAATATTTCATACATTGAAACTCAGATTATCACGGTTAATGATTTGTCTTAACCGTTTACTCAGTTCAACTTCATAATGGGTTTTCCCCATGCGCTTGCGACTAGCCTGTTGATGTGCAACATGCTTTTATTTGCCAACATATCATAATCCCTACTGGGACCTATGTTTACATGCACTGAAATACACACGCGTGTGTATATATTCTCCAAGTACATGATTGAAATCCTTTGCTATTATATAATCTTAACGGAGCTGTATTTCAATAGAGATTTGACTGTTTCATTACATTTTGGAGTATACTTAGTTCATGTAAATTTTAACACCAATGAACTAGCAGTATAATTGGACATTTGTTAAGTAAAGATGACCTGTAATTTGATGGTTGTCGCATTACGACAGAATATGTTCAAAATCAAAACCTACAAGATGTAAAAAAGAAAGAGCAATAAACAATAAAATAAACATCCATTCAGCATTTCTTTTTTTCCTATTTTTTTATTAACAAAAATAAATAAATTTAAAAAAGAATTTTACCACAGGCATATATATAAGAAAAAAGTGCATTCAGGTTTTTAAAAAGGCAATAATGTAATGCCAAGGCATTACTTATTTTACTTATCTTTTTATTTCTCTTGGCTCTTGATTGCAGCTTTCTCTGACAAATCACATAAATTTTGACAGTTGACTGACTTATTTGACTTATCAACTAGCCAAATTAATGCATTACGCCAGGAATTTCTCTAATCCGCCGTGTCACATCGTCTGTATTTAAATATTCAGTGTGGTTTACATGTCATTTCCAGCTTGATCCACTTTTACAAGTCATAATTAAGGTTTATGCCAAGTAAATCCGTTTGATTATTGGTAAAACATTGTATTTTTAAAAGTTTTAATTTGCAAACAACTTTTTACACGAGTGCAACCTTTTTATTTCTTTACTTCCGGTTGTTGCTTTGGGGACTCTACTGCACTCTACTATATTGATAAAGAATAGAATTGACACACCATTAAATTATTGTCAACACTTGTTTAGCTAGTAATATCAATGTGATATTAGTAAAAAGTTTATTTTGCAATTTATATGACTAATACATATCTGTAAACTTTTTTAGGATATTTTCTGAAAATTCTTACATTTGTGTTTAAATTCGTATTTTTGATGTAACTTCCTTATACTTTAATCAATTTCAAAACACTAGGTACCAAAATAATCGTCTTATAATTCTCTACATCCCACTTGCTAAATGTGTGCAGTTATTCCAAATGATTATTAAATATTTTAAATTCCTAATTTTGATGTAAATTCCTTATACTTTGATCAATTTCAAAACTTAAGGTACTAAAATAATTGTCTGAAAATTCTCTACATTTCACACGCTTTATGTTTAGGAATATTTTTAATACTTTTTGAGATAGAAGCTTTTAAACCTCCTGAAGAATGAAAAAATCACCAAAGCTATATGCACGAATTGCGTTTTTCCCCGTAACTCCATGAATCTTTGGCCAATCATTAAACTTTAAGCATCAAAGGAACGGTCAAACATTGCTCTACAAATGATATTCATCATCATATTTTCAAAAATCAAAGGATTTCGAGATATAAACTGTTAAACACACTGGGGGTTACCAAATTTTCATTTTTCCGCCATAACTCAACCGATTCAACCCTGATCATCAAAAACTAAATATCTTCTGAAAGGTCTTTCCAAGCACTACAAATTATACGCATAGTGTCTCGATAGAATATTTACCGTTTTTGAGATATTTAAGGCCGAAGAAAAACCCGATAATTGATATATGACCTTGACCTTTGGGATTTTCCGGAAACGGAAGTGACATGGCTCCATAGAATCTAATATTGCATCTTCAGACAAAATTTCAAGCAAATCATACAAAAAATAAAGCCTACAGGGCTTAAAAACCGTTAAGTTTTTATACGAAAGTTTTATTAGCATTATGACGTCATGTGACGCCATATGGCGTTCATCTTTTCAGAATATAAAGAAGATAGAGAGACTAATATTCAGTCCAAATATCAGCTTTCTAGCTTATCTGGCGTCATTAGTTCGAATCTTGGATTCGCCATAAAACATTTGTCTTTTCGAATTTGGAAAAACGGACATCGGGATGCACAACTAGAGCCTAACATACACATTCTGTGAAATTTTGATGAAAATCGGTCCAGAAATAATGGCTGTAGACCGCGTACAAACTTTTTTACCTGACGTCAAATCTGACGTTATATGACGTCATATGAATATAAAATTCATTGCATCCGAAAGCTCATGGTTTGAAATATATGCCATAAAATTTTCATTTTTCTGAGTCAATGGCAACACCTCGAAATTAACACAAATATAAGAGGAAGAAAAAAAGAATAATAATAATAAGAAGAAGAATAAGAATAACTAGATTTCATTCGTTGATACGAATGATAGGACTTTCTGCTAAAATTGGAAAATATTAAGATTTATTCCGTTAGAAAGACTATATATTAAATTCTCTACCTTTTACTTATTATTATTTTTTTTTTCGTATGGACTTCTTTTACCTTTGACGTCACATGACGTCACAGGGTGCTGAAAATTCTTTTGTTCAAAAGCGCATACGTTACTGTCGTAACTCTGAAATTTTCATTATTCTGAACAACTGGCATCAGGTCAAAATCATTGCCTTAAAATGAAAATTAAGAAGTATGCTTATGACGTCACATGACGTCATATGACGTTAAGACTCAAAATATATGTAGAAATTCTGCAGAACTGCAAACTGTGCTAGTTTCAACTTTCTATCTCATCCTGAAGCTCTTTAATCCTAAAATGAAATTTTCGGTCCTATGTTCGAATCTTATTTAAGCCACAGAACTTTGGTCTTTCGGAATTTCGGTTAGCTGACAGGATATGCACACCTTAGTTTAGACAAGTACCATCTGTGAACATTTGAAGAAAATCCGACCATAAATGACGGCTGTAGAGCGCGCAACACATTTTTCACTATTTTTAGCTGTGACGTCATGTGACGTCATAGGGTGCTGAAGAAGTTTTTTTTCAAAAGCGCATACATTACTGTCATAACTCTGAAATTTTCATTATTCTGAACAACTGGCATCATGTCAAAATTATTGCCCTAAATTGAAAATTAAGAAGTATGCCTATGACGTCACATGACGTCATATGACGTCACGACTCAAAATATATGTAGAAATTCTGCAGAACTGCAAACTGTGTAAGTTTCAACTTTCTATCTCATCCTGAAGCTCTTTAATCATAAAATGAAATTTTCGGTCCTATGTTCGAATCTTATATAAGCCACAGAACTTCGGTCTTTCGGAATTTTGGTTAGCTGACAGGATATACACACCTTTGATTCAAGATGTACCATCTGTGAAAATTTGAAGAAAATCCGACCATAAATGACGGCTGTAGAGCGCGAACACCATTTTTCACTATTTTTAGCTGTGACGTCATATGGCGTCATAGGGTACTGAAGATGCTTTTGTTAAAAAGCGAATACTTTACTCTCGTGACTCTGAAATTTTCATTATTCTGAACAACTGGCATCATGTCGAAATCATTGCCCTAAAATGAAAATTAAGAAGTATGCCTATGACGTCACATGACGTCATATGACGTCACGACTCAAAATATTTGTAGAAATTCTGCAAAACTGCAAACTGTGTAAGTTTCAACTTTCTATCTCATCCTGAAGCTCTTTAATCCTAAAATGAAATTTTCGGTCCTATGTTCGAATCTTATTTAAGCCACAGAACATCGGCCTTTCGGAATTTCGGTTAGCTGACAAACTATTCACACCTTAGTTTCAAGATGTACCATCTGTGAAAATTTGAAGAAAATCCGACTAAAAATGACGGCTGTAGAGCGCAAACACCATTTTTCACTATTTTTAGCTGTATCGTCATGTGACGTCATAGGCTGCTGACAATCATTGAAAACAAAATTTCCTCACATCACTAATAACCCATAAAAATTTCATGGTCCTAGGACTATTGCAACATATTATAATAAGCGTTTAGTTAGGAAGAAGAAAAGAATAATAATGATAAAAAATGACGTCACGTGACGTCATATGACGTTTATTTTCACATAATTGTTAGACACCCAGAGACCTACTAACTGACAAAATTTCAACTTTCTATCTCAAATAGGACAGTTTTTATAAGCATTTAAAAATTGACGTCCTTGGTTCGAATCTTGGATCCGCCATAGATGCTTGGACTTTTTGAATTTTGAAAAACGGACACAGGTATACACAATAAGAACGTAATATACACATTCTGTGAAAATTTGATAAAAATCGGCCCATTAATAATGGCTCTGGACCGTGTACAAACTTTCGTAGTCAATTTCAAATGTGACGTCATATGACGTCATAGGCTTCTGAAAATCATTGAAATCGAAATTTCAGCATCTGAATCATTTGTCATTAAATTTTCATTGCACTTCGACAATTTCAACATATAGAAATACTCTTATTAATATTAGAAATTCATTATCATATAATGACGTCACGTGACGTCATATGACATTTATTTTCACAAAATGTTTAAGACTCCCAGAGACCTATATACTGACCCAATATCATCTTTCTATCTTAAATAGGACCGATTTTATAAGAATTTGAAAATTTACGACCTTGGTTCGAATCTTGGAATCGCTATAGAACCTTGGACTTTTCGAATTTTGAAAAACGGACACCGGGATGCACAACTAGAACTTAATATACACATTCTGTGAAAATTTGATGAAAATCGGTTCATAAACAATGGCTGTAGACCGCGTACAAACTTTTGTTGCATATTTCCAGTGTGACGTCATATGACGTCATAGGCATATGAAAATCATAGAAATCAAAATTTCAGCGTTTGAAGCATGTGTCATTAAATTTTCATTGCCTTTCGACAATTTAAAGAAATACATTATCATATAATGACGTCACGTGACGTCATATGACAAATATTTTCACAAAATTTTTAAAACTTCTAGAGACCTATATACTGACTAAATATCAACTTTCTTTCTTAAATAGGACAGATTTTATAAGCATTTAAAAATTTACGACCTTGGTTCGAATCTTGGATTCGCTATAGAACCACGGACTTTTCGAAGTTTGAAAAACGGATACCGGGATGCACAACTAGTTCTTAATATACACAATCTGTGAAAATTTGATGAAAATCGGTTCACAAACAATGGCTGTAGACCGCGTACAAACTTTTGTAGCATATTTCAAATGTGACGTCATATGACGTCATAGGCATATGAAAATCATAGAAATCAAAATTTCCTGACGTGGCTAATAAGTCAAAAAATTTCGGGAAAAAAATTTAGTTAGGAAGAAAAAAAGAATAATAACTAGATGTCATTCGTTTAAACGAATGATAGGACTTTCTGCAACATCTGCTTTATATAGTATATATAGAAGATGACATAATAGATAATCTGTCCAAATTGCAACTTTCTATCTCCTCTATTTCTATATAAAATAGCACAAATAGAACACATTCTGTGAATTTTATTAAAAGTCCGCCTATATCTTGCACATGTAGTTTACATACAAAATTTATACTATGTCATATGACATGAAAGAAAAATGAAACAGTGTTCAAATGTAAGTTTCTAACTTTCATCACACATAGAATTTCATCACTCCAGCTCAGTTGTAACCTTGTTTAATTTTAGCCTCAGTAGGAAGAAGTATTGAATATTTGTATAGTGCTATATCCTTTCGACACCTGTAACGTAGTTAAACGTATTTAGCGATTTTGGCGTGTTTGGGCTTCCGTAGTTTTGCCATAAATTCCTGGAATTTCGAACTATGGTGATATTTTGAAAGGTAACATCCCAGCCTACAAACTGATGCAATATGAATATCGTTAGCATAACAATGCAGTTTTTAGATGGTCTAAAATGTGGGGCTGCGTGTGAATTTTTCAAGGCTTGCAAACTGCTCGCTAGCTACATAGTGTTGCAAATACGGATTTTTGTCTTGTGCCGCTGTACATGTATTAACTTCAATGCTTATTTTGGAAACAGTCAACATTCGACAAAAAAAAAAACAAAAAAAAAATCAAATATAGCCCATAATTGCAATTTGATATATATATTTTTTTTTTTTTTTTTTTTTTTTTTTTTTTTAAGTGTTGCGCAAGTTTTAAGCTTGGTGACCCCGCGCGTGACCTTTTATGAAATATTTATTTTCCATGTAACTTTCTTATATGAAGTCCAATTTAAAAACTTGGTACCGTTAGAAAGCTCTTAAAACATGCTACATTTTATACGCATAATGTATAAACTTATCTTCAGTCGTTTCTGAGATATTGACTGTTAAACCTCAAGAAAACAGCATATTATCAGCAAAATTAGCTTCATTTCATTTAGTTTTTTTGCTTATAACTTTGTATTGCGTAAACCAATTTTAATAAACTAAATATCTTTGGAAACGTCAATTATTCAGCTATAATTCTTATTCATACATATATTTACAAAAATCGATATTTATTGAGATATGGCTACATATATGCAGTAGGGGTGAAATCAAAATTTCCTCACGTCATTAAATTTTCATTGCCCTTTGGCAATTTCAACATATAGAAATACTCTTGTTAATATTATAAATACATTATCATATAATGACGTCACGTGACGTCATATGACGTTTCTTTTCACAAAATGTTTAAGACTCTTAGAGACCTATATATTGACCAAATATCACTTTTCTATCTCAAATATGACCGATTTTATAAGCATTTAAAAATTTACGACCTTGGTTCGAATCTTGAATTCGCTATAGAACCATGGACTTTTCGAATTTTGAAAAACGGACACCGAGATGCACAACTAGAACTTAATATACACATTCTGTGAAAATTTGATGAAAATCGGTTCATAAACAATGGCTCTGGACCGCGTACAAACTTTTGTTGCATATTTCAAGTGTGACGTCATATGACGTCATAGGCATATGAAAATCATAAAAATCAAACTTTCAGCGATTGAAGCATGTGTCATTAAATTTTCATTGCCCTTTGACAATTTCAACATATAGAAATATTCTTGTTAATATTAGAAATACATTATCATATAATGACGTCACGTGACGTCATATGACATTTATTTGCACAAAATGTTTAAAACTTCTAGAGACCTATATACTGACTAAATATCAACTTTCTATCTGAAAAAGGACAGATTTTATAAGCATTTAAAAAATTACGACCTTGGTTCGAATCTTGAATTCGCTATAGAACCATGGACTTTTCGAATTTTGAAAAACGGACACCGGGATGCACAACTAGAACTTAATATACACAATCTGTGAAAATTTGATGAAAATCGGTTCACAAACAATGGCTGTAGACCGCGTACAAACTTTTGTAGCATATTTCAAATGTGACGTCATATGACGTCATAGGCATATGAAAATCATAGAAATCAAAATTTCAGCGTTTGAAGCATGTGTCTTTAAATTTTCATTGCCCTTCGACAATTTCAACATATAGAAATATTCTTGTTAATAATAGAAATACATTATCATATAATGACGTCACGTGACGTCATATGACATTTATTTGCACAAAATGTTTAAAACTTCTAGAGACCTATATACTGACTAAATATCAACTTTCTATCTTAAATATGACAGATTTTATAAGCATTTGAAAATTTACGACCTTGGTTCGAATCTTGGATTCGCCATAGAACCATGGACTTTTCGAATTTTGAAAAACGGACACCTGGATGCACAACTACAGCCTAACATACACATTCTGTGAAATTTTGATGAAAGTCGGTCCAGAAATAATGGCTGTAGACCGCGTACAAACTTTTTCAGGTGACGTCAAGTCCGACGTTATGTGACGTCATATGAATATGAAATTCAATGCATCCGAAAGCTCATGGTTTGAAATACATGCCATAAAATTCTGATTGTTCAGGGCCAATGGCAACACATCGAAATTAACACAAATATAAGAGGAAGAAAAAAAGAATAATAAGAAGAAGAAGAAGAATAAACAGTACAAACCCAATATGACTTTCTGCCAGTAGGCAGAAAGTCCTAATAATAATAATAAGAAGAATAAACAGTACAAACCCAATAGGACTTTCTGCTTTAGGCAGAAAGTCCTAATAAAAAACAGAACAAACCCAATATGACTTTCTGCCGAAAGGGCAGAAAGTCCTAATAATAAAAAACATAACAAACCCAATAGGACTTTCTGCCGAAAGGGCAGAAAGTCCTAATAATAATAATAACTAGAAGTCGTTTGTTTAAGATACAAACGAAGCGGCTTTCCGTTTGCTTATTTCAAAGGTGTTGAATATATAAGTTAAAACAAAGAAATGGAATAATGTTTAATTCAATATGTAAATCATAATTATCACAAATATATACTTATGTTCAATATTAAGCTTTATTTTTTATTATTTTTTTTCATTTTCATCTTCTTGGGAAGATATTGAGAAAGCATATATATGGACCTTATTTGATTACGCAAAAGTTTACTATCATGCAGAAAAAAATACTAATACAATCCTCAAGTTTTTTTTCTTACGTTTCTTCGTAAGCATATTGCTTAATAAATATTCATGGCAATTAGACCCACAATTGAAATTTTAAAAAAGAAAAAAAAATACTTTGAAATCCATGACTTTCAACCTTTAAATTGATTGAGTTGTACATTTGCAAAATTAGATAGAAACAAAGGCAGAGGTGTTAGCAAAATTATGAAAATACTTTCTTATTTCTATGTAATTAACGTTATAAACGTCTTGAAACTTTCAACTATTCATTTGCTTTATATATTTGCTTATTTTTACAGATTTAGAAAAAGAAACCGTTAAACATTTAGAAAACATAAAAAATCAATAGGTAGTCCTACATGTATTTGTCATTTTCTTAAGGTTTGCAGAAAGCCGTCAAAGCAAATGCAATAAGTTATCCATATAGGTTTTCTGGCTCTAGTATAATTTTACTAATTCATCGTAAATGCAACTCTTTTAGAAAAAAAATGTACCACAATTCACTATTCAACGCAGGCACTCTTTCCTGCAAAAGAACAATCGGATCTTGCTCAACCAACCCAATGACCGCTTTCATTTCTTTCTTCAAATTAATATATTTTCATGAATTAGCCCTATAAAGAAAAACATGAATAGGTCATGTTTGATAACGTACTTGAAATTTTCTGCGCATGTCAAGGCACGGCAATATTACTTATTTAAAGTTAATATGTCCAATCTTATGGTTTCTTTTAAATGTATTTTGCTTACAAATCAATGTTGTCATAAACAAGTGACACAACATAAATTCCTTAAGGTATGCTTTAGATTGCCACAATACTCATGACACTGAAGCGCGAATACGTATTTAAATAAATGATTTTAATATTTCAACCACGGCAAAATCAAGTGACTAAAGAAAAGTATCTGTTTTGGAAAGACATGATTAGCTAACATTCTATTAATCCAGAAAAAAATATATTCGAGAATGTGAACAGGTTTGTTTTCACATTTTCAAGTAAGCGTTCCATCAAACATGAATATCTGCCATGTTTGATGACGTAATAACTTTAAATTTTCAAACCCTTATGAAAGTACTAATTTTCGACATTTTTGACAAGTTTAAGTTCATTGATCTAATTGGCGATTTTATATGAATTTTTAAAATAATTCTTGCTTTAGTATTCATGACGTCATAACCACGTGACAAATCAAACATTTCTTGCAGTATGCATCACTTCAATTTTAACTCTATCAATTCTCAAGATTTCAATTAAGACTGATTCAAAATTCATGATACCAGAGCAAGAGAAATGTTAAAAAATGCCTTTTTGTCTTTTTAATGACGTCATAACCACGTGACGTAAAAGAAAATCATTCAGAAAAAAGAATGTAAACCTCTATGCCGATATGCTATCCAATTTCATGCTTCTAACGCGGGGGTTATTAACATTAAAATGTAATCTCAGGACCAAAGTTCGAATCTCAGTTTTGCCATGAAATCTTTATATTTTCGAATTTGGAAATTTGAATGCCACGGTGTAAATCTACATCCTAAAATACATCTTCTGTGAAAATATCATAAAAATCGGACCAGAATTGAAGCCTTTAGAGCGCGAACAAACTTTTAAAGCTGACGTCAAATCTGACGTCATTTGACGTCATTAAAAATTAAAAATAAATAAATTTATAAATGTAAACTTTTTAATCACTGCAATACAATTTTTAAAAAGATAGAGTGAAATGTCGTGATATAAGAGCGAAATAAATTTTTAAAAAAGTTGCTTTTTGTCGTTTTTATGACGTTTTAATCACGTGACTTAAGAAAAAATCCTTTAAGAAATAGAAAAAAGACCTCTATGCCGATATGCTGTCCAATTTTCATTCTTCTAACGCATTAGGTTCCCTTGTAACATTAAAAAATAAATTTAGGACCTAAGTTCGAATCTTGGTTTTGCCATAAAATCTCAATTTTTTCAAATTTTGAAATTTGAATGCCAGGGTGCACATCTACCTTCTAAAATACATCTACTGTGAAATTATCAAGAAAATCAGACTAGAATTGAAGGCTCTAGAGCGCAAACAAACTTTTGAAGCTGACGTCAAATCTGACGTCAATTGACGTCATTGAAAATTGAAAACACTTGATTTTAAAAATTTATACTTTTTTTGTTGAAGCATTTTAATTTTCATGTTGCTTGACCATTGGCAACATATATAAATTAACTCTTGGATTAGGTTGGAAGAAGAATAATAATAATAATAATAATAACTAGATTTCATTCGTTGATACGAATGATAGGACTTTCTGCTACATTTGTTAAACACTTAAAAGCTAAAAAAGTAAAAAGATATGAAATTCCAGCCTTTAACTTGCTTTTGTATGGCCATAACTTAAATAAACTTTGAAAAATATAACCGTTTAACTTGGAGGATATGGCAAAAGTAACTGAAAATCATTTTTTTATATCGATTTATTTAACTTGGATTATTTTTATAATCTATGTTACAAATCAAATTTATTTAAAATGCTTGCAATTCGAATTTCATCCTGTAATAATTGCCGAAGACCGCATAAAAGCTTGTGTAGACAGCGTCAAGTTTGATGTCATGTGACGTCATAGGCATAAGAAAATCAATGAAATGAAATATTAAGTATTTTGAATATATCAAGTAATTTTTTCATGCTCCTTACAACTTTGCAACATATAGAAATTAACGCGTAGATATATTAACATTCTTTTTGACCTTATGACGTCAAATGACGTTAATCCTCACAGAATATGAATAAGTCTCAAAGACTAATATTCAGTCCAAATATCAACTTTCTAAATCATCTGGAAGCGATTTTATATGTATTTGAAATTTGACGTCAATGGTTCGAAACTTGGATTCGCCATAGAACCATTGCTTTTTCGAATTTGTAAAAAGGGACCCGGGATACACATATAGAGCGTTACATATACATTCTGTGAAATTTTGATGAAAATCGGTCCAAAAATAATGGCTGTACACCGCGTAAAACCTTTTTGTCCTGACGTCAAATCTTACGTGATATAACGTCACATTATATGTGCATTCTAAAGCACACGGATTGATGTACATACCATTAGATTTCCATGGTCCTGGGAAGTAAACAACATATTTAAATTAACGCGTATATATCAGAAATTATTTTTGACCTTATGACGTCATATGACGTCATGTGACGTTCATCTTCATAGAATGTAAAGCACTCTTGGAGACTTATATACTATCCAAATATAATATTATATTTCTAACTCATCTGGAAACGATTTTATACGTATTTGAAATTTGACGTCAATGGTTCGAATTTTGGATCCGCCATTAAACCTTTGCATTTTCGAATTTGGAAAAACGGACACCGGAATGTACAACTAGACTTTAACATACACATTCTGTGAAATATTAATGAAAATCAGCCCAGAAATAATGGCTTTAGACCGCGTACAAGAATTTTTAGACGACGTCAAGTTTGACGTCAAAACACGTCATAGTCAAATGAAAATTATTGAAATGGAAACAGTTCTATCTGAAGCAAATGCTATTAAATTTTCAAGGTGCTCGGACGTAAACAACATATAAAAATTAACACATAAATATTAGAAATTACCTTTCACCTCATGACGTCATATGACGTCATATGATGTTCATCTTCAGAGAATATAAAGTAACCCTCGAGATTTATATTCTGTCCAAATATCATCTTTCTAGCTCATTTGTAAGTGATTTTATACGCATTTTAAATTCGACGTCAATGGTTCGAATCTTGGATTCGACATAGAACTATTGCATTTTCGAATTTTGAAAAGCGGACACCGGAAGGCACAACTAAAGCCTAACATACGCATTCTGTGAAATTTTGATGAAAATCGGCCCAGAAATAATGGCTGTAGACCGCGTACAAACATTTTTAGACGACGTCAAGTTTGACGTCAAAGCACGTCATAGTAAAATGAAAATTATTGAAATGCAAATAGTTCTATCTGAAGCATATGCTATTAAATTTTCAAGGTGCTCAGACTTGTACAACATATAAAAATTAACACGTAAATATTAGAAATTACCTTTCACCTCATGACGTCATATGACGTTCATCTTCAGAGAATGTAAAGTAACCCTTCAGACTTTTATTCTGTCCAAATATCATCTTTCTAGCTCATTTGTAAGCGATTTAATACGCATTTGAAATTTGACGTCAATGGTTCGAATCTTGGATTCGCCATAGAACCATTGCCATTTCGAATTTTGAAAAACGGACACCGGAAGGCACAACTAAAGCCTAACATACACATTCTGTGAGTGAAATTTTGATGAAAATCGGCCCAGAAATAATGGCTGTAGACCGCGTACAAACTTTTTCACCTTACGTCAAATCTGACGTTATATGACGTCATATGAATATGAAATTCATTGCATTCGAAAGGTCATGGTTTGAAATATATGCCATAAAATTTTCATTGTTCTGGGCCATTGGCAACACATCGAAATTAACACAAATACAAGAGGAAGAAAAAAAGAATAAGAAGAATAAGAATAACTAGAAGTCGTTTGTTTAAGATACAAACGAAGCGGCTTTCCGTTTGCTTATTTCAAAAGTATTGAATATATAAGTTAATACAAAGAAATGGAATAATGATGCATAATGATGTAAGATTTAATACGTAAATCATCATTATCATAAATATAAACTTATGTTAAAAAATAAGCTTTATATCTTTTTTTTTATTTTCATCTTCTTAAAAAGATATCGATAAAGCATATATATGGATCTTATGTGATTACGCAACCGTGTACTTTCATGCAGAAAAAAAAATCAGGAAAATTTTAAAATAATACTATCCTCAAGATTGTTTCTTACGTAATTCAATCGATTTTAATTTTTTTATTCAGTTTTTTATTTAATATCTTTTTCTTCGTAAGCATATTCATTGCAATTTGATCCACAAATGAAATTGTAAAAAAGAAAAAAAAATACTTTGAAGTCCATGACTTGTATTTGTCCATGTATTTGTAATTTTCTTAAGGTTTGCAGAAAGCCGTCAAAGCAAATGCTAATAAGTTATCCGTATAGGTTTTCTGGCTCTAGTATTATTTTACTTATTCATCGTAAATGCGATTCCTTTAGTAAAAAATGTACCACAATTCACTATTCAACGCAGGCACTCTTTCCTGCAAAAGAACAATCGGATCTTGCTCAACCAACCCAATGACCGCTTTCATTTCTTTCTTCAAATTAATATATTTTCATGAATTAGCCCTATAAAGAAAAACATGAATAGGTCATGTTTGATAACGTACTTGAAATTTTCTGCGCATGTCAAGGCACGGCAATATTACTTATTTAAAGTTAATATGTCCAATCTTATGGTTTCTTTTAAATGTATTTTGCTTACAAATCAATGTTGTCATAAACAAGTGACACAACATAAATTCCTTAAGGTATGCTTTAGATTGCCACAATACTCATGACGCTGAAGCGCGAATACGTATTTAAATGAATGATTTTAATATTTCAACCACGGCAAAATCAAGTGACTAAAGAAAAGTATCTGTTTTGGAAGGACATGATTAGCTAACATTCTATTAATCCAGAAAAAAATATATTCGAGAATGTGAACAGGTTTGTTTTCACATTTTCAAGTAAGCGTTCCATCAAACATGAATATCTGCCATGTTTGATGGCGTAATAACTTTAAATTTTCAAACCCTTATGAAAGTACTAATTTTCGACATTTTTGACAAGTTTAAGTTCATTGATCTAATTGGCGATTTTATATGAATTTTTAAAATAATTCTTGCTTTAGTATTCATGACGTCATAACCACGTGACAAATCAAACATTTCTTGCAGTATGCATCACTTCAATTTTAACTCTATCAATTCTCAAGATTTCAATTAAGACTGATTCAAAATTCATGATACCAGAGCAAGAGAAATGTTAAAAAATGCCTTTTTGTCTTTTTAATGACGTCATAACCACGTGACGTAAAAGAAAATCATTCAGAAATAAGAATGTAAACCTCTATGCCGGTATGCTATCCAATGTTCATGCTTCTAACGCATCAGGGGGCTTTGTAACATTAAAATATAATTTAAGGACCAAAGTTCGAATCTCAGTTTTGCCATGAAATCCTTATATTTTCGAATTTTGAAATTTGAATGCCATGATGCAAATCTACATCCTCAAATACATCTTCTGTGAAAATATCAATATAATCGGACTGAAATTAAAGGCTCTAGAGCGCGAACAAACTTTTAAAGCTGACGTCAAATCTGACGTCATTTGACGTCATTTAAAAAATTAAAAATAAATGAATTTATAAATTTAAAGATTTTAATCGCTGCAATACAATTTTCAAAAAGATTGAGTCAAAAGTCTTGATACCAGAGGAAAATAATTTTTTTAAAAAGTTGCTTTTTGTCGTTTTTATGACGTCATAATCACGTGACTTAAGAAAAAATCCTTTAGGAAATAGAAAGAAGACCTCTAGGCCGATATGCTGTCCAATTTTCATGCTTCTAACGCATCAGGGGTTTTGTAACATTAAAATGTAATTTTAGGACCTAAGTTCGAATATTGGTTTTGCCATGGTATCTTTATATTTTCGAATTTGGAAATTTGAATGCCACGGTGCAAATCTACATCCTAAAATACATCATTTGTGAAAATATCATAAAAATCGGACCAGAATTGAAGCCTTAAGAGCGCGAACAAACTTTTAAAGCTGACGTCAAATCTGACGTCAATTGACGTCATTGAAAATTAAAAATTATTGAATTTAAAAATTTATACTTTTTTGTCGAAGGATTTTAATTTTCATGTTCCTTGACCATTGGCAACATATATAAATTAACTCTTGAATTAGGTTGGAAGAAGAAGAATAATAATAATTAGATTTCATTCCTTGATACGAATGATAGGACTTTCTGCTAACATTGAAAAAATATAAAGATTAATACCGTTAGAAAAATATATATTAAATTCCCTACCTTTTACTTTTTTTTCGTATGGACTTCTCATGCATGAACTTTGTGAAATAAACCATATGGCAAAAATAAATAAATCTTTGTTTTGATATCGCTTTCTTATAACTTGACCAATTTTAGTATTCTAGGTACCAAAATAAATGGCCTGAAAATCCCGACAATTCCATTGTAGCATATTTGGGTCTAGTTTTATAGGTATTCAAAATATAAGCAATTAAACTTAAACTTCTTAATTCTGCAAATCAAAATTCATTTTTTTTTATTTTCGTGTACAGTTGCGGGAATAAAATAGTAAATCACGGTGCATAACCATATCGGCAGGCTCTCTGCGGAAATCGCTATATCGGCAGGCACTCTGCGTTCGCACCGGTCATTCTCTGCCATAAAAACTAGCAAACGCTGGACGGAAGGGAAAGAAACAGATCAATGGTCACTTTTTAAAGGTGAGTTGCTCAATAGTAATTATTGCACGGAATATTAGAGTATCTCAGCTATGTATGTGCGTGTAAACTTTTCAATTATCAGCGACTGCGACCTGAAACTCGGCCGAACAGTTTAGTGATGTACCAACATAAACGCAACCCCGGCACTTTCTACAGGCTTCAGCAGGTTATTGCTTTGATTATGTCTATAATATGACCATCGAATGTATTCTTTTAAGTATATTCTTTAAGAAGATATCGGTAAATTGGCCGATTTTAATGTAAATTTCTTGAAACCCCCCTACTTTCGGTGTTCTCGTTGCACGGGATATCTCTCTGCACATGACTTTTTGAAGCACCGGCAGACTCTCTGCATTTACCACAAGCAGGCTATTTGCAAGCTATGGTTTATCTTATTGTTTACGGAAAATGAATAATTTCATGGGTCCTTAGCCCTAATTTGTGTTTTTAATTTCGTACTTTGCATGTTATTTGTATTGTTTCGTAGTCAGATACAAATCTGCTAAAAGTATATATGTGTTACTTACCTTTTTTTTTTTTTTATATTTTGTTGATATAAAATATATAAGATAAATTTCCTCTAGGGTATTATCTATAACAAAAAATCTCATAATTTGAATCGCCACTATTGCATGTTGTATCATTGGTCATTTTATATTTTATGCAATAAAACATCATTAAATAAGAGGTTTACATAATACATAGCAGAAAAATCCCCCCTTTTAAGCTCACTCCCACCCCCTTTGGGTCCGGACTCCTTTCCCCCCAACAGTGAAAAAAACACTGGAAGGGCAAGAAGTATGAAACTGTTATTTCACAACAATAAAACACAAAGTACGCAGGCAGCATGCTTTAAAAAAAAATCTTCTTGAAGAATATACTTAAAAGAATACATTCGATGGTCATATTATAGACATAATCAAACCAAGAACCTGCTGAAGCCTGTAGAAAGTGCCGGGGTTGTGTTTATGTTGGTACAACACTAAACTAGTCGGCCAAGTTTCAGGTCGCAGTCGCTGATAATTGAAAAGTTTACACGCATATACATAGCTAAGATACTCTAATATTCCGTGCAATACTTAATATTGAGCAACTCACCTTTGAAAAGTGACCATTGGTCTGTTTCTTTTCCTTCCGTCCAGCGTTTGCTAGTTTTTATGGCAGAGAATGACCGGTGCGAACGCAGAGAGCCTGCCGATATAGCGATTTCCGCAGAGAGCCTGCCGATATGGTTATGCACTGTAAATGCGTCTATGCAATAGAATCCTCGACGCGTGTAGCCTCGTGAGTTATATTCCAATAACGCTTGTACATACGATCGAGACGACTGTATTACACAAAGTTACTTCATTTTGCGCTTTTAGCTAACGGACAAATTAGCTTGCAGCGTCTTGAACGGATGACATGTGTTGATCATTTTATTTCAACCGTCTACACTTATACACGCTCATTGTATCTCAAGCTGGCAATTAAATTACATTGTACTATAACATATATTTTCACATAGGCTATCATTTATCATAAATTTGGAATATAGCTTGTACAACATTTATCGATTGAGGCAACAATAAAGTCGGGAAATTGCAATGTTTCAACAACGGTCTAAATGACATGTGTCAAAACGCTCAAAGGATTATGGGTAACGCAATGCTGCAACTGATATGTATAAGTAATGTAAATAAAATGATTTGACAAAACATTAAATCATTGTCAACACTTGTTTAGTTTGTTTGTTTGTTTGTTGGGTTTAACGTCCCACCGACAGTATTTCAGTCATTTGGAGACGATGTCTACTTAATGCAGTTATAGTGCTGCCACACTGCAGGTATCACGCCGTAGACATGTGGCATGATACCACACCCAGTCACATTATCCTGATACAGAGCCAACCAGTCTTGCAACTACCCTGAGCGCCAAGCAAAGGAGCTATAACATTACCATTTTTTACGACTTTGGTATCGAACCCACGACCTCCCGCTCCCGAGGCGGACGCTCTAACCACTCGGCCACCGGGAACGGTACGCTTGTTTAGCTAGTAATATCAATATGATATCAGTAAAAAAATATTTTTTTGCAATTTATATGACTAATACATATCTGTAAACTTACATTTTCCGAAAATGCTTCAATTAAGGTGAAAGCGAAAGTAGGATATTTTCTGAAAATTCTTACAATTGGCTTTTAAATTCGTATTTTTTTATGTAACTTCCTTATTTTTTATAATTTAAAAGGCCAAAAAAGTCTTAAAATTCTCTACATCTCACTTGCTTAATGTGTTGACTTATTTCTAATAAGTATTAAGATATAAGCCGTGGAACTCTTACATAACGGCAAAATCGCTGAAATTCTACATGTTTAAATTTTTTTTTTT
>CM037785.1:54099518-54149518 GCA_021229015.1 Solen grandis | reverse complement strand
TTTTTTTTACACAGCATCTGTAAGGTACTTGGCATAAATATTAATGTCTTTCAATTAAACTTATTTATCATTATTTAAATACATTAATAATATAATTCACATACAGAAAATTTGCACTACAAATCGAGGGCTTGATGCAAAACTATTGTTTCTCCTTCTTTATTTATATGTGTTACCATAGCACCAACCCCTCGGAATATGTATTCAATAGACCATTTCACCAGAGGATCGGCAATACCCGGCATAATTCGTAGATTTAAATTGACCAATCAGCTCAAGTACATGCTTGTTTTCCATTGCACAATGTGTGAAATTGTAGTTTAGGTGTTCGAGAAGTGCTCGTTGATTTACATAAGTTTGGAGTAAAATGAACTATTGATCGATGTAATCTTCTCCAAGACAACAATGCAAATGATTTTTATGATTTTGAAGAAGAAGCACTGAAACTTAGAAAAAGTTAATCAAGAAATAAGTTTTGAACGAAGTTTAATTTGATATTCATTTTTTTGTACAGTTTGTGATGATGGAGACGGTCATCAGCGGTATCACGGACATCTACCCGCAGGTCTTGAGGAAGAAGAAGGCCTTGTTTACCTTCGTCTGTTGTATCATCGGTTTCGTTCTAGGTATCCCCATGTCGTGCAAGGTAATTAATCTTTAGATAATGGCCGTGCATTAACACTGTTTTGCAAAAATGTTTAAGGTACAGCATGGATGAAAATTTACGAGTATGCAATATGTTTATTTCCATGAGGTTGCAATGTGTTTATTTCCATGAAGCTGCGATATGTTTATTTCCATTTGTCAGCGATATGTTGATTTCCACGAAAATATGATATGTTTCCAAAAAGGTATACATGGAAAACTCGCTAACAGTGTACTAGTAAAGTTCTACTGCTTTCAATAGCTTCCAATATATGTAAAACGAGAGCAAATCCATTGTTGATAAATTATCATTAAAATTCATAAAACAACAACAAAACAAGATCCCCAGAGAAGCATATTTTGTATCTTCTACATCCCCTTCATTCAGCGATAAAAATCTAGAAATTTTAGCATGAATAAAGACTTGACCTTTTTTTTCCGGTTGATGTTTTAGTCGAGCAGCGTTTCTTGCAAAATGTGCTAGGGATTCATCCAAATGAAAATTTAATATGTTGGTAGCAACCATTTTGCAATCAGTAAAATGACAATTTCAAAGTTCTTTAGCTTAAATATAATTCTACCTTTAACGCAAATCTCATACTCAAATTTGCTTTTAGTTAAAAGGTCCTATTTTGAGTTTGAACATGAAAATCATGCATAAATTGTTATAAAGATGTATACGTCACATTTATATGAATGATTTCTAACTAAGCATATGTGAACCGTTTGTTCTGTTTCCAGGGCGGTATCTACATCTTGACTCTGTTTGACTGGTACTCCGGATCATACAACCTCATGATTGTGGCTGTCGGGGAACTCGTTGCTATATGCTACGTATACGGTAAGACTTTCATTGTACTACATCATGCAAGAACAACAAAACAACATTTAACTTTTATTTAGACATGTACGATGTACATCGCCTTAACACATGATGAAAACAACAACAATAACAAAAACAACAATAAAAATGCAATAATATATGTATACATATAGAAACAACAGGCAAAATTATCATCCGTGCTCCAGTATTCTGGTTAGAGCGGTTCTCTATAGCTGTTCTCCATTTCTTCTTGTCTTTTGAGTCCTCTGACGTCAGATGTAGACTTGTCAGGTCCTACATGATGGTGGATTGCCATGACTTCTTTGGCCGACCACGTTGTCTCAGCATAGGAACATACTAAAAAAAAAATCAGTAATGGTTAAAGAGAAAAAAATAATTTGACCCCCCCCCCCCCAACACACACACTTTCTCATAAAGGAAACTGAACTTTGACCTGTCTGTGTATATGACACTCAAAAACAGATTTTAAACGGTAAAGTTTAGAAGTAATACTTAAACACTAAAAAAAAATAACATTACGGGCAACGTGTCATTATAAACTGTTCATAAGAACCGCTACTAATATCCACTAGTACATGTATGTTGATTAAACAAATGTTCCCGTTGGTTGATAGTTACAAATATTTGTAATTCCAGGTATAAGACGGTTCATTGCTGACGTAGAGATGATGATAGGGAAACGAAACTGGCTTTTCTGGTCCTACTACGTTCTGTGCTGGTGCGCTCTGACACCAATTGCCGTCATTGTAAGTTTCTGCTGATGTGATTATAAAATTTTATCGATTTTATGTTAACTTATGGAATATTGTGTTTTATCGGTGAAACAAAGTCCATATCTTATATGGGCGATATAGGACTGCCGGAACTATTTTCTACCTATAAAGGAGATTGATTGGGAATATAATGTATTTGGTTCCCATTTGACGTAAAGTATAAAAAAGTAAAACTAATAAATAAAAACAATCCACTTATTTTTCAGTTCATCATCATCAGCTCGGCTGTCAATTATACGTCAGCTTACTATGGAAGCTACATGTTCCCGGGGTGGGCAGAGGGTATTGGATGGATTTTGGCCATGTTGCCCGTCGCTCTCATCTTTATCGGCATGATCTACCAGCTTGTGATTTGTCGCGGCGATGTAAGTCTTTTAGCACACAATAAACAAACTACAGTCCTTTATTCCATCCATTCCTAACTGGATAGTGAAAGATCATATAAATCTTTTTTTTTCCAGGTTTTGATATAAATATTATTATATTTAGCCTTTTGGCACTTAAATGATTTTCTTATGCTAATATTTTCCAACCAAATATTTTCCTCGGTACTATTTTAGGTAGGGAATTTCGCAGAATATAGATCATGAAAATATTACAATAGTTCCATACGATGTAAATTCAACAGATTTTAAATACAATATGTATAAAACTGAATCTCAGTTGAATAGAGAAAACTTTTTTTTCTTCAAATTTTGCACACTCTGTATAAGATCGACAACTTACAGACTGGACTCTTTTATAGATAAAGAAAGCAGTCACACCTCGTGAGGACTGGGGACCCCGTCTGGCAGAGAACCGCATTGGACGGTACAACGACAATCTCGGCTACGTCAGTGATGACGGCGATCTTCCGAAGAAGCCGATTGGTTCAAACAACGGTGTAAACGGCCCACCAGCTTACAATGATTTTGATAGGTTGTAATCCTTCATGATGGATTTACGTCAAGGTTCAAACACCAAGGGACGTTGCCTTCCCATACACTTTTGAATTCTTTTAAAACTTTGGATTTGATGAAATCCAGTCTACAATTTATAGCCATTCTTTGAAATGTTCGATTGAGAATATGCGGTTTTATGCACCAAGAAAACGGTATGTATGTACGTGTATGTATGTATGAACACAATTATGCAAATCGACGCAAGAAAAAGATACTCACATGTATTAGAACATTATAATGAGGACAACTGTTCTATTTGAGGATCTGGATATGTCTTTTAAATGAACCATTTGCTCACTTGTTCGGATTGGAGCATGGTGCAGTTATGCCAAACTTCACTAACATCTGACTAAACATTGTAAAAAACGGAGAGCGGAAAAAAGTGTTACGATTCGTATTTCAGTGACTCGAGAGTCAAGCGAGAAAACGCACCGATGCAATAATTAATCTGTTTTATATGCTCATTTTCTTTGTATTTGATTTGTTTATATATCTAAAATGTTGAAGATAAAAAGTTTTCAAAATATGAGTACATGTATTCATTTTGGCGTAAAATCTGTTTATATATTGAAGCGTAAAACCTGTTTCCGAAATGAATACCAGGACTTTTATTTTAAATGTCATTTTAAGGCATTTTTGAACTGTTGAGGGATTTCATGGGATATCGGTTATTTTCAGACACGGTGGGTGTTTATTTGATGTGGAAAAAACCAACTCTTGGTTCAAATACAATCTTAAGACAATCCTTGTAACATACTGGGTATTGTTTTTGTCTAATGTTTTTGTTCTACCATTTGTATTGAAATTAAAATCATTCATTAGATCTACGTCATTTTTTAAACTTAAAACTCTAAAATCTCGAGTATTTGTTCTTTTCTTATTACATCTGTGCCAAGGTGCAAAGAATGAGATATTATTCAAATAGCGGTCATTTTTTTAAAAAAGAGGCCGACTGATAATAAAGATTTAGGTCAAACTCATGATACACTGTGATCTGAAATGACGCATTTGGTTGAGAAATACTCAGTTTTTGTAACCACTTGTATAGAACTACTGAAATCTTTATGTATATTAGAGACTATATTTTTAATAAAAAGTTAGCCCAATGATATGTGTTTGTTATATGCTTGATCCTTAACCCTTTCCCTCATATATACTCATTTTGACGCCCTCAATAGGTATCACATAAAGCCTGATCTGCAGAAAACCACACTTAAACCTTACCAAATTTAATTACAAAATCCTCATTTCCAGACCACTGAGGAGCAGCGAACAGCATAGTTACTCGCAGGCTGATCTGGTTTTATGCTGTTCGCATAGGTCTTTTCATGGTGTCCTCTATATGAGGGAAAGGGTTAAACAAAGATTAATGTTATAATATAATAATATTATTATAATAGTAATTATAAACTATGACCTTAGTGTTGAATCATATTCAAACTTCATATATCCTTTAAATTTATAAGCGTTTTCCATGTTGAAAAGATTATATCAAATCATGTTGGAAGATATCATGAGCGATTTGTACATTATATAAGCTGTGTGTTCATCATCCGCCTTCATCATGTGTTGCTAGGTGTCCATAACTTCAAATGAATCCTTGAAATTGTTTGGCAGAGTTTGATGAAAACTGGCATTGGTGATCTTTTGGTAATTCACCAAAGTGATGAAACAAAATCACCTGGTTGCATAGATGCATTAAGGTAATCCATCCATCATTAAATTGTGATCATGGTACACCAAGTGATCGTCTGTATTTATTGTACAGTGTACATGTTAAATGCAAACCTTTATAGACTTTGAGCAAAAGAGCCTAAAACTCCAAGTCAATGGATGCTTGCATCTGCACAAAAGTCGTTTTCAGCATTTGAAGGACCATGATTATAATTAAACGATGGATGGATTACCTTAATCAAATCTTTATTTTCATTTATTGAACATTATTCGATATTTTGGTAACCTATTCCGTTTCAAATGATCAGTGATTTGCAATTAATATACATGTAGCGTGATAAATTTATTTTATCTGCCTTCAAAATTAAATTGTTCTTGATTTCCTTGCTCTGCAGTTTGAATGTATGAAAACACATACTGTGTTTTTGTTGAGTCATTCCTGAAGAATTTTCCCGTAAAATCCTTTCAGCGTATTGGTAGAGTCATTGATAATGAGCTCTCCTTACACTTTGGCTGGACATTCATTTTATTGTTGACGTTCTCTTCTTGCAACAACACCTACTATTCTCTGGTAGGTCATTTTCTTGTCTTCGTAATTCCCCGCAACACATACTATGTTCTGACTGGGTCATTTTCTTTTCTACGCCATTATTATAAAGTTTTAACTCATTTTAATACATGTGGTATCATTCATTCATCATGTTTTTTATAGGTATATTCAAATCGAATTTTTTAGTTGTGCTAATGATCCTTATACAGTTATTGAAAAATATAGTGTTGACATCTAAATAATGATACCCTTATTAAGCAGCTGATAAAAAGTGACAGCAGAAATACATGTTACACAAAATTGTTATAAATCACTGACACTTTCCAATCTTTATCAAGGTTCAATTTTATTTTTACATAAAGTATTAAGACATTTTCAACATGGCAGATGTTCTTATTTTTAAATAAACAAATGGTGCAATGGAATAATTGAAATACTGCATATACAAACGATAACTAATACAAAACATACAACCAAATAAACACACAAAACAAAATGAGAAGCAAAACGTATATTCATTTTTAACGAACCACTTCAATCTGGAACCTTTTCTGGTCTTAATAGCTGTGTTCTGTATTTTTCATTTCCCCATTATATTTTACCGTACAATGGACTTGTATCTAATCTCTGTTCTTATACTGTTATATAATATATATCGATGTATGATCTGTATATATTTCTGCACTTCATAGTAGAAAAACAAAGTAAAAACTTTGCTAAATATATTTTCAAAACTTAATATACCCACATCCGCAATATCAATTAGTGCGTATTTAATGAAATATCGTTTAAATAGTCTAACGAATATATGTATCTATTTTAATCATCTTTAACGTGTGTTGTAATCTTTTTGACTGTCACCGTGTCTTCTTCCCGGGGCAACTTTTCTGAAACAGAAACAAAAAGATAAATGAGATTTGGAAACACCGTGTTCTTAAATTCAGCATGAACTTAACGATATCATCCGGTTTGAAAAACGGTCTAAAACGTACACAACCCCAGTTGATGATGTCAGTGTATCAATAACATACAGGACAAGAAACTGTTTTAATACACATATCAAGGTAATACTTATCAATTTATTCTTCACGCGTCGCTTTAGGATTATATGCTCCTCTGATTTATTACAGTACCAGGGTTGGACTAGTACTTTAACCACTCGGACGTTTTTGAAATAATGTTGATTCCTGCAGGACTCGAGCACAGGACCATCTTTTTCTGAGTCGATGAACACTATTACTAGACCAAAGCACCCAACACTTCCTGTTTTTTTTTTCATTTATTGTTATGTTCAAAATACACTTTTCCAGTATTTTATCGGTGAAAATTTCAGCGTCGCCTTTTTCCTTTATAGGTCAGCTGCTCACAAACAGTGTTACAAACAAACCCGTTTGTTGTTTTGTGTAAGCCATGTCAACCATTGACTACATATTATACCAGGATAGCTTTTGGATAGCTTAGAGTCATTATTGATACTTTCGTAAATACTGTCAAGGTCTAAGTGCAAAAGATGAAGATGGTAGAAGATGAACAAGGCATTTGTCGGTGCTCTAGATTTAATTTAGCACAGTCGTAATTAAAGTTTAGCTCAGGGCATATCGTACCTTGACTGCCTTCTGGAATTGTCTTATATTCTACTTGAAGTTGATCTTTCGTGGGTGGAGAATTATCGTCGCTTGATTTGCTGAAAATGAAACGTTTTTTTTTATTCCTAAAAATGTGTTCGTTGATTCAACTGCGTAAAACTGTGAATATCTTTCAGGGGACAATGGTGGATGTTGTGAAAGAAAGAAAAAAAAAAAAAAAAAAAACCCTCTTTATTGTGACACTTCTTTCTTCTTTCGTTGAAAACGAAAGTCGCGCTGAACTAACACTTTAACACTTTCAACACCACTGTATCATTATCTGCTTACATTGATTTTCAAGTAATTAGACAACTAATGATTGAAATATGGAATAAATGTTTTAAAGGCTCACTATACGTCCACAAGCTGTATATATTCTTCGGACAGAAATGCAAAATGTTTGCTATAGATTTGTTACGAGATGCTATCTGTACATACTCGTTGTCGACATTGTTACTACAATGCATGAATAAGAAAGAATGTTATACTTAATTAAGTTCATTCATTTGTTTACAAAAATGACTATTTTGCATGTTCCGCATACCTTCGTCAATTTTCTAACGTTTTTCATAGACCTTCTGAATGTCTCCGTTAACGAATTACAAATGCATAAATTGATGACGTAGCATATAAACAATTTGTGATTCGCCGACTTTTTTCTTTTAAATTCAAATTAATTCCGATTACAGACCGTCTTCGGGAATATTCGCCAAAGCAAAATGCAAACAATGAGGGTATTTTGACATCCATCCAAAATACTAAATTGCGTAATTTGATCAACATTTTCAATACATTTAACTGGTATTTTACAGCAGGTCTTTTCACCTGATGTACCATTTGTGTTAGTCTACAATATATTAATGTTATTTTATATTTTATTTTTCATGAAAATTGGATCATTATGAAATATAATGGGTCTTTAATCTTTCTGTTTTGTTTTCGGTTTACTAAGAGACGGCTTATGATAAACCCCATTTATATTATTTAATATTTTGCTGTAAATGTTGAAACAGTTGTTAAGATGGACATAACCGTGTCTTAAACGCCAAACGAACGGGCAAACTAACAAACTCATTTTGGTATTAGTTATCGTTTGTTTTAAATTTTATGGAATTTATCGCGGCAAGCGACGCGAAGCGGAGCGCTACGATAAAGCCATACAATTTAAAATATAAACGATAACATATTTACAGTTTGTCACGTACGCCATACAGATTTGCCTTTGACCTCGCGTTTTGGAACCAACTCCCGTTTGATTGACAGTACACGTGATGGTTCCAAGTCAGAATCACTGGGTCCATTTTATAAGGCTACATGCAAAACATAATAATAACATAGCGCAATCGACCGCCAGCGCAAACAAGCTCCGCCCATTCAGTCTAAAGATCACGTAGGCAGCATACACCCATATTTCTCCACATCAAGACCTCACGGATCATTGTATGCCATATATTTTTCAAATTTTAAACGAAATGCAAGCATCTCATTGGACGATTATGTCGGACAAACTGTATCACCAATGTCTCAAAATTGGTCTGAATGTCAGCTAGTGACGTCATATATAGTCTCTATTTATAGACTGAGAGTTTTATTCTTGACATCTCTCCTGACAAATATATTGCTATGATTTATAGGTATTAGTTCTCTGGCATGATCAGATAAACTATTTTCGGAGACTCAAAACCACCCAAACTAATGGGTGATATCATTGTCAGACAACCAGGAGCGACTCATTCTATTATTTTTCATATATTGTCTGCGGAATTGCTCATAATCGATCATTTTAACAGCCACGCTTCCATTCGTTGCCCCATGATGTAGTGGTGATATGTGAATCAATGAAAATTGTCGTTCTAACTGAGATATTTAAAAATAATAGATACAAAAGCACGTACGTTTTCACCTGTGACCTTCGGACAACGGTGACGATGATTCCGGCCAGAATCAGCAGTACCACCAGGCTGACGGCCACGCCCACAATCAGCGCAACTGGTATTGCCTTTGCAGCTGCGAAATATCAAGGTTGTGAGGATACATAGCTGTATCTAAGCACCCTTTTCTCATTCAAAGCTAGGTCAACATTAATCAAAGCACACAATGCGCTGAAAGACTGTCGGCAGGATTTACATGATGAAATAGTTATGCATGTTATTCTAATTCCAACATTTAAGCAGGGTTGAACTTTATAAAGGCAAAGGTTGTATGACGCAATAAAAAACTCTACATATACCACCAGTCTAAAACATAAACATTTGCTCTTTTGTGTAAACCAGATCAACTATTGACTACCTGTTATTTCAGTGTAGCTTTTGGATAGCCTGTAAGTCAATTTGTTACATCTGTAAACACTGGGAAGGTCTATTGAGTTGAACAACTATACAACTGATCGATAAGTCATTTATATAAACAAAGAGATTCTTCTCATGCAATTAAATAATTCCATAACATGCAAATACTTAAAGCAGCTCGTTGACAGATGCTCATTGACTAAGAGATGGATTTTTAACTACATGTATATGTGTGTATTCCACCTATCAATTACCATCTACAGACGTATGGTCAACCACTGTAACATTCCGTTGTGCAAATTTGGATGGTTTCTCCATTATTGGCAATAGCGTTACGAACGGTATTGAATCTATATTTAAAATTACAAAGCCAATATTAAGAATAATTATTTTCGTGTGTCGTTGCATAACTTATCACGTTGACAAGCGCTCTCTTCACTGTCTTAACTTTCTAATTCGCTAGCCGGAACTTGTGAAGACGCCATATTGCGGAACGTGCCAAGCCCCTGCTTCTCCTATATTCAACCGATTTCACCGGTTTTCTTTTTCTTTGTTCCGATGGTCTGTGAAATATCTGCTTTATACACAGCGCTTCAATGTATTTCTAAATATTCCTCAAGTGTGTGTTTTTCTTTCATGTTAATGAGAAATGTATGTTAAGCTATACTTCTAGCTGAAGATGGTCATTACTGATTTTTCTTGTGACATTTTCAAAAGAAAATGAATACTACTATATAATGTAAATCTATATAACATGTGTGTGTGTGTGTGTGTTTATGCTGTTCAGGTCATTAATATATGTACCTGTGTAAATATTACAGTTTGGTCCTCCCCAGTCTTGCTGGCACGTGGAGCAGGTGCCCGTGACTTGGTCACATGATCCACATGTCGAACTGCACACTTGGTTGCAATTATAGCCGAACCTCCCTTCGGCACACGCTATAGCATAAAGATACAGATTAACACATCGATTTTATGAACCTAATATATCAAGGAATGAAAGAAAGTATCATTATTTCACAAACGAAAGCCCCCTTATTAAGAAAATTCAAGCTGTACGGCAATCACAAACCACCCAAGAATGCCATTAAGAATTTATTTCAGTTGAAAGAAGTGTCAGTTCTTCCTGGTTTCTTATTACTTTTTTTTTCTTTTTCAGTATGTCATAAAAGGGTCAAAACTGCAGCTAAAGTGAAATTCTCCAAACCATAACATCATTTTGTATTAATAATCTTTATGAAAAAGACACATTTTGTCAAAATATACGGTTTCATTTTTAGGAGACCGTATACACAGCCTTTAAAGATATTGTAACTTAATGTTCACTCATATTTCTCGTTGCACATTTGCCCCCCACCCCGTCTCGTTTAAGATTTATTATCTATCTTCGTTACTTAATAATATATAGTTGGCAGACAACTTCTTTGCACGCGCTACTCACGTGTGTGACAGGTTTCCCCTGTCCAGCCCGGTTCACATCCCTGGGGACAGGCACCTGTGTCTTTCCTACAGGTCCCGGTGTCCCGGCAGTGCCCACTGCATAGACCCTGACATCCGACGCCATGGTGACCGTCATCACATTCTGCCAGGTAAATAATTTTATGTTTCTCATATGCTTTCTCCTTCAAAGACATTTCTATACAATGACGTGACGTATACTTATCATATCGTCAGTCATACGAAGAAAGTATAACACAACAACTGATGAGGGAAACATAAGGAAATATCATTCTTAGGAAATAAATTTGCTCATCATCATCATCATCAAATAGTTATGAAAATGACACACTATTAATTAGAGGAAAATGCAAATTATTAATTTTAATATTTAATATTATAATAAAAGACTCGAAAAGTATAAAAAAAATATTCCCGCTTCGCAGAAGTGGTAACAGACGGAAGTAAATCTATGACGAATATATACCCGTGCTGCACGTGTCACCTTGCCAACCGGCCGAACAGCCATCTGGACAGTTACCGGTGTCTACCTCACAATTGCTACCCTCCACACAGTTGCCACTGCACAGGTAAGACACAGCGGTCACCGTAGCTAAGTGAACAGAACAGTCACACATAAACTATATATACCTATTTACATCTATACTCAAAGGAAAAAGAAACGCAGGGTAACTAGAATCTTTAGCAGCCAGACTCAAGTTTTAACCTCCTAACCTTGCAATAAAACTCATATGACAGACCCCATCTCATTCTAAAGCATTTATTTTCTTTGGAAAAAAAATCTTTATCAAAACAAACTATAATACCGTTGAATACTTCCTATTTAAAACAGACACAAAAGTTTACCCTGCGTTTGTTTTTCCTTTGAGTATATTTACAAAAATGCATGATAAATAAATGAAGAATAGAATTTTTTCCTTTTAATTCTATCTTAAACACTTTTTTCAAACCAACAGTTATGACTGCATAGCGCCGTTTGGTGCTAAGTGGACGTTACAAGTTTGCATATTTGTTTTTTATGTTGCGTTGATTACAAACGCAACATATTAAAACTGATAGTGGGAATTTTAATACCAGATAGCAAATTCAATGCACTCTGTCGGGCAAGCTATACGTGCACCTGTTTGCTCGTACCATCTCTGTACAATAGATACATAATTATGCTTGCATGACGAGCTCCTGGTAAAGTGTATGACATTCCTTAACATAGCTTTCATGAATAAAATGCACACACAATTTGTTGATATAATTTATTTATCATTTTGTTATAGAAGTTGTCACGGTACACAACAAACGGTAATCTGAAACGATTCGGAAGCGGGAAAACACTGTGGATGAAACTGTGTGACGTAAGACAGTGCCGCGCTGAAATGCACGCACCTTTGGCATGAAATATGTCCTTTGTTAATATAATGGCAAATAAAATTATGTCGTTCAATTGAAATAAGTTCGGGCCTCATAGCAAGTGATATATTGCGAGCTCTCCTTTACTGTTTCATTTTATGCTTAACGCAACATTAGTACACTCAGTCCTTTGATTTTTTTTAAACAGTTTGACTGCATACTACACGGAGACCTGAACCTTATCTTTATGACATTAAGATATGCAATAAATATATATTCCTAATTCGTTTAGGTTGCTGAGGTATTAAAGCGGTCGCGTCAACGGGAAGTCAGAAGTGTGAGTATCGGACAATGTTAAAGAACAACAAACTGTACTGGTATATATTTGAAGCTAGGTGCCATTTCCAGGACTGGTTCCTCTGTAGTCTGTAAAAAGTGACTGGGTGTGGTAGTATGTCACCTAACTAAGGGTATGATACTAAAGTATCTAGAATCATTGTAGACAGAAGTGGCCTAATAACTTATATTACTAATTAATATGCATATAACTGTTTGACTGATACATAATAGCATAACCTACTTTTCTATGCCCTGGCTCAAATTTTACCAAGAGTACCTAGCGCTGAGTAACACTTATTATAAATATTTCTGAGTGTTTTCATTATTTTTTCTCTCTTATATAGATTCTAAAATATTTCTTATCAAATATTGTTAGTTACTTCAGTAATAGTTTATGTCAAAATAGTCATGTAACTGAATATTTCGTGAGCAGCAACGGCAGAATACGTTTCAACATAATTTAAGAATTGGGGTATTGCTAAGCGCTAAGAATTTTGGTAAAACTTTTAGCCAAAATTCGAGATATAAACAAAAGCTAAAGGGGGGGGGGATCTTATTGATCTCAATGTCTATGAGATATAAACATCCAGGAGAGATATCAGCTGATCAAATTGATAGTTTGAAGTTCGCATTGCTTTTTTGACAAATCAATAAAACTCACAATTAACATATATGTAAATTGAATATTCAAATTAACCTTTTAATGATAAAGAAACGTACGGTGTACTTATAAATGGGATTAGTTATAGCTTGTAGTACTTACGGCACGTTTCTGAAAATAGAAATATAAGTAATGTATATTACACGTACTTTTGAAATGTTTTATTCAAATTAGAATATCATAGATTGCAGTTCAAATAAGCAGGTAGGTGGGTAAAGAAGAAAACAATAAATAATTGAGACTTGCGCGTGTTGAAAACATGAACTAATAATTAATATGCAGCTAAACGCATGCAAAGTTAAGTCACCAAAATATATCATAATGCATATTTTGTATTACAAAAAATTAAGCATTGATTGTTTTGAGTGCATAAAATAAATAAATTAAGATACATAATTTCGAATGTCATTCAGTAGATGAACAATAGACATTAAAACTATTATCAACATTTCTGATTGAAAACATTGTATGATACTATTCTGCCTTTCCAACATGCCAAATACTATGTTTGCTTCAATTTTAGCGGACACATAACGGTGTTAAACACAAGTTAACGGTATTGACCACATTGAAATGTTGGACAAAATTAATGCAAAACATTGCTATCTAATAGTATCTAGATTCATTAAATTTATCAACAAAGATTTATATTTTACACATTGATAACTAAATTATGTCAAATTAGATTTATAGTTTCAAGTTACAAGTTTATTGGTAAATATGCATTACAATATACCCATGTCCATTCACAAAAACATAACTACACATTACCAATTCAAATTTATACCACACATTGCCAGTAAAATAATGTCAATTTGGATGTATACTACACATTACCAACCAAATCATGCCCATTTTGATTTATACTACAATTTGCCAACCTTATCATGCCCATTTTGCCCATTTTGATTTATACTACATATTGCCAACCAAATCATGCCCATTTTGATAATTACTACAATATACCAGCCATATCATGCCCATTTTGTTTATTACTACAATTTGCCAACCATATCATGCCCATTTTGTTTATTACTACAATTTTCCAGCATATCATGCCCATTTTGATTTATACTACAATGTTCTAGCCATATCATGCCCATATTGATTACTACAATTTTCCAGCCATATCATGCGCATTTTGATTATTACTACAATTTTCCAGCCATATCATGCGCATTTTGATTATTACTACAATTTTCCAGCCATATCATGCGCATTTTGATTATTACTACAATTTTCCAGCCATATCATGCGCATTTTGATTTATACTACAATTTTCCAGCCATATCATGTGCATTTTGATTATTACTACAATTTTCCAGCCATATCATGCCCATTTTGTTTATTACTTTTTCCAGCCATATCATGCGCATTTTGATTATTACTACAATTTTCCAGCCATATCATGCGCATTTTGATCATTACTACAATTTTCCAGCCATATCATGCCCATTTTGATTATTACTACAATTTTCCAGCCATATCATGCGCATTTTGATTATTACTACAATTTGTCAACCATATCATGCCCATTTTGATTATTTCTACAATTTGCCAACCATATCATTCCCATTTTGATTATTAGTACAATTTGCCAACTATATCATGCCCATTTTGATTTATACTACAATTTTCTAGCCATATCATGACCATTTTGATTATTACTACAATTTTCTAGCCATATCATGCCCATTTTGATTATTACTACAATTTTCCAGCCATATCATGCGCATTTTGATTATAACTACAATTTTCCAGCCATATCATGCAATTTAGATTTATACTACACAATGCCAACCAAATCATGACAATTTAAAACGATTTATAATTATTCAGCATATTCCCAACCAAATCATGCCCATTTTGATTTATACTTTATATTTTACATTATATTATGCCAACCAAATCATGAATATTTAGATTTATACTACACAATGCCAACCAAATCATGTCAATTTAGATTTATACTACACAATGCCAACCAAATCATGTCAATTTAGATTTATACTACACAATGCCAACAAAATCATGTCAATTTAGATTTATACTACACAATCCCAACCAAATCATGTCAATTTAGATTTATACTACACAATGCCAACAAAATCATGTCAATTTAGATTTATACTACACAATCCCAACCAAATCATGTCAATTTAGATTTATACTACACAATGCCAACCAAATCATGTCAATTTAGATTTATACTACACAATGCCAACAAAATAATGTCAATTTAGATTTATACTACACAATGCCAACCAAATCATGTCAATTTAGATTTATACTACACAATGCCAACCAAATCATGACAATTTAGATTTATACTACACATTGCCAACAAAATAATGTCAATTTAGATTTATACTACACAATGCCAACCAAATCATGACAATTTAGATTAATACTACACAATGCCAACCAAATCATGACAATTTAGATTTATACTACACAATGCCAACCAAATCATGACAATTTAGATTTATTCTACACAATGCCAACAAAATCATGTCAATTAAGATTTATACTACACAATCCCAACCAAATCATGTCAATTTAGATTTATACTACACAATGCCAACAAAATCATGTCAATTTAGATTTATACTACACAATGCCAACAAAATAATGTCAATTTAGATTTATACTACACAATGCCAACCAAATCATGTCAATTTAGATTTATACTACACAATGCCAACCAAATCATGACAATTTAGATTTATACTACACATTGCCAACAAAATAATGTCAATTTAGATTTATACTACACAATGCCAACCAAATCATGACAATTTAGATTTATACTACACATTGCCAACAAAATAATGTCAATTTAGATTTATACTACACAATGCCAACCAAATCATGACAATTTAGCACAATGCCAACCAAATCATGACAATTTAGATTTATACTACACAATGCCAACCAAATCATGACAATTTAGATTTATACTACACAATCATGCTGATTTAAAATTATTCAGCATATTCCCAACCAAATCATGCATATTTAGTTGTAATCAAAATATTGCCAACAAATTCATGTCCATTTAGATGTATTTAAGAAGTTGCCAACCAAATCCTGCCTATTTAGATTTATTTAAGACATCTTCATCCAGCTTCTGCCAATTTAAATTATTTAAACACATTGCCAAAAAAAAAAATCACTCCATCATGCCAATTTAAATTAAATGAACACATCATCTACAAAACCATGTTCAGTCACACTGATGGGATTCATTGCCGACAAAATCATGTCTACTCAGCCTTTATAATACATTTGTCTACAGAGTAATTCAGTCAGATTGATTGGATATACTGTTAAAAGAAAAACAAAAAACTTTAGATGTCAGCTTTACAGAATACAGGGCCAACCAATCACGTTTAATCAGATTCATTATATTTAAGTAAGCTTCATATACATATTTCACCATTAAGTCAAGTAAAGTCAGATTTATTTCACACATTGCCGACCAAACCATGTCCGATCAGTTTTAGCACGGTATCATCAAATCCTTGCCAAGAAATATTAATCTCATATAACATCCAGCAAATTATGTCCTGTTATATTCAGTATCAACCAATTTCATCTAACACAAAACCAACCACAGAATATCCATTCACTTTCGTCTATCTAATTACCAGACATGTTTTTGGCGATGTTTAACGTCGCCAATAGAGTTTAAGCATTAAGTACCGTCTTGTAATTTACTCAGAGTGCAGTAATAATTTGAGAGTACATCTAAAAGATTTGGACCTAAATTAATTAAATTAAATGGTAATCAAAGGGAAGAGAGAGCACAAACGTTCTCTTCTTCCGATGAAAATATCAAATGCATTTTATATACTGCGAGTTGTATATTTGTCACCTCAGAGAGTCATCTTACCGAGTGATTCCAGACGGATACTGTCTCCTATCACACGGTTGTCATGACTACGGGCAGCGTAGGTGGAGCTCTGATGGTCCGTGCAGTTCCCGGAAACAATTGTTGCCGTCGTGCTGTCAGAAGACACTGCCTGAATGGATTAAATAGACGACTTAACCAAAAATGTATTCTTATATGCTAAGAATGGGTAGCCATCTTACAGACAGAAATAGTTATTGAAATTTTAGTAGTCATTATATTTTGCTGTTAATTTTTAATTAAACTTCGCTGTGACAGTCCCATTACAGGTCACCATGGATGATGACGCTGACTGCTCAGAAATAAAACCTTGTCCCATTTTTGCAAACATAATTAAGTATAATAATAATTAAGACTGATCTTAATTAAGTATGATCTTTGGCTCACATTCAAATATGTTACTCAAATATTGTATGTGATGGGTATACTTTGAGTTTTAACCCTTCATTTCACATAGACTAATTTTGACCACATTGACAAACAGTGCACACTAAGATGTGACAGCTCTTAAAGCGTGAAGGAGCTTCTTGAACAGGGTCTCCTCTGTTTGATTATACAAGATTATATATAAGATTCTATACAGTCTGCATAGCAAAGAAAAAACATTGTTTTTATATACCATTTCAAGCTTGGTAAATTAATATTCATTAAGTCATAAATCTATACATGAATATTCATGAGGTTAAAGGTTAACTTCGAGAAACTTGGGAGCCATTTGTATCAACAAAACTCATTGAGTTTTCAAGTTAGCAAAACAACTTGACGATATTACAATTGATGAAATTCTGTAAAGTGTGTCTTACCAGACAAGAGAACAAGCCCGAGCTACTTATCGCCTCGGTAGCAGACGTTGGATAAAACAGTTGTACGTATGTGTCTGTCCCAATTGTAACACTATCGACACACATTATGTCTGAGCCTGAAACAGTTCCAAACCTTAATTCTAAGAGGGAATTCTAAAGGGAATGTTTCAATATGAAGAAGAACAAAATCAGTTTCGAAAAAGTAAATTAAATAAGTATCTGAAACATATTCCTTAATTCCTTAGAAGTAAATAAAAATAAATAAAAAAAAAGCAATAAAAAAGACTGAAACAACAACATGTAGACTAGATCTCTTATACACAAATATTTAAGCCATAATAGATAATCAGTTTTTTTTCTAAATGAACATTTTAGGTCTTTCCATCCTAATAGCCATATTCCAAATCTTGCCACTGGATGGCTATATTTCTATGAAACTTTGTTACTTTAAAGACATTCAAAAATAAAAATATTTCACAAAGAGTTTTTTTTTCTTCAATTTTTATCTAATTTGGGGTAGATATAAGTAAGATAAGTTAATATTAGAGTCTATGGAAAATATGTATTTTCTGTGAATATAAAAAAAACCTGACATTGATTTATGAGAAAAACTCATGGAAGAAAGATGCATTTTATGATTTTGTATCAACTTTCGTGAAAAATCTAAACTTCACTATTGGAAAATGGAGAAAATCACATTTTTTAGTTTTCAGGGGAGATAACTCATGGCAACAAAATAATCAAGGGGAGGTAATAAAAAAAATTCTGTCACTTGTCATAACATGTCAATTTGCCCCTAAAATTACCATTGTTTGACACTTTAAAAGCTTATATACATGTGTATTGTTGACTTTTATGCATGGCTTTGATGGAATAGATCGCTATTAGGATGGGAAGACCTTAATAAGCAGATGTTGAGCATTTTGTTCACACAGAAGATGTCATATAAAAAAATACCGAATAAAGGCGGAGGAGACTGGCACGTGCTATTGAAGATTGGTGAGGCGGAGTCAGTGCACGTGCTAATGATCATTTGCTGGTTACTGCAGACGTCATTTCCGTCGGCCATTGTGTAGAAAAGTTCAAAGGTTCCAATGATCGGTGCTGGGCACGTTGTCTTCACGTCTGCTTCAAAGCCTGGCAATTTGTGATATTCTTAGTCTACCATCGATCGTTACCTTGTCATTCACAAAGCATGTCCAAACATGTTAAGCATACCCGTAAAGAAGAAACTAAAACTGGATCCATTAAAAATAAAAGCATTGATCTTAGTATGAAGCTTAACAACACCAGAAAACCCCCTAGTAAACACCGTATTATTTATACCATATTATAGATAATGTATGATGTAATACAAATTAACGTGCATATTGCAGACAAGCAAATCAATACAAGGGAATGTCACGTGACCTTTGGCATTTAAGTTATATTAAAATCAAAATACCTGAAGAAAAACATTTGTTTTATGATGAAAAGGTCAGTAATATCAATTCTGGCGTTCTTATTGCCTATTGATAATAAGATCAAATAATATTAAAAAAGGTAATACTGTTTGTCTACTCTAAAACAATGCTATAGTGCCAATTTTTATTTACTTTTCGTCGTCATGAGCCGAATTTTATCAGAATATGTCAATTTAACATGCCTAAAGATTTGTTTCGTTTATATTTGCGTCACTCCTATTCTCCTTATTTGTAATATAGAAGAACTGGGACAGGGACGCAAAAATAGAACTGCAATAATCCTAAGAATATGTTTAATAAGTTAACGTGAATTAGGTGTGCTTTATCAAAATTCGGTTCTACATGACAAAGTGCTAGTGGTCAATACGTGTGAGCAAACACAGAATGACGTTAATTGTTTATAGGGCGAGTACTAAGTAAAGGTCCCATACAAGGGATACGAATCCAATTTTGACCAAGTATAATTTAGTTATGTCGTACCAAAGAATGAAACCTCAGCCACGTTATTTTTTCCTTTTTAAAATACATTAAATGTGTTATAAGTATTTCACGGATGTACCTTGCTTTATTAAAACTGCAAACTCTGGATCTTTGGCGCCGTTAGTAGGGTCACAGAGCGAGTCGACGTCAGTAAGGCTGGAGTCAAGACTGACCAGTATACGGTGTTGTCCGACATTCGGGTCCGTGGCTGAAACATACACACAGTTAAATCACAGGGGCTCGAAGATGCATGGGGCGAATCATTCCGTACCTAATAGTAACATCAAAAAAAGGAAGGGGTGACACTATTTTCGGCTAAATTTTGAATATTGCAATTTCGGCAAATAACGATCAGTAAAATGGTTCATTGTGTAAGTAGGTACGACTTCCCTGTACCTGCTTGTCCAAAAATGATTATATTGTGCCCATTGTCAATCGCACTGTTTATGCTTTTCTGGACCTCAGCAACTCAATGATTTTTTTTCCGAGAAATGTCAGTTTCGTTTTCATTTTGATTGACCAATAAAAACTTACCTTTAACTTCACTACAAAAGAAACCGGAAATAGCCTTCTCCGGCTGTTGTCAAGCTCGATTGGAACAATAAATTCGAGATGTTATCCTTAAGAGAGAAAATCTACCTCAATTACGTTTAGGATTTTCTTAGTTTATACACTTAAAATACAACATGGTTAATTTTCAATGATGAATTTCGTTATAGACGCGTTTTACAAAATTTGGTTTCAAAAAAGTGTCCCCCCTCTCCTTTTTAATTGTTACAGTAAGTACGAAATAATTCGCCCAATGCAACTTCGAGCCCCTATGATTTAAATAAAGATGATATAGAATTTCATAATAATCTGAAATGTACGGAAATAAGTTTCAATTTGATACTTGTTATTACATTATATTACACCGTTATAAAGGGAGGTAATCGAAACTACACCGTAGACCGCCCTGACTTAAATTATAACCAAACGATACCCAGTTTGTTACAAAAATGCTACTGACTGTTCAGCTGATTGTATCGATATTTACAGAGAGGTCGGTTTTTATCGGTCAGTTGGTAATACCGACAATGAAATATTGGCCGGTACTGACCATTCATCCGGTAGTATCGAAATTTATGGATAGATCGGTACTTATAGCGTAGTTGATCATATCGATATTGAAACATTGGCTAGTACTGACCGTGCAGCCTGTTGCATCGATTTCATAGATAAATCGGTACTTACAATGTAATATCGATATCAAAACATTGACCAGTGCTGAGCGTGCAGCCATTTTTATTGATATAGATTTATATATAGATTGGTACTTACCGTGCAGTTTAAAATATGTATATCGATATTTACAGATAAATCGGTACATACCGTGCAGTTGGAAATATCGATACGGTACATGCAGTATAGTAGGTCGGTGCTTACTTCAGTTGGTAGTATTGATATATATATATATATAGATAGATGGCTACTTACCGTGTAATTGGTAATACCGGTAAGAGTGTGGTGTCAATTTTCTCAGTTCCAAGCACATATACACTGTCCATTGAGCGAATAGAAAGTTAAAGCTGTCCAAGCTCCTATTTTAAGCAAATATATTAATATTTGAATTTCGAACAGTATCTGTTTTAAAAAAGATGCTTGGAAAAATTTAGAACATATTTGATAATTCTACAACGTGTTGTTAAACTTTATGCACAGTTAACAGTATTTCATTTGTTAGGAGACAGTGTCGCGTGACTTATACCGTTTTTCCATAATACCATGTTAACGTGAAAACAGTACTGGAGTTGAAATTTGACTTATTCATTTTAAATCTTTACAGCTCAACTCTTCTTCTCATATGTTCGTGATATTCTTAGGGTACAATTTCACTAGGTTTGATAGGTAAATCGATTATGTTTCTCCTGTGTTAATCATTACATGATCTAACACGAGAGGTACACGCGTTAATTAAGTGTTGGTACATGGGTACAGATTGATTTCAATACAAGAAATTTCTTTGTTATTCGCAAATACATACAATTAATAATTTGAACGCGTACCAATGGCCCTTTTTTCAGGATAAATAGCGCCGTATGAGTCAACCCATTCTATTGTTCAAACATATGCGCACTGATTTAAATGAAAATGTCAAAATAATGAAATACATTATAATCGGACAAAGATTACGTTGATCAGGTAAATTACTGCATATGAGGCATTCTGAATGACGAAAATTCTTTTCTGTTTGCTTATATTCATATGTCTGCTTAGATTCAATATAACAAGAGAATAATCAACGATAACACGTGGAAATATTTAAGTTAAGGTTAAAGTAAAGATCAACCACAGGTATTTGACACAATTTATCTATAAACAGATAGACCTTATACACTGTACCTAATAAAAAAGATTATATAAGTGAGGCGTTATTTTAAGTCATCCAGTATATTCATAATAGCCTTAACTGACATTTATTGAAGTTGGTGACAAATACCTTTGGGATCAAATTGATGTATAGCACAACATAAGCACGTCTGTATGTCTTATAAATACCGTGTAAAATTAACATCAATGAACGTCATTATCTACCAAACTGTTTAAAAATACAAAAAGCGAATTACTTTATGACGATAATTCCGTTGGAATTAAAGGAATCCTTGTTGACACACTGCCATGTGGAAATGTTGGTGCTCGGCAGAGTAATGTGTAGCCCGGTCACCTGTGTAGACGTGAAATGCAGGGAACCGGTCCTGCTGTCCCACCAGTTGGTATCCATGAAGACACCGGGCCAGATACACAGGGCGTCTAGAATTACAATAATTAAGAGTACACAGTGCTTCATGTCTTAGGAACAATATCTGCAAGCGTCATTAATCCTTAAATTGATTGTATTTATATATAATTAAATCTTAGTTTGAGAGAGAGAGAGAGATTTTAATGAAACTAAGTTAACTAAATACCATGCATTTGATAATGTACGAATTTATGTAATGAAAGAGACGAAACGTTGAAGCGGTAGTATTCCTAATTACGAGATCTAAAATGTGTGGGGATGGGGCAAATCTATGGTGACATAAATGGGACACAAAATATATTTTTTCTTACATCGCGTTCGCACGCCATGATTATCACATGCGCACGCGATAGTTACTACGCTCGCATGCAGTACTTAAAATTATCGCGCTCGCAAGCGTTAGCTGTTGCATGCAATCGCGTTAATTATTGCGTGCGCACGCGATATCAAAATAAAATTCATGTTCCTTTCATGCCACCAAACAAATCATATGAAGTGGAGTTATGTGTGACAATCTACAGTCAGCATTTCATTTATAATGGGACTTTATCTTTACGAGACATATATACCACTGTGGTATCACGCCGTGCCCAAGTGGAATGCTACCCCACCAAGTCACATTATTCTGACACAGGGCCGACCAATACGCTAAGCGGCATGTGAAGAAGCTTCATCTTCTTTTCTCTTGTTATGATTTAATTATCAATCGGCCGGGGATCGAATCCACTCGGCTACCGGAGCCGACCAAGTGGTATCAAGTACAAGAATATACATTACAAAATTTACCACAGGTTTTATTTAAATGCTAATCGTTATCTGGGAACAATCAAAGGCCAAATACAAACTCTATCTAGGTTACTTAATGGAATGCATAAAACGTGCTTTATTTAAATCTGTGTCTTTCATTTGACTCGAGTGACAGAGAATAGTGTGGACGATGGCCCGCTGAGACGTGATACATGCACACTGATACACTTTAAGGGTAGATTTACGGAATGTGTATCTGGAAACCATTATTTTACATTACTTAAATTTGAATAATACATTTTTATAATAGATATATATTGGATTTATCTCGACGGTACACTTCCATGAACCACATTCAGTAATCTTCGATGGATTTATTTGAAGAAGAAAAACTGGCATCATCATTAATAAATTAGTTCTGCATTTTTAAGTATGATTAAAGCATGTCTTTTGTATGTTATAAACAACTAACAAAATGTAATTTATATAGGTAAATACACTATTTAACACATTTACTTTTATTCTGTAGTCATCTCTCTATATTTCAAACAAATCAACATTTGTTTTTCTTTCGTAACTGAATTACATGTTAACTCTTTCGTCAGAATATGACTTAAGTGAAAATCTCGAAACAAACTATGTACTAGCAATATTCACTCTTTTAATTTACTAGAAAGCGTGCTATCAAAAGCAAATTTATTTTATACATACTTTAATTTCTTTTAAGCTAACAGGTGAAATACTGTGATCAATCAGTGAGATAAAATCCATATTTCACAGTGTGGGTGATATAGATATGCCGGAACTACCCTTTTACTTGTAAAGTGATACGAAAGTGCTTCGCTCTCGTGAAAATATTAATATTAATTGAATCACTTCATGGTGAGATACTCCATATCCACTCAAAACAAACACATTTCCTCCCTATACATAGTTTATCTAAACGAATACATTTCTTACGGCATGATACTATCTCAGCAACGATCGCCCATTCTAGCCATCCAAACTATCTTTATTTAAAATTATTTTACGTCGTTTGGGAAACGAGTTCTTACAACTTATACTAATCCCACTTCACGGTTCCTGGGTTGGACCAGTACTTTGCGCCTGGGCATGTCATGCAAAACTCCTTGCCCCCAGCACCCCTCCTCCGGATCCACAGTCGGAAATATTACTCCTGAAACATCAGGTATAGATAATCTCAAACATATGTCATAAGAGGAGGAAATATACAGAGATTTTGATAAGTTCAGTAAAGATAAGTTTAAAACAAATAAAAACTGAGAATTAAACAAATTGAGACTAACCATTTTCTGCAAAAAGAGACACGATGAATATCAGAAGTAACACTTTCATCTCTTAATTCGTCACATGTCCATAAACAGCGCCCGTCCGATTACCAATCATACAACGAAAACAACCCAGCGTTCTCTTCCCTTCAGTCCTGTAATTTTAAATTAATCCAACATTTCACGCGCTGCAACACTGCCCTTTTTAAACCTCAGACATATATTACTTGATTTGAAAACCGAACCAATCTATACACAATATATTTCATTCCGTTCAATACCTATGGTGAAAACATAAAAGGCTAAGGTCTCACTTTTCAATTGCCTCTTTGTGTGTATATACAGTAATATGTTGTTATATACAACCCTTTGCTTTTGTACCGAAGGACGTTGACAACCATACTCATAGAGAGCAAAAGCAAACGGGATTTGTCATTGATCAATAATCGATATTCTAAACAATATTTCATTTGAACATGCACATCGACAAGTTTGATTAATGTCCCAGTGTACTGCGTGATTTAATGTTCACAATGAAGAGGTACACAGTGTTTTTATGATAAGGCAATATGTTATGAGCATATAAAAATAAATCGATCGGATCTCAACAGAGGTGTTCAATAATCAACTCTGGTTTAGATTAATAATATATTTAAAATATTCAATTTAATTCAAACTGATCTACAGGCTACAGGCAATAGCTACATTGGTATAATAGTAAGTCAATGGTTGACTTGACTTACACAAAAAAATACTTCATGGTTTCGTTTATGATACTGTTTATGAGCAGTTGACCTAGCCCAGCGTCGGATACCCACGGCTGGCTATTATACCTGTCAGCCGCTGGATACATGACAAGTACGTTATCGTTATAAGAATATTCATAAGAAGTACGTCGACCAATCAAAATGATGCTTACACAAATGAGCACTCTTCAGTTGAGATCTAAAATCTGTAAGATGGTAAAGGTTTGCCTAAGTGCCGTATGTACGAAAGTTTATACTGGAATAAAAATCCCCACTACCTATAGTTGGGCTGCGAAGAGTGGCGCGATTTTTCAAATAATCGATAACCAGCAAATGCTGGGCGATGTATGAAGTAACGGAATCAGCGCTCGTGGCTTTCCGACGCTTGTCTAGCCATGAACAAGGTAGGCTGGCTGCTAAAACTGGAGATGTATCTTGATACTTTTCCTTCATGAATTTGAACATTTCAAAAGTCTTTATCAATTAATTTGCAGGACAACCCTTAATATGAGAGAATATTTAGAATTATTTATCGGTTAAAATACACGTAGTTTACTGTAAGTGCCTTTGACCGGGTCAGAAAGTTATGATGTAAATACACGTGATATATTTGGAGTAAGGATTCTAGATTGCACTTTCTTACAGCTTGTCCGGAATGCATATGATCTCTCTCTGCTATGACATGTCTTAGACATATTTCACGATACCAAACCAAGCAATTTGCCTTTAAGTAGCCTTGGTCCAGTGGTTACATATATGAATGCGGATCCAAGGGTAGTGGGTATGAACTCCGTTGGGTGCAAGGAATTTTCATGACTCTCCTAGGAGCAAAGTACTGGTCCAAGCCAGTAGAGAGATTAGTATTAGTTGTAAGAACTTAATACAAACCGACATAAAATAAATAAGTTTAAACTATGTCTCGTACCTTTACAGGTGTGCGCAAATTACCACCACCATTTTTACAACTGTGATATGTTGCGGGTTTTCGGGCATCGTGCAGACGATCTAATCACTCGCTCACCGGGAACGGTCTGTGATATATGGAAACTATGACTACTGATTATTTTGGATAATGTTGCCATAATGTTCCTTTTCCAAGCATGCATTTAAACTGAACTATGTTCAGAGACACACATATGTGTCAGTTAAAAATGACCAACACTACATTCATGTGTTTGTCTGCGTGCGCGCGCACGTGCTCGTATGCATCGATAGGGTATCGGAAACAATTGCAGATAACACTGATTTAGATTTCGCTTTCTATTTGATTTGTTGCGATTGTAGATGACAGTATTGCTATCAGCGCTATCAATGAATAGACAGAAGAAAGTAAGATCTCATCCGGATATACTCTATCAATGAATAGACAGAAGAAAGTAAGATCTCATCCGGATATACTCTATCAATGAATAGACAGAAGAAAGTAAGATCTCATCCGGATATACTCTATCAATGAATAGACAGAAGAAAGTAAGATCTCATCCGGATATACTCTATCAATGAATAGACAGAAGAAAGTAAGATCTCATCCGGATACACTCTTCCAATTCAGCGGAAATACTAATTGAAATTGTAAGTACCTCTTCTCTGATTGAAAGATTCTTAAAAGTTTTAAGGACTGGTGTTTCGTGTTTAATTGAAACCGGATATGAAAAACATGATAAGGAAGTTTAAAAAGATAGGAATCTTCAACTGATGACATGTCTGTCCTATCCCTTTAGTTTTAAGTTCGTGTAAGAATGTAGGGAGTAAATAATTTAGATTTATAAACAATGAAAACAATACAAATGCAGTTAAAATGGTATAATGCAATTGGGTAAAAACCACAAGTCTCATTGAACACATATAAAATATTGTAGAATGTAATGTAAGCATGTAAAAAATTCGATGAGTGTTATATTATTGTAATATATATTACACAATGTTGAATGTTGGTCAGTATAATATGGTTTGGTGCTAGTTTCTAAATCATACTAAAGCATATCTAATGAGAAATGTATAGATAAATGCAAAGCTAGATAGCAAACCACCGCAAGATTTTCTAACCCAACTCAAATTTTTGATATGACCAGGACCTTTATATCAATATTATCATTTAAAAAAAAAAAATAAAATCCTTATATGACATTTTTTTTTCATTATGCCCCCCCCTCCCATATCAGTATTCAGTACTTTATAGATACCAGTTTTATTACGTCTGAAGAATATACCAATATATTTCATATGAAAGTTAATTGATTAACTGATCTACAAATTTACATCCTTAATCGTTCATTGTTATCTTGGATTTAGACTGAAATTACTTACAGTAATTGTGAATTGTTCAATATATTAATATATAGTGCTGGCAGAGTTTACTCTATCGACGACGTCATAGCAAAGGGAGAGAAGTCAGTTAATCTTTTTTCACCAATATCATTGCAACTTTTAATAGCCGATTTCATACAAACTACAACTGATTTTAAAATGTTTTGTACAGAAGGTATTTGACTAATATATTTTGACAGATAATAATGAAAATGAAATATTTTAATGCTAGATAAAAACATATTTAACCATCAAAGCCATGCATATAACTTCACAATATAAGCTTTTAAAATGTCAAACCATAGAAATCTTTAATGTTATGGCATACGACACAATTTTTTATTACCTCCCCTTTATAATTTTGTTATCATGAATTATCTCCCCCGAAAACTAAAAGAAAGTGATTTTCTCCATTTTCCTACGGTTAAGTTTAGATATGTTTATGAAATTTGAATCAGAATCATATAATGCATCTTTCTACCGTAAGCCTTCCTCGAAAATCAAATTCAGTTTTTCGTATTCACAGAAATTATATATTTCCCATAGACTTCAAAGTTAAATGCAGATTATCTCCCCTACATCTAATTAAACCTGGAAAGACTCTCGGTGAAATATTTTATTTTTGGATGTCTTCAAAGTGACAAAGTTTCATAGAAATATTTACATCCAATGGCAAGATATGGAATATGGGTATTAGGGGGGTTATACCTTAAGAAATACAATTTGAGATTATAAGGTTCATTGTAGGACAAGGATATCTCACTCAAGGGTCAGAAATCTAAGGCAGGGACAAGGCAGTGCTGAGTCCATAGGTTATAAAACCACTAAAACATATCGTACAAACAGAAACCGATAGAAATCAATGCAACAAACGATAAAATTATATACGTAGTATGAAAAAGTTTACCATGTACATGATACTACAAAATAGTATTAGAATATATTAGTATACTACATTGACCATAATACTATGAAGAAATATACCGTGTTCATAAAAATACTACAGAATGTTATTAGTATACGATGGAAAAGTTTACATGATACATGATAATTCTCCAGAATAGTATTACGGAAGTACATAAAAAAATAAGATCATGCTATGGAAAGAATACCATACAGACGATAAGTTTACTGAATAGTATACAAAATTGATGATTTAAAAAGGAGACTTTATCAAAACTGATTTAAAAAAGACGATAATACAGTATTAAAGTAAATCATACCATATAGACTACAATACAACAGAAAATTAATTATGTATTCTATAGACGATTCTATTACAGGAACGTATACTATTTAGACAATAGTGCAATTAATACAAAATAAACCCCACCACACACACAACCAAAAAAAAAAAAAATAAAAAAATAAAAAAAAATAAAAATAAAAAAAACAATAAAAAAAAACGATAGCCTTCCGAAGAAAATTATACAATTAAGTGGATGATAATACATGTATATAAAACTATATCATAGACGATAAATTCCTACTAAAAAAGATGATAACCTTTAAAAATATACCATATATGATTATAATATTAAGGCATTTATATCTTATGCCTGTATTATACTGTAGTGACTAATAAAGTGTGCTAGTATAAGATACAAAAACAAAGGATATAATATATTTTAAAATGGTATCATTTTCTTGGGTTAAACCGGGTTATTTGTGTCAAGGAAAATAAGAACTGATTCATGTATTTATGAAATGAGTTTCAACAAAATGATGCAGACGGTATTTTATCATCAATGCAATGCAGATACATGCATAACAATTTGAAAAAATAAGAGCTGATTTATGTATATATGAAATGAGATGCACGCATAATACTTTTCCTCATAAACGAAGATTGTCAAGTATACTTGTATTAAAGTATCCTTAAATGACATCCGCTTGAACAATGTAAATTACAATAACCGGTGTTTTTAACTTCCTCGTCGACCTTAAAGTATCCAGTCTTGATTTGAAGACACAGTGTTCTAAACTGTGAAAAAAGAAAGATGATGGACTAGCAAAATGTTGATATTTCTGTGTGTTCTATTAACGGGTAAGTAAAGTACTGATAAATACTCAATAAATAACGACTTCGTAAAAATAAGATGTGTAATGATAAATTCAGTTATGACGGGTCGCCGTCCGATTAGAAAACAAATATGGTAGAAGATAGACCTGTATTACTTGCGACTCTTTGGATAACTTGACTTTGATAAGCATGGTAATCAAACGTCTTACAATTTTCTTATCTGGATCATTTGCATTTTTACTATATATCGCTAACCTCTATAAACATTAATCTCTAAAATTTTGTAAAAATCAGTAAGAAGATATGATTAAAATTGACCGATTTGCAAGTCCTTCTTTGTAAACAGATGACATAATTTTAGTGCAAATAATCTTAATTTCAAGTACATTGACTACACCTTTAAGAACTAGTATTTGTTGAATGCTGATAATAATTGTCATATTGCAAATACAAACTAAGGAAACATTTGTTGGCCTCGTTCGATGCTCTGCGTTAATTTTATGAACAAGTAGCATGAAGTATTAACCCTTACAACGTTAAAACTAGAGTAGCTTTAATGCGGATTTTTTTTGCAAACGATACTATCTTTAGTCGCCCCTTGAAAGTGTTTTTGATGAAGTTGTTTTGAGCAACCCCGCCTCCGTTACTAGCGAGTAACGTGGTTATAAAGAATCTGGAAAATGATTATCGGCATAAGCAAAGTTTTGCTTTTGGGTTTATCGCTACTTAAAGATAAGTTGTTTAATTTGATTTTTATTTTACACCAACGTTATGTAAGGCACATTTGCTAAATACATTGTGGTCTTAGGTATAATACTCTTGTGTGTTGTTGTTGTAGTGTACATCACATTATGCTACTACTGTATCTTTGTTAAATATAACAGTTGTGTTATAAGCGTTTTGGCTATAATTTATGAGACGGTAAAATGACTAATTGCTTTCGGTCCCCAAGCAACTTCTTTCCCCCAACGGGGAGAAATTCAAGCCCTGGTCCCTATATATATGTTTATTCGCTCATTCCGCATCATCTCAAAAAGCCAGTTTAATAAGATCCCAAATAACCAGTAGGTGGAATGATTTTTCGCTGGACACGGTTTGGTTATATCTGAGTTGTGTTAACGTTTTATGCGCAAATATCGGAATTATTTGGTAAAAATATAGTCAGTTCTTATCCTGTCATGTTAAATCGCAATATTGTCGTGCTGTCTACTTGTAAACGTGATCAAGGGTTTTCATTTCTCCTCGGCTTGCGGAATTGCACAGCGGTATAAAGTTTGTGTATCGAGGGGGGGGGGGGGGGGGGGGGGGGGGAGTATTTAAATATATTTGAGTCGCCCCTGAAAGTGTTTTTTAGGCGTCTTATGCTGGAAAACGAATTCAGGCCTTGCTGATTTGCATATTTTTCACGGCAAGTTTAACTGTACCTCTCCGCGCTTTGTGCGGATCCATGCAATGCGATTCTTCACTTACGAGTAAGAGTGGAATATGTTACACAGACGTTTAAATCATAACCGTAACCGATTATAATGTATTATTGTTTGTTAACATGTTTTCTTTTACTATTATTTTGCACTAGAAACACCTATTTTATGCGTGAACAGAATATCCGTTGCATTTCTTAATCAGAACAGCAACCCATTTTACATACTTAAAAGAAAAAGTAGCACTCCGTATGTATGTAATTGACCTAAAATAGTCCACACGTAATATTACATTATGGCGGGTTAGGTTCCTCCTAGAGCATTTCTTATCTTTGAAATAAAAAGGCAAACATTTTAGTATCTTAAATAATCAAATACCTTGTCAATTTCTACACATACACAACAACAGATAGAATGTATACACCAGGTTCGCTGGTACTGAAGAAAAAGAATGACCTACTTAGGTATGCAACTTTATGAATGAAAGGTTCACGACCCTAACTCCGGATTATTATGTAACAAATAGAGAGCGAGTAGCAACAGCTTGTGGGGTTTTGTCGTTATATGACTGTTTCAATAATTTCAGAAACGCTGGGTTTAGAATTATAGCTATCTCATGCTAATCTCTCAACGCATGGTGCACTTTGATTGGTAAAGTAGTTTGGGGCAACTCCACTATCGTTATTAGCGAGTCACGTGGTTATAAGGAGTGACCAGATAGGATTCTGGAAAAATTATAGGCATGAGCAAAGTTTTCCCTCCATCCTCCCAAGCTACCCCCGTTCTAATCACATTTTCATTGTCTTTAATGGTTACATTTTCTTTACTGTTCGTATATTAACTTTTTTATTGCTTATGTATTATGGCAGTTATGTTTCCCACCTAAAAAAATAGGTGGTCTCCTTTCTAGTTTCAAAGATACATCTTTTTAAGGACATCAGGTGTCGACTTTTAGAAAAGTCTTTTTCTTTAATATTGTATGAACCTATTAAACTAATACTTTCAGAACACTTTATCACAATTTGTAACTGAAAACTTATATATATTGTAAGTGAAAACATATTGAATGTGCTTGACCAATACGAAACAAACATAAAATTCCCATTGTGTTAGGACCTAATGTAAATAAAATTCCCCCAAAACAAGTCTACATTTCTTGATAACAAAATGTTCAGTGCGGAGACCGTCTTGATTATTTAAATGAAATACATGTACGTTTTTATCAAGGTTTTTTGAAAATATCTGATATTCTCTAAACTTTCATGACCACCACGTTTTATCTTATATTAAACACGTAACATAACTTTATATTGACCGAATTACTTCTTTACTTTGCGTCACTCGCGTGTAGTCTATTAATATTGTGTTGAACTCAAACTCAAACTAACTTTGGTTGAAAGTATATTTTATTTACTGTTATATTGATAATGCATGAGAAATACAAACACTAAATCGTTGTTTTCATTTTTTTTTTTAGTTATAAAGAGTGATTTCAAGCAAAGCGCCCCCTAGCGGCAAAATGAGAAACAAAATTTATTAAAATTTTACTATAAGGTACCCAGCAATGCAGCAAATAGTTCAATCAAGTATACAAGTCGCTCTAGTCAAATATTCTATTTCTTATATATCACAATTTGAAGCATAACAACTGATTAACAATTATTCCAAAAAAAAAGGATGAAACTTTTGACTGCCGTAAAATGACCAAATCAAGTCTGATCTTCAAAAACTAAACATCACAGGAAAGAGCACTTCAAGAACTAAAACTTTTGTACATATACCTTGAGTGAAATATTTTTAGTTTTGGAGCTATTTGGGGCCGAATAAAAACACAATAATCGTAACATGACCTTGACCTTTTCATTTATTTTTAATCTTTTTAATTCTAAGGCCCTTTCAGACATAACATTACAGAACTTGTGAAAATTTCATGAAGAATGAACCAAAAATAAAGTCAGGAGCGACAAAAAAAAAAATAATGTTTTTGAAATTTTAACTTTTCCTAAAATTTAGTGAAGTTTGACCGTTTCTAGAGGACAAACATACATTTCTTAAATTCGCCACCCCATATATTTTGTATGTATATGTCTTGCAAATCATTTGCAGCAAACAGAATTCTTCTATCTGATCTCTAACAAAAATGGATAGGTTTTTCGTACACCTACCTTCATTTGCACAGTTTTTTACGAGGTTCGAACTTTCAACCTTCTGTAGCTCAAATACTTTCAGCGACACGTACCCTCGAAACCGATCATATTTTATTCGGCTGTCAACAACAGAATGCAAAAAAACGCATTTGAATCGGACCTCAAATAACTGAGTTATTAGCCATTGACAAATTTCATGCAAAACGCCCCCTAGCGGGAAAAGTAAGACAAATGAATATTTTCTCAACGTTAGGATCATCTTCAAATACGTGGTAATAATTGATTAAAATTACATGTGACTTCTGATCATGGAGCTATGTCGTTAACAAAGGGTTAGAAAAATAATAATAAAAACTAAATAGAACCGCAAGCGGTATCTCGGTTTTCGCTTTTAACCTAATCAACTTGAACACTTAATTTCAACTCAGCCACAATTTTCAATATGAAACAGAACGCAAAGGTTTTTTGAAGACCTACTCTCATTTGCACAGTTTTTTTTTTTTTTTTTTGGAATGTTAGAACATTCAAACTCTTCTAGCGTAAGTATTTCCCCATACCCTATACTTTGAAATTAATCACATTCTGTGGTGATGTCAACAGGGAACAAAATGCTGAAAACCGCATTTCAATCAGACAAACGTTTTGAGTTATAAGCAAATGAGTGATTTTAAGCAAAACGCCCTCTAGCGACAAAATGAGCAACAAAATTGATAAAAAAATTTACAATTAGGTACCTAGAAATGCAGCAAATAGTTCAAACAAGTATATAAGCCGCACTAGTCGAACATTCTTTTTCTTATATATCACAATTTGAAGCATAAAAACTGATTAACAATTATTCCAAAAAAGGATCAAACTTTGGACTGGCGTAAAATGAACAAATCAAGTCCGATCTCCAAAAACTAAACATACGAAAGAACTATTTCGAATTAAAAGTTTTGGTCAATACTCTCAATGAAATATTTTAGTTTTGGAGCACTTTGGGAGCCGAAAAAAAACAATTATCGTAATATGACCATGACCTTTTCAATGTTTTTTTTTAACTTTTTAATTGTGAGGCCCTTTCAAACTTGACAAAACATAACGTGTGAAAATTTCATGACGAATAAACAAAAAATAAAGTCAGGAGCGACAAAAAACAGGGTTTTGGAATTTTAATTTTTCCTAAATTTAAGTGAAGTTTGACCGTTTCTAGAGGAATAACCACGCATTTTTACTAAAATCGCCACCCCATATATTTTGTGCGTATATGTCTTGCAAATGGTATGCAGCGAACAGAATTCTTCTATCTGATCTCTCACACAAGTGGGTAGGTTTTTCATAGACCTACCCTCATTATTCCACTTTTTTCCTAGATTCGAATATTCAACCTCTCCTAGAACATTTTTTTTTTCAAGCACTCGATGATGAGTTTTCCATCATTTGATTGGGCTGTCAACAAGGAACAGTATGTAAAAACCCGCATCTAAATCAGGTTTCAATTTTTTGAGTTATTAGCAAAACAGTGATTACATGCATTGCGCCCTAGTGGCTAAATCAGAAATAAGTGTGAAAAGTTTGACCATTTAGACACAAGTTCAGATAAAGATGACTCTATGCCCAAAATTTCATAGCTGTAGCTTTTCTCATCTGGCCGCTAGGCTGGCTACAAAAATGGGCGGAATTGGAATAATAATAAAAAAATAAAAAATCAACAGAAGAAGAATAGGTTTTCGCCCTGCAGAGGCGAAAACCTAAAAAATAAAATAGAAGAAGAACAATAGTTTTTCGCACTGCGAGGTGCGAAAACCTAATAAACCGCCGGCTAACTTTCTCTTTAGCTGTTGGTACATAAACAGCTGCACTGAATGTTCTGTTTTCACTCTAAGACCGCATATTAATCTACACAATGGCTTACTGTTATGAACGCACTTCAATGTGCCACACTCACAAAATGATTCCCTCTAAATGCACAGTACAAATATACTACATCACGTGCTCTTATCAATGAACACTGGACCGACTTCCTGTCGTCGCCGTCCCTTCAGTAAATGTGATCAACTTAGTCCACCGTAGACACCCTGTCGTCCATATGACGCATACGTAGATCCACCCGTCATTGCGACGTAGTCTACCAACGGGGTCCCGTATCGACTGTGACCTTCCAGATTACATAGGCACCATGCCCCAACTAAATACGGCTACAAACAATAAATAGCTCTAATTTACTTATCACACCAAATATAAAGTGCAGACACTATATTACTTCATAATACTACTTCCATACCAAATAACAAATCTCTGGTATTACATACGTGCATTTTATACCATACAACAATATTATGGTTTTACATAAGTGCATTAACGCAGAGAACTGCCCTTGTTAGGAATTATATACCAGACATATCCCATACAACTCCACATTTCTTAATTACAAGACAAATGCTGTTGGACAAATGCTTCCATGTATATTCAGGTAGTATTAAAAATTTAGGACATACTGTAACAAAATGACCAAGGGCTGACAACTCTCTAAGGTATTCTGATAAAAAGGCCCTATGTAAAGAAACTAAAGGTTTAAACTTCTAAGCCTTAAACATCTCTCTTAATACACTTAAAACTTAGCAAAACAGTAGATATAACCATTTCAAACCCTAATCATATCTCATTCTGAATAAAAGGTAATAAAAGAAACCTGTGATAAGCCTTATATAACCAGAAACTGCTAACACAGTTCCACTCTGGCCTACGTGACAAATAAAACGTACACTAAATCTACGCTTATTTTCAGGCCACGTCAAATTATTTTGTGACACACGTTCCCCCTTGGGGAAAAAAGTAGATATAATACACAAAAAAACAAAAAACATCAACAACAACAACCAGTCGATTTGTCTTTCAAACTAGCACTAGCTACCTATATATCTCTATATACAACTACACAGCTACAAAACCTCACATTATACCTCGGTTAACATCATACTTAGTTTACTAACAACCTACACACCTAACCTACTCAAATAATCTGCTCCCACATTGTCTCTACCTCTGATTGCTTTGATTCGCATGCGATATGGCTGAAGTGCCAAAGCCCATCTCATAAGTCTGGAATTCGCCATCTTTGACTTGTTTAAATTAGTCAGAGGCTGGTGATCTGTCTCTAAAACGAATTCCTTACCAAACAAATACCGATGGAACTTTGATACACCCCAAACTACTGCGAGACACTCTTTCTCTAATACTGAATAGTTTTCCTCTCTATCCAGCAGTTTCTTACTTGCATAAGCAACTGGCAACTCCTCTCCATCTGATTCCTGCAACAAAACAGCTCCAAGACCCACATCTGAAGCATCAGTTCTGAGAATGAACTGCTTGTCAAACTGTGGCAACCTAAGAATAGGTGGGCCAACTAGACATTTCTTTAATGCCTGAAATGCACTTTCCTGGCATTCACCCCAAATGACCTTATTTGGTTGTCCTTTCTTTGTCAAATCTGTCAAAGGCACTGCAATGGCAGAAAAATTGGGTACAAATTTCCTGTAGAACCCGACAAGACCCAAGAAAGATCTGACTTGCTTCTTAGTCATTGGTCTTTCCGCCTTCAGAATTGACTCAACCTTTTCAGCTACAGGCAACAACGTTTGAAACTCCCCTATAACATGTCCTAGAAACTCTAACTGACAAAACCCTAGACTACACTTGCTTGGCACGCAACCTATCCAAAACTTCCCGCAAAGTCGTGATATGCTGTTCCCACGTACTTGTGTAAATCAGAATGTCATCTATAAGACTATCTGCACAATCTAAACCATTCAAAACCTTTCTCATTAACCTATTGAATGTACTTGAAGCACACACTAAACCAAATGGCATCTTTTTGAACTGAAATAAGCCTTTCGGTGTCTCAAACGAAGTCAAATCCTTTGCCTGTTCAGTCAAAGGAACTTGCCAGTAACCTTAACTAAGATCTATCTTAGAAAAGTACTTTGCTGCTGACAATTTTGAAAATATCTCCTCTGCATTTGGCATCGGTTCTGCATCGAAAACAGTTACCCTATTTAACTGCCTGAAATCTATACAGAATCTTATACTACCATCCTTTTTCCTTAGCATAACTACAGGACTTGAAAACGGTGCCTTAGAACCCCCAAATCTAACATCTTCTTGACTTCTTCCTCTACAGTAGATATTGACTGATAAGGAATAGGGTATCCTTTGCACCTAATAGGCTCACTAGTATTCAACTGTATGTCATGTTCTATAAATGTGGTAGTTCCTGGTATGTCAGTCAAGACATCAGCAAACTTTTTCAAAGTGCAATCTACGTCTCTTCTCTGATCTACATTTAATTCACTACATATGACTACATCTGCAACACCTTCCTGACCGATCCTAGTAGGACATTCTAATGGGATATCTGTATCAATCAGCTTTTCCTCTGACTCTTGATCTCCCTCTACAACTGCTGCACTGACTACTGCTAAAATATCTCTATCCTGATCTTTACCATTCAACTCTCTCTCGTTATACCTTTTAAGCATGTTGGCATGGAAAGTCCGCTGCTTACCATCCATGTCAATTCGACAATGCATACCGTTCATGACCTTCTTGATTGTGTATGGCCCTTTCCACTGCAACACTTTTGAACCCTCTGCAAAAGATCTTGTCTTTGCCTTCTTATTGTGGTATTTTCTTACCTTAGATCTATTTAGCTGTTCTTGTGCCAGCTTACATGTATCCTCCAGACGCTCTCGTAAATCCACTACATACTGGTAAGTTGTCTTGATCTCCCCATCGTTCACCTCACCTGACCACAGTTCCTTCAGAATACTAACCGGTCCCCTAACTGCTCTACCATAGAGTAGCTCAAATGGTGAAAAACCCAAACTCTCTTGCGGTACCTCCCTGTAAGCAAATAATGCTGCATTGATATATTTGTCCCAATCCTTGGGCCGTTCACTACACATACGTCAAAGCATTTGTTTCAAAGTGCCGTTGAATTTTTCAACAAGTCCCTTATACTGGGGATGATATGGGGTTGTAGTTAAATGCTGCAACGACAGTAACCTACTGACCTCTGACATAAGCTTTGACGTGAACTGTGAACCCATATCCGTGAGCATCTCTTCTGGTATACCAAGTCTACAAAACATATCTACCAAAGCCTCTGCTACTTGTTCTGTTTCTATTCTGGGTAAAGCAACTGCCTCTGGGTATCTAGTGGCATAATCTACCATGACTAAGATATACCTGTTCTTCCGGTCAGGCATTGGCTCGATCGTCCCTACTAAATCTATTGCTACACGCTTAAATGGAGTCTCAATCAACGGCATGTGCCCTAACGGTACTCCCGGCACTTTCCCTTTCGGCAACGTCCGTTGGCAAATATCAAATGACCTACAAAACCTGCTAATCTCTGAGTTTACACCTGGCAATAGAACTCTGCTAATACCCTGTCACTAGTCTTCCGGATTCCTAAATGACCCGCCATCAACTACTCATGTGCTATTTTCATCACCGCCTTACGACACTTCTTGGGAACTATCAACTGATAAAATCTCCTATGGTCTGCAGCTTCATACAGTCGGTACAAAAGCTTATCTATAAACACAAAACGTACCTGACCTCCACCTTTACATGACCTAACTTGACCTTCTTTTGCCCTATCTCTAGTCTTTTCCAGAGTCTCATCTGTCATTTGTAAATCCCTGAACTCAGACTTGTTAATATTCAAAACTTTACCAGGAACATTTAATTTCTTATATGGCTTATCCTGTTGTAAAACCTGAGCTCGTGTCTGAACAGCGTTCAACACATCACTCGGATCAGGGAACTTAGCACCCTCTACATTGCCTAACACTAAGTCATACAATGGAAACTCCATACTCAAAGCCTCTACCGTCCCTACATAGTATGGCGTAATAACATCTATCCTAGCCACAGGATAACTCTGCTCAGAACCGTCCACAAACCTACAACGCCTATCAGATCCTAAAAACTGATGTTCCAGAACAACCTTTTATCTACCACTACACGTGTAGCCCCTGTATCTCTCATAACTTGAATTTTCTTCCCATTAACTTCACCTTCTTTAGTTGGACACTGTATATTCATTCAGGTTCCTAACTGCACAGAACTATCAACATCCAGAACACAACTAGAACTATCTGTCCTTTTTAAACCACCTCGTGCGACACCACGGGTCTTTCCTCTACCCCCTGACCTCTGATTCGGACTAACCTGGTTGAAACTATTTCTTGGTGAATTCCAATAATCTGTCTTATTAAATTCTACATTTTCTGTACTATCTACTGCGGCTACTCTATACTGACTGCAATCTAAAGACTTATGGTTACCTTTGCAATAGTTACATCTTACCTGAGCAAAGTAAGAATTACCTTCCCTTGGTGTACTCCCAAACTGTTTACGTACCGGCTCTGACCTTTGCTCCTTGACAAACCTATCTTTTTCTTTGCCTTCACTCAACACTACATTCCTACAGCCGTCCCTGGCTTCTGCAAACAAATCTGCTTGCTCTGCCATAGCTAAACAATCAGTGAAACGCTTTTCTTTCAAAAATAGAAACATCTCTTTGTTACTGATAGCTAACAACTGATCTCTTAACAAATAATCCAAAACACCCTCGTATGTCTTAGCTACACTACCTAAACCAAACCAATGCTCTAAATAATTCCTTGACCTGCTAAGATACTGTACAAACGTCTCACCTCTCTCAGGCCTAGCTGTCCTGAACCTTTTCTTAAAACCTTCCTCTGTCAGTTCGAACCGTTTCAACAAAACTGCCTTCAGTATGTCATAATCCAGTGAGTCCTCTGTAGGTAATCTGGAATAAACATCTAAAGCCTTACCTTTTAACAAAGCGCTGAGATGTAATGACCACTGTTCCTTGTTCCAACCTTGAACTCCTGCATACCTCTCGAACCTTGATAAATAACTATCCATATTATCTTTACCCTCATCAAACCATGGCAATTTCGGCCCCTTAACTTTCTCTGTTACAATAGGCTTACCTTTTTTCTATATGGGCTAACTCCAGTGAATGCCGGTGCTGCAGTTCTGCTAACCTCATAGCTTTCTCGTGCTCATCCGCCGCCCTTTCCTTCTCTCTTTCGATCTGTCGCTCCCGCTCTTCTGCCTGCAATTCTGCTAACTTCACACTTCTGCCACTTTTTCCTTCTCTCTTTCGATCTGTCGCTCCCGCTCTTCTGCCTGTTCTCTCTGCCTCTATCTCTTTCTGACGCTCTCGCTCCTCTAATCTCTGCTTTCTCTCCTTAGCCTGTTCCTCCCGTACAAATTCTTTCAACTCTTTACCTGAGTACCCAAACTTCTCACCATACTCTAAGAGTTCTTTCATACCAGACATGTTTTGCGACCAGACATGAGATTATGTTACACAAAACTAAAATAAGAACTATCGGACAACACTGTTGACAATACACATAACATGTATATCTCCATCTACTATCTGTCATATACCCATATACATGTACTGTCAATAGCTAGACAAAACAGCACCCCAGTCCTATCATATACGGTAAACCAACTAACAAATTATCCACACTACACACTTTAGATCAACAAATATACATTACACCAAATAACTATGTATGTCATACATCCATGAAACATCCACTGTGTATATACATGTCACTACTACCTTCAAAATCCAAACAAATCTAACTTTGATACCTTATGCATGAGACCAATGTTATAAAGTCAAACAACCCTCAAGTCTAAAGTGTAAACAGATCAACTTAAAATTCAACTTAAGATTAATTCAAAACAGAATTTAATATATCATAGGCCACCCCTATCCCCGGTTAACCTTAACTGTACACCCAGTTGCCGTTACCCTCAGCTTCCGTGCTTAACTACGGAATCGCTAGTGATGGTACAGCGACGCTGTGCCTCATCATTGGGTAATACCACAAGACTTACCCCCCTGATGATGGAGCCTGAGTGTCAGCCATCGGTGATGTACCACGGAGTCCGCCCAGACTGTCTGTTACACTAAAATATAAATCAATTTAATTACTATAAAATTCCTGAGGGTTAAAAGGAAACAATTTAAAACAAAGTTTCAAAGTTAGAAATAAAATACTAAAGAGGAATCTTTACAATATGTACACAGTCTTTTATTCTACGCTAGATCGTTGTCACCTTAGCATATCCCACTTCTGACACCATTGTAACAAAATGACCAAGGGCTGACAACTCTCTAAGGTAGAATAAATGCCAAACAACTTTTCTTTAAAATTATATTTAATATAAAAATATATACAATGAGGATATTAGAAAAGAATTAAAGAATATAAAAAAACTGCCGGCTAACTGTCTCTTTATCTGTTGGTACAATAATAACTGCACTGAACCTTCCAGCTTACATAGGCACTATGCCCCAACTAAATACGGCTACAAACAAATAGCTCTAATTTACTTATAACACCAAATATAAAGTGCAGACACTGTATTACTTCGTTATACTACTTTCATACCAAAAAAAAACAAAACAAATCTCTGGTATTACATACGTGCATTTTATACCATACAACAATATTACAGTTTCTTTACATATCAGTATACCTCAGTGTTGTCAGTGTTTCTCGGGATGCACGGGATTCAGCGATTTACAATTTATTGCACGATTCACATGATAATTGTTTTTTAAGAGTAAATCGGGGGTTTTAGTATATAAGTTGATTTGTATGGAGCCTCAGTGTCAGATATCGATGGGAGTTACGGAAGATGCCTAGTCCAGTCTAGAGTATTCTGACCAAATTTCACTACGGAGCCTGTGTGAGTAACATTTTATTTTGTATTTCATTTTTGCAGGTAGATATGAAACTTAGATTTTATTTTAAACATTTATTTTGTAGATTGTTGTATTGTTTCTTCTCAGGGAAACAAGTGTCCAATCGTATTTAATTTTATTCCATGATTTATACTCGCCTGATACTTAACATACAATTAGGATACTTCTCCGCATGTGTAAACTCGATCCGCATAATAAACTAGTCAATCAAGCGTCTACCACTCATAATCACTTCCGGCGCTTGATATAAACTCAGTTCTTCTTTTGGCGTTGAAAAGTGTAGACTCGATTTACTTTGCTTCGAGACAGATATATTTCTTGAATTTATTTAAGATGGACGATAATTTTTCATTATCGGAAAATGAAAATGAGAGCCATTTGTCGGTCTCGGAAGGAACGGTTTCGCAAAATTTACCGCGGAAAACCGATAAAAAGAAGCGGTCCACGAGGACGCCACGTGCTTCTAAACAGGAATTCGACGAGTTGAAGGACAATTTCTCGTCTTTAAATGGTAAGGTGGATAAAATGGTAGCCTTATTTGAGAATCTCTCCAAGAATTTGCCAAATACGTCCGTTGTTTCGGATATGCAAAAAGGGAAAACTATGCAGAATAACATCGCTTCTGGCAAGTGTAGATCTGCACGCAACTCTCCGGTGCATAGAGATAATCATGATGATGATGTACTGTCTCTAAATCCTGGACAACGAGAGAAACAAGCAATCTTTGGCTTGTCAGAAGATGACACATCCCAGCACTCTGGGGATTCAGTGATACACATGGGTGAAAATAGTTACACTGATAGGTTTTTCAAGTATGGAAAGAGCACTGCAATGTTACTTAAGGAATTATTTGGAGAAGATGCAGACTCAAAGGAGGCTACAAAGTCTGGTTTAATCCTGGATGAATGTCAGATTGATGTTTTGCAAAACTCATGGAGGAGTAATGATCCTTTTAGAATCTCGGCATACAAGGACACATACAAATCTGCTTTTCCTGTAAGCAGTAATTCTGAAAAACATTTGAAAGTGCCTAGCCTTGATGATATTGTGGACAATTTGTTACTGAACAGACATGGCTCAAAAGCTGTCACCAAATCACAATCTTTGTATTCTCAACCTTTGAAAGCACTTGAGAAGATGGCATTCCAGGGACAGTGTGCTGCCCGTATGGGCATCATTATAAACAGCTACATACAGTAAGCGCTTGGAAATCTGCTTTCTTCATTACAAGAGAAACAGCCCAATGTTGATGCAGCTGTACAGTGTGTAAGAGATATATACGCAATGAGCAACAAATCTCTTGATCAAGTCGCTCGATCTGCAGCTCTGCATCACTTGATACGTCGTCGTGCATGTATGGCTGACACAGGCTTACAAGATTTCAAGGAGTTGAAGTCACATATTTTCAACTTACCTCTTACAGACTCTGGTGTCTTTGGAGAGGGATTAGAGAAGAAACTAAAGGAACGTCAGGAAGTAAACAAACAAATCTCTGACTTGCTTCCTGAATATGATAGGAAGAGGAAGGTGTCCATGTCCTTCTGATCGAACTAGGTTTCATAATAAATGCCAAGAAGTCGCAGTTACTTCCAACTCAACAAATAGTTTTCATTGGGGGTCAGTTCAATCTTCAGTTAGGGTTAGTTTGCCCAACGAAAGGAAAAACAAACTAGTGAGTGCAGTTCAGGTGCTAATGCAGCAGGAAACTGCATCAGCAAGACAATATCTTCATCTATTGGGCTTGATGGCATCATGTATAGAGTTGGTTCAAAATGCACGTCTTTTTATGAGGCCAATACAACTGCATCTAATACATTTTTGGAAAACCAGTTCAAGAGATCTGGATTTTCAAATTCCATGTACCAAACACTTGCAGGAACATCTGAAATGGTGGTTAGTGCCAGCAAACATTTTAGAGGGCAAATCTTTTCAACAGTGGTTAGCAAACAAAGTAGTTCAGACAGATGCATCAATGACAGGTTATGGGGCTTGTCTGGGCAGGATTACCATTCAAGGTGTATGGACAAAACAACAGTCAAAGCTTCATATAAATTGCTTGGAAATGGAAGCAATTTATATAGCACTCCAGCATTTTCAGAAACATCTCAAAAACCAGAGTTTTAATAAGGTCAGATTCTGTGACATGTGTCCAGTACATAAACAAACAGGGGGGAACAAGGTCACCTCAGCTGTGTTACAGAGTATGGAATTTGTGGCAGTTTGCAATTCAAAACAACATAGCAATCAAAGCTGTTCACATTGCAGGAAAGTTAAATTTGATACCAGATCGATTGAGTCGTGTGAAAATCAGACCAACCGAATGGAGTCTTTGTTCAGGTGTGGTTCAGTGAATATTTCTTCGGTGGGACACTCCGAACATCGACCTATTTGCATCATTCCAAAACCGAAAGACACAGGTGTTTTGTACATGGATACCACATCCGCAAGCATTAGCCATAGATGCTCTCTCAATTTCATGGGAGAAAATGTATGCTTATGCATTTCCCCCGATTTGTCTAATTCCAAAAGTAATTCAACACATGAAGCAATTTCATTGCAAAATAATTCTAATCACTCCGTTTTGGCCGAGACGCCATTGGTTTCCCAGTTTGCTGGAACTGTCTATAGCCCAACCATTGAACATTCCATTGTTTACAAAACTCCTGAAACAACCGGAAACTCAAATATATCATCCAAGTCCAGAAGTACTAGTATTCAATCTAACGGCCTGGCTCCTATCGACAGACTTCTCAGAACTAAGGGCTTTTCAAAAAGATGTAGAAAATTACTCAAAGCTAGCTGGCGAGCAGGAACACAGAAAGATTATACGTCAAAGTTCAGAAAGTTTAGTAGCTGGTGTTCTGAGAGGGAAATTGATAAACATGCAGCATCTTTGAATGACTGTGCTGAGTTTTTGACTTCTCTTTTTCATGAAGGTTTACAGTATCGTACCATAGCAGGTTACAGGTCTATGTTATCGGTGGTATTAAATCCTATAGATAATGTACCCGTAGGTCAACATCCCTATATCATAAGACTCCTTAAGGGCATTTTCAATCTGAGACCACCAGTTACTAAATTACTGCCTGAATGGGACTTACCAAAGGTGTTGCAAGCTATTCAAAAGTGCCCGTTTGAACCCTTGGCACAAACATCTTTGAAATACCTTACTTATAAAACAGTATTTCTTGCAGCAATCACGACGTTCAGACGATGCAGTGACCTTCAAGCGTTAAGGCTGGGGGAGGGTTCGGTCACAGTCCAGAGCAAAGGTATAACTTTTGTAAGACAAGGACTATCCAAGCAGGATAGACCAGGACACTGTTCATCGACTATTTTTATTCCTGCATATACAAAAAACAAACTGTTGGATCCTAAGAGAGCAATAGCTATATATCTGAAGAAAACTGAACCATTTAGGAATAAAAAGGGAAGAGATGACACAAGTTTGTTTTTGACTGTCAACTCACCCCATGATAAGGTTTCTGCCAGAACATTATCTTCATACATTGTGAAAACAATACAAGAGGCATATGAAAATTCTTCAATGAAAGTTAAAGCTCATTCCACAAGAGCTTTGGGTCCATCTTGGGCTCTATTTAATGGTGCTTCCATTAAGTCGGTACTTGAAGCAGCTGACTGGTCAAGAGAATCAACATTCATCAAATTCTATTTGAAAAACCTTTCATCTTCAACTAAGGTGTTACAGGAATAAAGACATTTGTGAACGGATATGAGTCTTCTTTTGGCGGATCGCAGATAGCACTGCTGAATTATTACTACAAGAAGTAGTTAAATGATGCTATGGATAGGACAGACAGTTCTATGTAAATAACTGTATAGAGGAGGGAACATTTACATATACTTATATATTACTTCAAGCAGAAGTGAGCAAGGAGATAGAGAAATACATGACCACTACCATAGAAGGTAAGTCATTGCTTTGTAATCTATCCTAATTGTATGTTAAGTATCAGGCGAGTATAAATCATGGAATAAAATTGTAAAATTTGGTTACAAGTTATAATTTTATGAATGGATTTATACTCACCTGAGGTATAACCTCCCACCTCCCCTCATGTATTATAGGGGGACTTTTCAACTTTATCAGAACTGAGTTTATATCAAGCACCGGGAGTGATTATGAGTGGTAGATGCTTGATTGACTAGTTTATTATGCGGATCGAGTTTACACATGCGAAGAAGTATCCTAATTGTATGTTAAGTATCAAGCGAGTATAAATCCATTCATAAAATTATAACTTGTAACCAAATTTTACAATTTTTGGTAGTTTTCGAAGTTTTGGTTCTATAGGCCAAGGAATCTAAGTACATAGCTCTGCATTATTATGTATATTTCATGTAATTTTGAGAATAATTAGACTAGTTTATAGGTATGTCCTTAAATTTAATTTTACCTGAATATACAGGGAAGCATTTGTCCAATAGTATTTGTTTTGTAATTAAGAAATGTGGAGTTGTATGGAATATCTGTCTGGTATATAATTGCTAACGTGGACGGTTCTGTTTTAATGCACTGATGTAATTAAGAAATTTGGAGATGTATGGAATATCTGTTTGATATATAATTGCTAAAAAGGGCAGTTCTCTGCGTTAATGCACTAATGTAAAACCATAATATTGTTGTATGGTATAAAATACACGTATGTAATACCAGAGATTTGTTATTTGATATGAAAGTAGTATTATGAAGTAATACAGTGTCTGCACTTTATATTTGGTGAATTAGAGCTATTTGTTTTTGCCGTATTTAGTTGGGGCATAGTGCCTATGTAATCTGGAAGGTTACATTCGATACGGGACCCCGTTGGTAGACTACGTCGCAAGGACGAAAGAATCTACGTATGCATCATATGGACGACAGGGTGTCTACGGTGGACTAGTCGTATTTAGTTATGTAATCTGGGTGGTCACAGTCGATACGGGACCCCATTGGTAGACTACGTCGCAAGGACGGGAGAATCTACGTATGCGTCTTATGGATGACAGGGTGTCTACGGTGGACTAAGTAGATCACGTTTACTGAAGGGACAGCGACGACAGGAAGTCGGTCCAGTGTTTATCGATAAGAGCACGTGATATAGTTTATGAGTACTGTGAATTTAGGAATCGTTTTTTAATGTGGCACATCGAAGTGCGTTCATAACAGTAAGCCATTATGTAGATTGATATGCGGTAATAGAGTGATAACAGAACTTTCAGCTTCCATCGATAACTGACACTGAGGTTCCTTACAAATCAACATATACTAAAACCCCATGATATACTCTTAAAAAACCAATATCACGTGAAACGTGCCATAAGTTGTAAATCGCTGAATCTCGTGCATCCCGAAAAACACTGATAACACTGAGTTATACTGATTAAAAAGGCCCTATGTAAAGAAACTATAGGTTTAAACTTCTAAGCCCTAAACATCTCTCTTAATGCACTTAAAACTTAGCAAGACAGTAGATATAACCATTTCAAACCCTAATCATATCTAATTATGAACAAAAGGTAATAAAAGAAACCTGTGATAAACCTTATATAACCAAAATCGGATAACACAGTACCGCTCTGGCCTACGAGACAAATACAACGTACTCTAAATTTACGCATTTTTACGCATTTTTTAGGCCACGTCAAAATTATTTTTTGACACACTCTAGCATCTTCATTTCAAAACAATCATCTTCAAACTTTATTACAAAGTTTATAGCTATAATTTTCGGCCAAGTTCGCTTATGGCTGATATCGGCTAAGTACGTCACGAGTTATGCACCTTATTAATATTAAAATTTGACAAATTTCACGTTGCTTTCACTCTTGCATCTTCATTTCTTAAACAATCATCTTCAAACTTTATTACAAAGTTTATAATCTCTTGGACAAGTTCGATTATGGCTGATATAGGCTAATTAGGTCAGGAGTTATGCCCCTTTTAATATAAAAGTCCCAAATATAGCATTGTTTGCACTCTAGCATCTTCATATCTTAGGCAATGATTAGCAATCTTTATGATGATCTTAATAGCAATAATCTCAAGGCCAAGTTCGACTATGGCTGATATTGGATAATCAGATTAGGAGTTATAATAATGGCCAATTAGGTGAGGAGTTATGCCCCTTTTGATATAAAAAGAATGCCAGATTTATATTTGTTTGCACTCTAGCATCGCATCTTCATGTCTTAAGCAATCATCTTCAAACTTTATGACAATTTTTATAGCTATAATCTATCAACCAAGTTCGAATATGGCTGATATCGGCCAGTTAGGTCAGGAGTAATGCCCCTTTAGATATTAAAAATGCCAGAATTCACTTTGTTTTCACTCTAGCATCTTCATTTCTTAAGCAATTATTTTCAAACTTTATGATGAAATTAATAGCAATAACCTCAAGGTCAAGTTCGACTATGGCTGATATAAGATAATTAGGTCAGGAGTAATCGCTCTTTAATTAATAAAAATGCCAGATTTCACTGTTTACACTTTAGCATTTTCATTTCTTAAGCAATCATTTTGAAGTTTCATTGACAAAGTTAATAGCCTTTATCTCTCAGTCACGTTTGACTAAAATTTTGACCACAACTACTGTTTGTTTTTTGGAATTGGAATGATCTCATGGATTATGTATTCAGTACAACTTTGCTATAATTTAGTAACCTGTACAGGCAATGAAGGTAGTGTTTCTCAGGTGAGTGTCTTCAGTGCCATCTTAGCCCTCTTGTTTAAAACCATGTTTGATGATTTAATAATGACATTTTGAGAGTATGTGTGTTTCATAAACTTTCAAAATGTATATAAGAATATTTTGAATTTTACATATTGAAGCAATTCGACAAATTTATACTAAGGATTTGTTCTACATTTACAGAAGCCTGCCATTTAACATCTGCTCTTCTGGTAACGTGCCCTCTACATTGTAAGATCGGTACCAAGTGCGACGCAGATGGAAGTTGTCCAGCAGGCTGTGAGCCAGGGTGGACGGGAAACACCTGCTCACTGGGTACGTAATGTATATCTGTAAACAAACTGAAAACATATTGAAAAGAAAAAAAGTAAGATTGATTGGTTTCATTCACAGGAATTTTTTTTGGAAAGTCGTTCATTTGAAATTGAAGTACATTAAATTAATCAAGCCCCTTTTTAATCGAAATATCTATATTATTTGAAAACTGGGTGGCTGCATTACGGGCAGAATTCAAAGACTGGAAGTTCGGTATTAATTGTGAAGCAACTGCAACCTAAACTGCAAGAGTAGCTGTAACAAGGTCACCGGTCAGGGCACAAATGGCTGTAATGCTGGTTGGCAATGGTTGGAGACAATTGTGACGAAGGTATATTGTATAGAAGCTGATCCACTTAATTGATACAATAGTATTGTTTCATATATTTGATTAGATTTCAAATACATATGTACATTGCTGATACGTTTTCAAAAATAGGTGATGCCAAAATAATTCTATTGCTTCGACAATTTGCGATGACGGTTCAAAGACTATCTGAGATCTGCAGGATTTAGGCTGCATTCTGATATGAAAATGTCTTACACTTCCCTGGTAACTATTATCTTTATAAACACACAGTTGCAATCGGTGCTTCTGTCTCCCCTTTTGCAAGCTTAAGACAACTGTTACACCAGGTTTTTATGACATTGTCGCATTAAATCCAAAGGTGTCTGGCGCATATCACTATACATAATACATGGGATACCACTCCCGACTGGCCAAGATTCATACCCTAATGAAAAATATGCCAATATTTCAGTTATTTATGATGGTATCTTTAAACACATTGCACCTGCTTTGCACGTGTTACATTTATGTAACAGAAAAACACATTTTTTACCCATGCAAACGCAAGTATCCTGCAACGAAACCTGCATTGCTAAACTAATCCTTATTTTCAGGACTATAGACACGGG
>CM037785.1:54049418-54099418 GCA_021229015.1 Solen grandis | reverse complement strand
ACATATATTTTCATTTACATGTATATTGTACTAATTGAGTTCATGATGTTATAATCTGTCTGTCTGTCTGTCTGTCTGTCTGTCTAACTGCCTATATATCCTACCCTCCTGCCAGTACCTGACTGTCCAGTCCCAAAGTCAGCAACATGAAGAAGAACAGGAAAGCCCACAATGACGACACAGGAAGCTGAGCCAGACCCTCGGGATAGGCAACAAAGGCCAAACCAGGTCCTGACAACATAAGATATGTCACATACATTTAGAATTGTTACAAACATATAAAACTTATACAAACTTTATATAAGTGTTACATACATATATGTAGATACTTATATCGCACATATTATTTCGTTTTATTACAATACATTCAGCGTGTATCAGTGAAGCAAAATATCTAAAACTACTAATCTGTTAAACTAAACGTAGTTTATTTTTATTAAACCTACACAGCTTATCGTCTTATATACTTATATACAAATAAAGTTAAAGCGACAGTAGCATAGATAAATATTAAATATTAAAGTTATCAGAACCTTTACTAATATACTCGCATATCAAATATAAATGGTATATGGTACGTCTAGGGACATCTTACATTAAATAATGGCTGATCAGATATGTACGTTTAAAAGTTTACATTTCATTACTTTATAATAAAGCATTCAGGATCATACAAAATAATCTTAGATAAAAAACGTTGTTGTTGTTGTTGTTGTTGTTGTTGTTGTTGTTGTTGTTGTTGTTGTTGTTGTTGTTGTTGTTGTTGTTGTTGTTGTTGTTGTTGTTGTTGTTGTTGAAGAAGAAGAAGAAGAAGAAGAAGAAGAAGAAATGTATCGTTGCTACGACAGAATTTCAGTAATAAAGCGACGTCCAGCTAACTGGTGGAGGAAGAACCAAGTGCGCAGGGACACTCGGGTAGACTTCCTCACTTGAGAAGACTCGAATCCAAGAGAGAGAGAGAGAGAGAGAGAGAGAGAATATTCAATCCTTCTTACCAGAGTCTGCTACGTCTTCAACAAGCTGATTGGTCTGGTGCGCCATGAATCCTAGGAGAGAGAAGATGGCGAAACCGGCAAACACACTGGTGCCACAGTTGACGAAGGCAACGATCATAGAGTCTCTGCAAAGATGAGGACACTATACTTAATTGTTTGAGATAGAAAGGTGACTGGTAAACGAGGTCAAAATGAACACCTGCGTTCTATGCATTTAAGAATCACTTCTTGAATAGATGAGTTAAATATTTGATATGCGTTTACTGATATCTTTAATTTTTTTTTATTTTTTTTTTTTGGTGGGGGGGGGGGGGGGGGGCAGATTACATAGATGTATTCTGCGGTAAATGTTTACACTATATGAAAACACTGACATATTTATATTCTTTCTTTTGGCAAGTTCTTTTGGTGAGTTCATTGTGCAACTTTGTACAAGTACTAAAATAATGTTCTTTCATGTCCTCAATACATTCTATACAGTGATATAAATGATTTAATATGCAAGAAATGAATAGGAAAAACAAGACCCGTAGTCGGTTTTACATTATTGTGAAATACTTGAAATGTACACCTACCTCCAGCAGTTGTTTTTGAAGTCATTAAAACTGGCCATGCACAGAAGACCGCCAAATCCTGGTCCCAGAGAGTAGAAAATCTGGGTAGCAGCGTCAGCCCATACCTTTATAATGAATGATAAGGATTTACCGTACATGTACATGGTAAACTTGGTAAAAAAATGGCGCTGGGACTGAACGTTCGGAATATTGCAAATCTCGATAAACTGAAAACATTTTGCGTTTAATAAAAGCTTGTAATTAATATTCATGGACAAATTTATATGTATATTCAGATGCATTTTAATTCAACTTTCATTTCATATTGACCCGAATGAAACAACATAAATAAAACGCCCATCTCGTATAATATTATGCTTGGTTTTGACATAAGAAGTTTTGGCAACTTTACAGAAACACGTATCTCAAATATTTGTCATAAATGAGGCGGTAAAGAACGATGTCGATAGCTTGAATGTACCTTAGGGTTTGATAACCTGCTCCATTCTGGAATAATGTAGAACTCGATGCCGTCCTTGTATCCTGGCAACGTAAGTCCTCGAATCAAGAGAACAACTAGAATCACGTAGGGGAAGGTTGCAGTGAAGTACACGACCTTGAAAAAAAATAGTTTATTTCATAAATAATGTAGGCAATAGATGTATACTAACTAACTGCACAGCCTAAACCAATATCATATAACAGTGATTGATCAATCTCTATCCAAATAGCACCTCTTTCATTTATTACCTTGATTTAAACCCAAAACGTGTGAACCATATTTTAAACTTGAATGTTACAAAACTGAAATGTGGCATGCACAATTAAATATTGCAAATGTCAAACATGCGAGTAAGATACATAGTATAGCTCTATTTAAGTCTTTGCATGAGAAGATTCTCTAACTAATTTTGAATAAAAACATAAGATACATAGTATAGCTCTATTTAAGTCTTTGCATGAGAAGATTCTCTAACTAATTTTGAATAAAAACATCTTAAACTATTGTAAAAACAAGTCAACATAACCACCTTCTTTATAAATCATACATCATCAAATCCTACCATCCGTAACAGATTTCTAACTAGTTAAGCCAATATTTTTCTTAAAAGTTTCATGTCTAAATCTGTACATATACCATACACGATTTTGATTAATTTGATGTATACTAACTAACTGCACAGCCTAAACCAATATCATATAACAGTGATTGATCAATCTCTATCCAACTAACACCTCTATCATTTATTTCCTTGATTTAAACCCAAAACGTGTGAACCATATTTTAAACTTGGATAGAAAGTTATCAAATAACCCCAGACTGTTTTACAAAAATAAAACTTATGACATCTGTTTTGATTTTTGAAATTCTAAATTTCTGATTTTATTACAATGCGTGAGCAACTGACAAAAACACAACTGAATCATTCACCATTAATATTCTAATACATATTCAAAGACTGCCCTGCTTCATAGACAGCGTACATGTCCAGTATTTCTTTAATTCAATTAATGCCAGGCAATATTACATTTCGGTAAGTAATATCTCATTCTAGACCATATTAACTGTCAAAAGATATTAGCATGTGTAAATGGATTAAAAACCACGTTAAACGGTCTGAATGGTAAGTAATAGGTACGTTACTTTCTAAAAAGCACTTATTTGGTGCATGCAATTCTGTATATGCCAGTTCTCTCCCTTTATATAAACATCCAGCTTTATATACACATCCAGATATAAAAGCACTATTAACGCTATCTTAAATACCTTTCCGGAGGATTTGATGCCCTTCATCAGACAGAAGAAAATGAGGATCCAGGCGAAAAACAGGCAGATGACATTTTTCAGGCTGATGCCGCCAATGTCTTCCAGACCGTCGGCTTCGTTTACACGCAGAACAAATCGGCTGTGAAGTACATTAATTAGTGAACGTGCAGACTCGTACATTCAATCATTAGGGAAGTAAATGTAAGTGGCCATGTGTCAACATGTCTACACAGGTATAATGTTGCCACACTGCAGCATCACGCCGTAGACATGGGGCATAATACCACACAGAAGTCGCATTATCTTAACACCAGGCTAACCAGTCCATGACTACCCAGTATTTATGCTGCAGAAGCTACCAATACCATTTTAACGACACGTTGGTATGTCACGACCGGAGATCGAACCTACGACCTCCGAGTCCCGAGGCGGACGCTTTAACCACACGGCAACCGAATTGACACCATTTGTCAATACTAAGTAATATTAAGATAATCTATAAGCGATTTAAATAAGCTTTTAATTTTACATGGTCATCCTCAATAAAAGGGTTGGTTACCTCCAGTATTCCTCACTTGGGGACACCAGCTTGAGGTCACAGGCTGTAAAGGTGCTCAAAAGAGTATAGTTGTAAGAGGTCATGCTTTTCTCAATAAGTGTTTTGTTCACACAATCGCTGTCCATCATTTCTGCAAGGAGAGAAAAATTGTTAATTGCCTACAGTTTATCTGCCATTCGAACCTTTAACCATCGTGATTACAATGGTTGACTGAAGAATGAACATATTTTTCTTTAAAAAAATGTCCTCTGTGTTTTACTAGAGAATATTTAAATATCTAAAATGTAACCATCTATGTCCCCCTTTTATCTTATCATCTGTGTTCATATTTACTCTAATTCCTCTCGTCATGTTCTTTTATCTTTGAATTTGAATGATGATCGATGCAATTAGTATTTGCTTTTTCGCAGTTTTATACTTACTCATTTTTTCCATGACCTTTTCGGTCTCGTTTAGTGAAGCAAAATCCGGGTAGGCTACATCTCGGCAATTCTTGGTATTCCATGGATTATTGCAGTCTATCCATGGAACTTCAGAATCCAGGCTCACGAAGGAGACAAACATGTAGTAGATGCTGTACATGATGATCACGTTGTAATAGATACTGACGAGACCACTTATGCAAACCATGCCCCAACCAACACCTGGGAGAAGAAAATGCAATGGTTTCGGCTAGAGTTAGCGATTAGCATCAATTAAGCATTTTTGTTTATATCGTTGTGTAAAGAAACCTTTCTTACAGTATGACGGAGAAAAAAGTTCTGAAAACGTTACAGAAAGTTTAAAATATATTCGACAGAACATTGAACCAACTTTTGACTGTTGCTACTGAGCCAAATCATATGCTTTAAGGCCATTGCGTCATTTATTGACGTTCATAGATACTAAACATTTTGAACTAAATTTCAAAAGCAAGAAAATGTAAAAAAAAAAATTAAAAAAACTCTCTAAGAAATAGTCTGAATTTATTTGATTAATTTTATTAAGATTTCTATTTCGACTAAGTTTCATCAAGCACTATTCCAAATTACATTCTAAAAAATCATTATTATGTACGTAAGTGTTCCTACCGTAAAACAATGGGTTCACTTTCCAGATTGTGATGGGTCCTTCTGCAGCAAATTGTCCAAGGGCCAACTCAAAGTAAAATAGTGGCAACCCACAAATCAGCAACATTATCACGTATGGAACCAGGAAAGCACCTATAAACGAAGAAAATGTAGGGATTGCACTGCAATGCCACACATGACTTTGTAGGCGTAGCTATCTAATCGCTGTATAATCCCAAATAACTTGAATGATTTTCATTTGTAGAGAATGCTAATATTTACGTAAAGAATTTGTACCCGATTGTTTGTTGAGATGACAACTAGCTGAAATATATGCTTCTAAATCATGTCAAGTATTCTGACTGAATTACAATTTTATCATTATGCACAATGTTTCGAGCTGAACGTTATAAATATCAGCAGTACATCATAAGTCTGCTTCACTGTCCCCGTAAGGCTGAAAGAGGCGTATACATGTAGTCTGATTCATTTCTATAATGTTTACCCAGGCGACTGTGGTACCAAATGAGTATATAACTCAACAACTTTTCTAATTGGTCACCCTTTGATTTTGATATTTTTCAATACTGGTGAATATATTGATGGTAAACCATCACAATTGAGTTACCATGAACATAACCTTGAGGCATACATGGATTTTGCCAACAAAAACATCGTGAATTAAACCTATGATTTCTATTTTGTAATAAACAGTTCTTTAATTTAAATACATTAGATTTTCATACACTTATTTTCCTTGTGATATTTTGATGAAATTATCAGGTGACCAATTAGAAAAGTTGTTGAGTATGTATGCTTATTTTGACTTTCAACAATAAAATGCTTAACATATAAAAGTTTGTACATCATATAACTGCTTTACATTCCTCATTGATTTGATATCTTTGTAAAAATATATTTTAATAAAATTGTTTAATGATTTTTTTTGTGACCCGAATACCTTTTTTGAGGAAAAAGGGGTAATTAGCATAGTTTCAGCACTATTGTTTTAGCATGTGGCTTTACCTCCTCCATTCCTGTAGCAAAGGTACGGGAACCTCCAGACGTTGCCAAGACCCACGGCGTAGCCGATACAGGAGAGCATGAAGTCCAGCTTCCCGGACCATGTCTCTCGGGAAATCTGAGCCTGAAAATAAAAAACAAAATGTGTAGTTGTTTTTAAAGTAGAAGGTATTGTTGAAAATTCTATAAGAGCCGTAGTTTGTCTACAACACACACAAATCTCTGTATTTGTTGAAGGCTTCTGATATCATATAAACTAGTATGTACGTATATTCTATAATTATGCTTAAGATCAAATATAAGGCAGCAATACGATCTATTCGCAAGACATAAATCGATGAACGTTTTACAAAAATGTATCAAAATAATAAATAGTATTTTACTTAAGGTGCATATTCTAGGTGCATATTTTTATGTATATACATGTGCATTGAAAATGTATTCAATTCAATTCAGTGTCAATATGTGAGTACTTGTATTACTTCAGATTCATGTAAATCAGAACTGAAAGGTTTTTAATTTAAAACCTTTAAATGTAATGAATGGGTTTTGTTTACTTTTGACCTATTTATAATGAGAAATTGAGAGCTTTTTAAACAAGTTTTGCGGTCTCAACAGAGATTCTTTTTTTTTTCTCGACAAATGTAAATAGCCAAACCATATAATTTTCATATTGCTACACAAACGTGTTTACATATTCATATTGACATAGAATAATGAAATGTCGTTAAAAAGTAGACCCTCCAGTTAAGCGTGAGTGACTATGTTCTGATCTGTTTGTGTGAGACGCACTGCTTAATCAACGATTTGAATAGGCTAAGGTTGTATGTGAATCACCAATCGTTTCGTTTGATATTTCAATCATTTCATTTGACAAAGTACCTATTTTATGTGATAAGTGATATATCATGCCAATCATTTCACGTGATGAGCCTTCCATTTATGTGATAAACCCGTCAATTCACGTGATGAGCCTTCCATTTATGTGATATACCAGTCAATTCACGTGATGAGCCTTCCATTTATGTGATATACCAGTCATTCACGTGATGAGCCTTCCATTTATGTGATATACCAGTCATTCCAAGTGATCAGCCTTCCATTTATTTGATATACCAGTCATTTCATGTGATCAGCCGACCTTTTATATTATATAATTGTCATTTCACGTGATCAGCCTTCCATTTATATTATATACTTGTCATTTCACGTGATCAGCCTTCCATTTATGTGATATACTTGTCATTTCATGTGATCAGCCGACCATTTATGTGATATACTTGTCATTTCACGTGATCAGCCTTCCATTTATGTGATATACCAGTCATTTCATGTGATCAGCCGACCATTTATGTGATATACTTGTCATTTCATGTGATCAGCCTTCCATTTATGTGATATACTTGTCATTTCACGTGATCATCCTTCCATTTATGTGATATACCAGTCATTTCATGTGATCAGCCTTCCATTTATGTGATATACTTGTCATTTCATGTGATCCACGCATTATATGATGATATCAATGTTGTCATTACATCTTGCCATTCACTCAACACGAGTAGCCCAACATTAAATGTGACATACAAGTTACATTTGATATTATTTTATTTTTTTTTTTCTTCCTTTTAACTCCTTCACATATAGCAGTTAAAGGTGTGTATCTTTACATTAAAAAATGTTTAAAATGAATGGATGTGCATAGCAGATGGATCCAAACGCCCTTTTTGTCCTTTCGTACATGTTTCGATATAGAAATATCACAAAACACCAAACAATGCATAAATGCTTATGAGTCACTTGTGTTTATACAAAAATAGCCGCATGGTTGACTGACCCCACTTAAGACATGATATGAGCCGAACATTTCAATTGAAAACAGTCGTCATAGTAACGCTCCTCATGAATATAATGGCCTTTATATAAAGACAGACAACTTTTTGGTTTGATCGTTTTAGACAAGTTGGTAATTTACATAGAGTTCGTATATTGAAATAGTTTGTATTCAACACCCACTTCAATATGATATAAAAAAATACTTGAAAATAGGCTTTTGATTTATAATGTTTGGGGTTACACATTAAATTTTAAAAAAAAAAAAAGTTTAATTTACCTTTGCGCAGTTGTTTCGGTATAGAAAGATTATGAAAGACTTTATCAAAACCATTATCATTCATGTGGGTTTTTTTTATACAAGTGTATTTTGAATTTGACAGACTTACTTCTGTGATAAACATCGGGCAGTCGTGTTGTAAACATTGCAAAAATGTGTGTTGAAAACAGTGTATAAGTCAGACGCTAGTCAATAATGTGCACCAGATATATCTTGTAAACAGTGTACACCATATACTTAAGTCATAAATAGTGTATATAAGACACTTATGTACACCAGATATCTGTTTTGAACAGTACACACCAGATACTTATTTTGCAAACAGTATACACCAGATACTTCTGTCGTAAACAGTGTTCACCAGATACTTTTTTTATAAATACGGGCACTTTGCTGGACATATATAGAAAAGGAAACTCCTGTTATAAACGGTTTACATATACCATGACAGTGTAAATCACCTTTTTTATAAACAATGTACATCTGTGGTTTCCTGACACAATTCTATACACTAGTACAGCATATATCAGATTTTATTGTCAGATATATCTTGTAAACATCAGACCTTCCGGATATAAAAAGCATATCAGAAATTTAAGTCATAAACTGTGTACATCAGACATTTTCATTGTAAACAGTACCATCTGACAATTTTAGACACCTTTGCTGTGTTTGATATAAATTTGATATTGCCAGACACCTTATATGTAAACAGTTTACACCAAGTGTTTGTTTACCTCTATATTCATTTTTGTTAAAACAATACAGTTTATTGTTAACAATGCATATTATTGTAAATGTGTATACATGAATATAACGCATATTCGTTATGTTGTAAATACACACAATGGACAGTTGCAAAGAGTACGTTCGATACATATTTCTTATGCTATATACATTACTCACTCTGTATCTATTTCGAATATTGTAAACTGAGAACAGCCGCAGTTTCCGCTTGTTTGAACACGCATAACCATGGGATTGTGGCTCCTGACTTGAAAAGCAAGGTATAGTCAGAATACATCCAGTGTTTTATCTAAACCATCTGTCTCCAGCATGTAAGGACCATCCTCAATATAAAAATCTGTACGGAAATTCTTCCGCAAGTTCAGACTGACCTAACTGTGCCATATATATGTACGTTATTTAACATTTGAGGAGCAAATATATCTTAAGATGGACGCCTCTTAAGACAATGATGTGAAATTAAAAAAGAAAAGGAAAGTCGTTTGATTTGGAGGATATAATAATTCCAAGTTTTTTGTTTTGTTTTTTGTTGTTGGTTTTGGTTTTTTTTGTTTTTTGGTTGTTGTTGTGTTTTTTTGTATTATGACGGTAAGGTTTGACTGTAAAGTAAGGATAAGAAGAAGAGTGATAAAATACCACTTGTCCTTTTTTAATGATGATAAGAGCCGAATATGATCCACGTATTATAATGTGGTGATGGGAAAACAACTGATATACATCTAGTTAGAAAAAGAGTTATGTGGACAATCTTGATTGCTGAGATCTCTTTGAAAGGAATGTAGAATAAAGGTGTAAATTGACCGCGGTAAGATCACGCTTGACCGGTTGATATAATTCACCCCTAAGCAGTGGTGCAGGCCCTGGTGCGGGGTTGCCAAGCAACAAATATCAAGACAGCTCATATGGCTACAAATTGCGAGTGCTCGTCCGGAAACAAGTGAAACACCCACATACATTCTTCAGGTGAGAGATGGCCACATACAAGGGTTAAGGGCCATTACAAAACCTTAATTAATCAGTTTCTTTTGTTTGATTTTAACGTCCCACCTACAATAGTATTTCAGTCATTTTGTTACGTTTACTTACATGTGACAGACGCAAAGCTGCGCTTTACTGCGATATCACGCATAGTCTTGACAAGTGGCATGATATCACATTCATGCCAAAGTGTCAACACCGGTCTGCAAGCTAGTGACGTCACAGTCTCTATTTATAGATTGCATTCAGTGCTTCATTATCCTGAGACATGCCAACCAGTCATTATAGAAGTACCATATTTAAAGATATTTGTACGACGCTACCGGGGATCGAACACACGACCCTAGAATACATGACAGCATGTAATCTAGATAAAATGTTTTAAGTATATTTTCTTTAAACAGTTGCCGTCGTGATTCTATAGAAAATTCAATGCTAGGTAATATTATCAAAAACGTGTCTTTGTTAGTGGTTTTAATCGGCCAATTATAAGGTTTGATCTTGTGATAACGACAAAGGTATTATATATGCAGTGACAAGCTGATTATGTTGCACAGATAGGTGTCATTCCACCTGTCAATATGCTCGTCTAAGTGTCTCGCCGGTGATTGTGCATATTGATTACACATTTGCATACATTATAAGTTAATGATATGACTACCGCCTGCAAGGGGTTTTAATGACAGGCAGTGCAACCATGCGCGGATCAAGCAAGATATATTAAAAAGGTAAAATATAAGCAAAGTTTGTATTTTTAAGGATCTAGAAGGAACCTCATTTTTTTTCGAGGTGATGGGAGATGTTAGTATTCTATTTCTTTTCTAAAAAGTATTGCTTATGTTTTATTTTCTTATTATGTTTGTTTGTTGTTGTTGTTGTTTTGGGGGATTTATGTTGTTGTTGTTGTTGTTTTTTAGGAGGCAATATTAAGGTCTAGGAAAGAACCCTGGTCCCCTGCTCTGGACAAAGAAAAACCTGTTTTACAAAATCACCACGGGTGAAGTTCGGAGTACGGATCCCCTGTCATTCCTCTGGATCCGTATATGAGAACGAGACTTCGAGTGTTAGAAAGGTCAAAATTTACATTTTCAATATGTAAATACTTTGACAGACTGCGCATTGAAAAAAATAAAAAGATCTAACAGAAACTGGGTGTCATGAAAAGAAATTCTAAGATTTTGATGAAAATGAAAGCGAATATATATATCACTTTTAAATGAGATGTAAACATTGTGAGTCAATTAGGAATGTCATTATGAAAAGAATATATGCACAGACCGAATATCTTCAAACTGAATGATATATTGATGAGGCTATAAAATAAAACTCGAGATATTTATTCTGTGTTAATATAGGATGAAAAAAATTAAAACTTAATAGTCAAACCACCCGTCTTTATTACCCTGGCCATCGACCCTGGATTAACAAAGCCAAACACCCTTGACTTCGTGCCGGTGAATACACCCAGGTATAGCCATAAAACTACAAGGATTACTCCAACGCATGTATACATTAAAGAACCCTGCAATACCTACGCTGTAAACCATTATCAGAAGCCACGTCGATAAAAATAACAATTTAAGTCACTAAATGTAAAGTTTGAGATATTTATGATTAGATTATAACCGTGTCATGCACAGAAACCGGATATTTTGTCATAGGATGGTTTCCAAGTCACGACGAGGCCGCGCTAACCATGCGTGACCTAGGAATGTCTTTTGACGCATATACCAGCACTGTGGTTATTCAAGAAAACTACAATAGATTATTTTGAATTTGTGTAGATTATATCATTTTAACATGGTTTTATTTTAGAATAATCTTAAACAAACACTATATACACACACGCGCATGAGCAAAAAAATAACAATAACAAACGCACACATACACGCTAAATACATATATTCATTATAATCATCTTTTTTATAACAAGCAACAATTAAAAAAATAAAAAAAAATGATAATTCTCATCTTCTAAAAACACTAGCAAGAGTTTATTTATGGACTCCTCAACTTAACCAAATTTTTATTTGATATTTTCTTATTTTTTACTTTTATTTATATATTTGATTTTATTTTACAGAGAGAGTGAGAAAAAATAGAGAAAGAGAGCGAGAATAAAACGAACATAACATTTTCACTACGTGAGGTGTTGGCTTCATAATAAAAATAAAATCTTATATTAATATTTCAATAAAAAAGTTACATCTTTGCCTCAGAAAACGATTTAATAAAAAGAGTGATTAAGTTACGGCGATATTTTAGAAACTTCAAATCGCCATTTTCTTAAATTGTTCAAAGCAGGGTCTCTTAAGTCTATATATGTAGAGAGAGACCCTGTTCGGAGGCTAAAATCTTAAGTATGCGACGCTATTTAAAGAAAAAATATACATTTACCGTACATGATATTTGCTAATGTTAATAAGAAAAACAATATAATTTTTAACAAACCTCTGTCATATTTGAGACTTAATCTTATATTTCCGTCTCGTATATCCTTTTCCTCATTCAATATATTGAGTTCCAAAACCAGAGGTAAATCCGAAACACTTTCCGAAGCCCATTGAAGCCCGGATAAATCCTACACGCCTTTTTAAACGATCTACGGTCAGGCATGGCCGAGTCCTCCCAGATCAGTCACGTGACATGGGGCTCACCCAAAAGCAGACGACAAATTTCTAAATCTGAATCCTTTGTAACGCATGGTGTACTTCAACGTGTTATTGAGTGCGTATGTTTATAGACGCCGTTTTAGGCTAGGTTTACGAGTATTTTTGTTTTGGGTCGTTTGTTGAAACGATATTTAAGTGGTTATAAATAATCTGTTTCATGATCTTATTTATATCAATAAAGTTTATAAACATGAATAACTGATTTACAGCGGGGGTAACATACATGACAGACTTGCATTTACCTGATGATGTCTTCATTCGCTGACATCGCCCCCGGCAGTCTTGACGACGAAAAACCTACGTTAACGCGCATGTCTCCTTTATCGCGCACTTCACAACGGTCCGCCATGCGATGATGAATAATCATGATCATTTTGACACAAGGAATTCATCTGTAAACACATGGGGGAGGCTGAATATGCACTTTTGTAACAATCCCCTCTCCCTCTCTAAAAATATATGACATCAGTCCTACGGGATTGGAGTTCGTCATTTTCTAATAATACTTATTTAACAGTGCGTACGTTGCCACAAAGTAAATTATGACAATATACTTTACTATAATTAACCTGTTTTATATTAAATAATTTATAGATATTAGTAGGTTAGTGTGCATTGTAGGTCGATATATAAAGATTACACTTAATTTTTCAGTATAATACTTAACTATCTTACCACCAAAGTAGTTTTGATAAATAATTATACATCTGGATATCAAAGTCAGCTGGTTATAATATCACTCTCATATATCTCACATTATTATTCATATAAATATAGCTCACAATGTTGCATGCTTTGTATTTTGTTGCTTTTGTGACGATGAGCTTTGTGCTTAAGTCAAATAAAGAATATGTTCTGTTCTATGTTCTATAAGATCTTAATTTCGGACTTATTTGAGACCTTTTGTTCAGAAAAATTTTCTAAAGACATTATTACGTAAATTGGTGTTTATTTGTTTACTACACCTTCATCTCACCTCTCACCTTTTACTACACCTTTTTTTACAGTTAGCTAAGTTTGATTTTATGAAAAAAGTTTGATTTTATGACTATGAGTGACACGTTATTTTAAGAACCAGCTTAATGTATTAATTATCTGCTCAAGTTATCTGTGTCACTTTGAGTACAAATGCTTTTGAATGTGAGAGATTCAAGTCGCGTGTGGCACATCGGGGGGGGGGGGGGGGGGAGAGAAAATTGCAAATTTGTTGCTTAAGTTGAATTTATTAAAGTAAAGAAGGTACTATAAGACTGTCTTTACAGTCTTCGTTAATTCCCCTACGCGAAGGAAAAGAGTGAAAGAAGAGCAACAAAAAAAAAGATAAAGTAAAGTAACAACGAGTTTAAGTTTTATGTTGTAGGTTTATAATTAATATAGATTTGTTTTTAATGTTTAGAATGAGTATATATAAGTACTATGGTCATAAATGAAATGAATGACCTGTAATTCTAATGTGAAATCTCGTAAAGAACGTGAGTTTAAAATCAAAATTATTATCCTATAAATGTATGGTGTCTAATTGAATAGATAACAATTATCTAGATTTTACAAGGTTTAACGCCCCACAGACATCATTCCAGTCATTTGGAGACGATGTCTCCAGTACTGACTATAGCTTTATAGTACTGACACACTGCAGTATCGTGCCGTAAGCATGTGGCATGATACCGTACCCAGTCACATTATCCTGACAGCGAGCCAACAGTCCTGCAACTACCCTTATATGCTGAGCGCCAAGCAAGGGAGCTATAACAGTACCATTTTTTACGACTTTGGTATGTCGCGACCGGGGAACGAACCCACGACCTCCCGCTTCCGAGGCGCACACAACACATATAAACATGCATTATGAACAATTTAAGATATACAAAGCCACTCAAAATTGAATTATAAGAGACAAGTTATATAACTGAAAATTCACGCACTATTATGCAAAATTCAATAATGCGTGTAAAATAGCGATTATCATTTCCGTCAGATAGTAAATGAAATGATTTGCATTTGCTTCTAGTTTAAGGGTAAAGCAACACCAAATTAAAGAAGGAATACAATTACTTACATAGATAAAACATTCAATGCTGGAATAGATTCATTCTAAGAAGTGACCTGTGGTCAAATAAGATTATCGAAATTTCAAATTAAAATATCACTTATTATAATGTTCTATAGTTTTTATCATATAATGCATTCCGTACATTTGACGTTGTTAATATTTCATATTGACTAATTATATCGTTTACTCTTTTTTCCACTTCTTTTGATGTGTTCACAATATATCAAATATAAGCATACAAAGTAGACATAAGGGCCATGATTTCAATGTATCCGGCATTTAATTTTTAACCTACTAACACTCTTCTTGTATCAAAACATTTACTCATATGTATTTTGGAAAAATAAGGTTTTTAAGGTGTCAGGTTTTGCACCATTCTATTCATGTTTATTCATATTCATGTTTAAGTTTTCCTGGATGGACTGAGTAGCTTGTATTAGTTAGTATTTTTGTAGGTGAATAATTTTCGTCGATAACTTTATCCACGAAAGTTAATACCAACAAAAATGTTTTTATTATTATTATTATTATTTATCTATTTATTTATCTTTTTGTTGGACGTTGTGTTAATCCACGATTACTTGTAACAACAAACTCGGCTAAATCATATATTCCACGGAATTCAATGTCAACGAAATACAATTTTACCGATATTTGACTCAATAATCTTATCTCTTATAATGAATGAATGAAAAGATGATTTTTTCAATGACGAATACATGTATACACCAAATAATATTTTATCACGAATTGTATCGTTTCTGTACTTTCTTATCATAGCTTTAGATTTGCATGTGTTACTAGGAAAGTACAAGTCTTCGTATATTATTTCAATATTGATTGAACTAAATATATTTCATTGTCCAAATGTGCTTAATTCGCGGCCACCGACTTCACTCTGAATTGAGAACGTATAGTTCTCTAGTCTGCGCGAATTCTGTAAAAAAAAAAATCAGTACATAGTTTGTTATCAATAACAATAAATCAATGATAGTTATGATAAAGACGATATTTATTGATACATATATCTATGTCACAGTCTCTTGAGTGACATGGCGGGACGGGTAACATACATACATGTATTATGAACCATATTTTTATGATACATGTTTATTAATATATTTATTATCATGAAAATCATATCTTAGAGAAATTCTAGATATTCTCAATTATTTTCAATGATATATGGTGGATTTACCATTTCTCGAACCCCTTAACAAACATTTTACACAGCATCATTTCAACTGGAATTATTGTGATAACATATATGCAAATTGATATACAAATGGAATAAATTAATTTTTCAATTTATTATATTTTTGTCAAACGATTCCAAAATAATTTGTGAACTGGTAAAAATGCACTTTTTTACAACGGGGTTCGAGAGGGGGTGAGGTTCGAGAATTGGTACTTGGACTATTAAACATATGGAAATGTACAATAGGCTGAATTTTAAATGTCATTTTTATTTCAGTTTGTTTTACTACAAAGTTGTTGTTTGTTGAAATGTAATACATTTAAAGTATGCAGTTTTGTGTTTAGAAGTATAGATTATTTCAGTATATTTATGCCATTTACTTTTCTTGAACTTGAAATGTCTTTGATTTATTATTTGCTAATTTACATCGGGCCTTTCTCTGACGAATTACATCCCCTTCAGTGTTACTTCCTGTCGACTGCAATTATTATCATAATCAACAGAAATAACCAAAACCGAAACGAAGCCGTACATCAGGTTAAGTGGATTTTGTTGTTGCTGCAATTTTTGATATGGGCATTTAAGTCAACCTGTCCCGTTGGACATGCAGTCAGAGCGTTCACCACGGAATCGGGAGGTCGTGGGTTATATCCCAGGGCACAACATACCAAAGCCATAAAATATAATACTGGTATAGCTCCCTTGCTTGGCGCTCAGCATACATTGGTAGTTCCAGGACTGGCTGGTCCGGTGTCAAGATACTACTGTGACTTGACCCGGCGTGGTATTATACCAAATATCTACGGCGTGGTACGTGAACTGCAATGTGGCAGCACTATATCTGTCACAAGTAGACAAAATTCATCGTATTTTAATAACTGAAATACTGTCGGTGGGACGTTAAAACCAACAAACAGTCATTTCAGTCATGATGAAGTATCTAACCAGATATACAATTCTCTGGTGCAAATGTATTAAAGCCGACATGTCTACTTGAAACAATATAAATAATTAAATAAGAGTATTACAATTGGAATCTGATGCAAAGCCAACTGATAGAATATTTCGTCCTCGAAAAAAAAATAGGAGAATAGAAAGAATTGTAATATGTCAATGCAGGTTATATTCGTCACGATATGACCACTGTATAGAAGAAGGCAGCATTATAATTTCATCCCGGATGCCTCAGTGCATTCGGGGTCTTCCTCCACCTGTAATTAGCTGGACGTCGCTATATGACTGAAATACTGTCGAAGCGACGGTAAACTCAAAACAATCAATCAATCAATCATAATTTCGGGCTTCGATCTAAATGTAAATATATATGATATATAAGTAAGTAATTTATTTATTATCGTGACATGTGCTAATACATATAATGAGTACATACAATAAATATCACATAAATAAGCACCCGGCCCAATGGGCCTACAAGTCACCAAGCATCAATTTAAACATGTTATGCATCTTAAATGAAGATAGGTATATATGTGGCATGCATTCTGTTTATGAATAACTAAGATGGACATTTTTAGCGCCTTTGTTAGGCATAGCGTTCAATTTTACCCCGACTTTCAATGCAAAAAGACGAATAAACTTCGAGCTCATAATCAAATATGAGGTTTGTTTTCCTCAAAAAGAAAATCGACTTTTACAGTTTAACTTGTTCACAATCAGATACAAAGAATTTTATTAGTAATTATAGGCTTCAATTTGTATACATTAGTGGAGTGATTGAGTGCCATACTGAACTGAACCGGTGCGGCATTGGGGCGGCAGGGGGTGGGCTCCGTGGGGTAAGGGTTTCAATCCGCTGTTTTATTAATACTTAATTTTTCTGAACTATACATTCGGGATTTTTTCTTATATAAGTGAGTCTTCTAGCTGGCTTACGGAAGGTACTATCTGTGCAGTTGGAGTTACCTGGATGTTATTATATCATTGAAACGTTCGCTGCTACGCTTAATTCCGTGATATAATTAGTTTGCAGTTGTGTTATGCTGTATAACTAAAAAGGAAAAGCTAGTATACCTGTAAATGATCTCTTTTGTTGAATTTTATTGACTAAATATATTTTATGAATATTTTTGTAGGTTCCTTAACAACCTTTCGCTTTCGATTCTAGTTAAGGAATATAAGAGTATTGGTATTTCATATATTGCATGATCCTCATAAATAATATGAAACCTCTCTCTCTCTCTCTCTCTCCCCCCCCCCTCTCTCTCTCTCTCTCTCTCTCTCTCTCTCTCTCTTTACTTAAAGAAAAAAAGAACCGCGGAACCTTCATGTTAATTCATTGTCGTTTATTTGCATGTCTCTCCATGTTGTATACTTTGTCCCTGGATGAAAATAAAGTTCTGTTCTGTTCTGTAAAAAAGTAGAAATATTTTGAATAAATGTTGTAAATTTAAAATATACATTTTGCGAGTTACATTAAGAAAAATGTTTTTATATAGGTTTTATATGTAGACAAATAGTTAAAAGAAAGAAAATCAAGAAGGACTATTTTAAAATACCGGCGTGGAATTTGGGAAATATGTTATTATAAAAACACAGATGGTTTCGGCTTGTTTACGTTTTGAAAGGGTTAGGTAGTTGTTATTTTATGTCTCAAAGAGGTGATAACATGTTAAAATATTAAATTGAAATCAATTGAGACATACTTTTCGGGACTACAAAGGGAACTTGTTGATTAGACAAGACAAGTTACAATTATTCTTTCGCAAGTTTCATAATTTAGATTAAGACTTCCTGTTTCCCAGAAGTCGTTTTTCACAGCCACGCCCTTCAAAATTAAGCCGTAATTAAGTAATTTCACTGATCAAAGTTAAAAACGTAAAGTCTGATATAAGATCCTTGTCCAGGAGGTCAGGCATTATCGTGCGGACTAAAATAAAGGATTAAAGACTTCTAATTATCTATTTTAGATACACAATTCCCCATAACACAAAAGTGACCAGCAAACTGCGTCACGACACGGGTTGTTTACCATATCTTAAAGTCAAATTCTTTAGAAGACATGTCATTATAAAAATATCATAATTAATGAAATGTGTATTTTTTATTATTTGTGTATTCAAATTAAGTTGTTTTAAAGAAAGTATATGTATCATTTTCTTCTGGTATGTCCTAAATATATAGAACTTAGACGCTCTTTTCTTCAACCATATTTTTGTCATTGGCCAACAATTAATAAATTTAAATTATTGTTAAGTTTAAAATCAGCAAAAACGGTTAATCGTCTTGCAAAATACATATATTCTGCTAATAAGTTAAGACAAACTTACCTTTAGATAAGTAATACATACTTTTGTCTATTATTATCATGGTATATGTGAAAACATGTTTATCTTTACCCTTACCCATAGTGTAACTTTACCTTTTTTCCATTACCATTATTATTTAAATATGTCTTATTCTCAACTGTTATTTCTTCATGTTTCGATCTTTGAAATGTTTTGCAAATGTTGCTTGCGTGTAAGGTGTGGTGTGATGTGTAGAGTCTGAAATCCATTTTGCTCATGTTAAAAAGTTAAACTTGTGTACATTTCTCCATTCAATTACTAATATTTGCTATAAGCATTTTTGTAATGTCTTTATGCAATAAAAGTATCGTATCGTATCGTTTTAAGAATGCAAATATGTATCTTAAAAAGTATAAATGAATTAGCACAAATGTTTAAAATTCCGATCATTTCCAGTACAGTGCCACTATTTCTCCATTATTGCATTCTTTGGAGATTGGTGTTTATTTGACACAAGCTAACATTTATCACCAGTTCTGTTGTTATTATGTGTATAGATTCCTATGCTTTTGATACGTCTTAATAGGCATAACGTCATTGTTTTGTCAGACTTCCTTCATGATTAAGGTGCTAAAATGGTTGTATTATTTAATCAAAAGTTATTGTTAACATGAAGCTAAATGAAATAACTGTGGTGTCACCCCGGTGTCACCTTTGAGAAGGTGAGAATATGTTAGTCTTAAGAACCTGTTGTCCCTCTGTTGGTTTCTATAAATAATATTTAAACTTAGATTCTAAACTTAAAGCTGAAAGTTGCTCCTTAAACTTATTAATCTTGTGTTACAAGTAATTTTTAAGAAATGTGTTACATTTATGGTCTTGTGTTACGAGCCAACTTACAAACATTTGTGCTACAACATTCTGGAAGTTCCAGTGTATATGTATGTATACTTGTATTCTACGGTGGATAATTAAATTTGAATAAAAAACTGGCATCAGTAATCTATTTACCCAAACACCACACACGACCACACATTTTACTTCATTATAGTTGTTCTCCAAAGCTATGTATCGGTAGACAACCAAATACGCTATGCAGTTATAAATAATCATTTGTAATTAAAATAAAAATAGAAAATAGAATTGTTGGGGCTAAATTAAAAACATGTTTCCATTTGGTTGCCATTGAAAATTGCGGCTGATACGAAGCCATGATTACGCAGTGTAAGTTCAGTGATCGTAACAGTTATATTGTGATATAGTACCATCATAAAGTACCATCATAAAGTACTATCATAAAGTACCATCATAAAGATATCAAAAGTATATCATAAGTACAAAGTACTATATCCATTAAAGTACATCATAAATCTCATAAAGTACTATCATAATATCATAAAGTAAATACAATCATCATAAAGTATATTCATATAAAGTACCATCTATATATAAGAATTAAGTAAATTACCATAAACTATCTAAAGTACACAAAAGTCCATATAAAGTACTCATACAAGTACCATAATAATAGCATCATGTACATCATAATACATAAATACTCATAAGTACAAATCATAAAGTATCATCATAAAGTACTATCATAAAGTTACTAACTCATTAAAGTACATCATAGTCATCATAAAGTACCATACATTAAAGTACTATCATAAATTACTATCATAAAGTACCATCATAAAGTACTATCATAAAGTACCATCATAAAGTACCATCATAAAGTACTATCATAAATTACTATCATAAAGTACCATCATAAAGTACCATCATAAAGTACCATCATAAAGTACCATCATAAAGTACCATCATAAAGTACTATCATAAATTACTATCATAAAGTACCATCATAAAGTATCTAATCACTAAAGTACCATCATAAAGTACTATCATATAAAGTACTATCATAAAGTATCTATCATATAAGTACCATCATAAAGTACCATCATAAAGTACTATCATAAAGTACCATCATAAAGTACCATCATAAAGTACCATCATAAAGTATCATCATAAAGTACTATCATAAAGTACCATCATAAAGTACCATCATAAAGTATCATCATAAAGTACTATCATAAAGTACTATCATAAAGTACCATCATAAAGTACCATCATAAAGTACTATCATAAAGTACCATCATAAAGTACCATCATAAAGTACTATCATAAATTACTATCATAAAGTACCATCATAAAGTACTATCATAAAGTACCATCATAAAGTACTATCATAAAGTACTATCATAAAGTACTATCATAAAGTACCATCATAAAGTACCATCATAAAGTACTATCATAAAGTACCATCATAAAGTACCATCATAAAGTACCATCATAAAGTACCATCATAAAGTACTATCATAAAGTACCATCATAAAGTACCATCATAAAGTACCATCATAAAGTACTATCATAAAGTACCATCATAAAGTACTATCATAAAGTACTATCATAAAGTACCATCATAAAGTACCATCATAAAGTACTATCATAAAGTACCATCATAAAGTACCATCATAAAGTACCATCATAAAGTACTATCATAAAGTACCATCATAAAGTACCATCATAAAGTATCATCATAAAGTATCATCATAAAGTACTATCATAAAGTACTATCATAAAGTACCATCATAAAGTACTATCATAAAGTACTATCATAAAGTACCATCATAAAGTATCATCATAAAGTACCATCATAAAGTACCATCATAAAGTATCATCATAAAGTATCATCATAAAGTACCATCATAAAGTACCATCATAAAGTACCATCATAAAGTACCATCATAAAGTATCATCATAAAGTACTATCATAAAGTACCATCATAAAGTACTATCATAAAGTACCATCATAAAGTACCATCATAAAGTACTATCATAAAGTACTATCATAAAGTACCATCATAAAGTACCATCATAAAGTACCATCATAAAGTACTATCATAAAGTACCATCATAAAGTACTATCATAAAGTACCATCATAAAGTACCATCATAAAGTACTATCATAAAGTACCATCATAAAGTACCATCATAAAGTACCATCATAAAGTATCATCATAAAGTACTATCATAAAGTACCATCATAAAGTACCATCATAAAGTACTATCATAAAGTACTATCATAAAGTACTATCATAAAGTACCATCATAAAGTACCATCATAAAGTACTATCATAAAGTACCATCATAAAGTACTATCATAAAGTATCATCATAAAGTAAAATCATAAAGTACCTTTAGAAAGTATCATCATAAAGTACTATCATTTCACACTTCACTGCCTAGCACAGGTCAGGACTTTAGGCCCTGGCATGGGAATAAATATAATTCCTATGAAACAAATATATACTGTTTCTTCATCATTTTCTTATAAATCTTCAAAATCAATAGATATTTTTAAAACCTCTTTCATCCAGAACATCTTTTTTTCTTTGTTAAATTACGAAGATGCTCTTCTTTGGGTTCAACTAAAATCTTACGTAATGTACCGGATATGTTGATGCATTTACAGAATTTTTATTATATCTGGTACTTCAGAATAAAAGGAATGCTGACACGGTAATACTGAATAAGAAATGCTATTAAATGAATATATTATTCATTAGTTTACATGTTTGAAACATGAAATTTCCCATCGTATAGTTTACAAATATTGACCTAATAATAGCTAATGGCCGAGAAGGCACATGCTGTGAAAGCCAAGTTCCCTTGGTTCGATTCTCATGGTTGCCATATTCTTCTCTTTTCTCATCAAAAGTTATTATTAATTAATTTGGATAAATATTTTTATTCCTGGCAAAAAATGCATTTTTTCTGGCCTTTTCACTTGTATTCTTCATAAATGTCCTTGCAAACTCAAAAATAAAATAAAACATTTACAAATATCTCAACGACAAAAGACCAATATGCTTGATACATATGCCTTTTCAATACTATGCAAAACGCGACATTACATTGCCAACAAACTTAAACTACACATTGAAGTGTAAGTACAAAAAGGCTGAAGGATTTTTAAAAAAAAAAATTTTCACGTGCATCCTAATTTCCAAAGACAGAAAAACGGGAAAAGTTGGATTCGAACCAGGATGTCGAAGAGACAATCCAAACATGATTCCAAAGCTCTTCCGATTTGCCTGCTGAGCAACTGTGATATACGGTGTGTCGGTTTCTGTTAACCGAGATGCTATAATGCCGAGGGTAATCGGGAAGATTACCTTTGGCATGTGAATATTACATTATATATGAGTGCCAGGTCAATATTTGTAGACTAGCTTTATATATGTACATTGTGTTTAAAGAGGAAACGATTTAATATATGAACTAAAAGTTATGATTATGATATCTAGTATGGTAAAATAAGATTAGATCTGCATGCCAAATTTGGTTAATATAATTATCTTCAATACTTTATGAGAAATCTTAAAAATAGGTGTCTCTTGGTATTGCAAACTACATATAACATAAACAACTGAGACCGGCCGAACCCCGTACTACTGTTGTCTGGTCAGTGTGCCTACCATAAGAAAACAGTACGGCAGCCTCTGCCCCTTTCCGTGTCACGTAGTTACCGATCCGTTTGCCCAAAGGCTATGGGAGCGGTCACAACAGGTATTTTATTGGGTTTTAATGGCAATGACCTTTGGATTTATAGCCCCGCTGTTTGACAAACAAACGTGGTGTTGGTGGGAAAGCAAGCCTCCCTTTGTGCCTTAAACGCTGCATTTAACCATATCTATTTACTTAAATGACAACAATGCCGCACTTTTTGCATATATTGAATTCGACCTAATTCACCTGTCTAATAGTTAGAAGGATTCCGTGTAGCCTACCAGGACTGCGTTTAGTTGCCGTTAAAAGTCCCCAACGTTTGCATCCCTTTTTATCGTAGCGTATAGAGTATAAGCAGGGAACCAAATCCCTAACAAACACAACCCAGGTTTCTCACCATCTCCTAATTTAGAGTTTAGGAGAAAAAAATTCAAAGCCCTTCTGATATGATTACATGAGAGGTCTATAAAGGCTTGCATTTACTGTAATATTCACTCAATCACTTAATGAACCATGATCACAGTTGGATGGATTACGTACCTAAAGAAAACAATCGTTCAAACACATGGCTATTCCTAGGGTTTGGAAATCTGGCGTCATTGACAAAGGTTTGCCAAAAAGTTGGGAGATTTTGAGCCTATAACCTCAAGGCAATGTGTATAGATGCTTGCCTGTAACCTCAAGGCAATGTGTATAGATGCTTATCTATAACCTCAAGGAAATATGTATAGATGCTTGTCTATAACCTCAAGGCAATGTGTATAGATGCTTGCCTATAACCTCAAGGCAATGTGTATAGAAGCTTATCTATAACCTCAAGGAAATGTGTAAAGATGCTTGCATCTGCACTGAAGCCATTTTAAGCATTTGAAGGGCAATGGTTAAAATTTAAAAATGGGTGGATTACCTTTATTCAACCCATCGTTGTTTTATTTTGTAAAATGTACGTACGTGCTGCGCGGGGATCGGTCCCTTTTAGAGTATTTTGTTGTTGTTGTTTCTTGTTTAATATCACGTGGCATGTTGTTTTCCTTACATTTAAATAAGTTTATTTTTTGTTCGTGAATGACGAGCATTTCTATATATAAAAACCAATCGTATCCAAGAGTTTCTATTACCATACTCAGTATGAGAGAATGTTACACTTTCACCAATGATTTTCAAACATTATACAGGTATTACAACCGAGGATTTTTGCTATGAAAGCAGTTTTACTAAGCACAGAGTTACATTTAACTCGGTCGTTGAGATGATATAATCCTCAAACATCTTTTCAAAAAAAAAAATATTAATCTTATAGCTACACCAAGAAAGGATCCAGAAATTTAAGATTGAGTGTGGGGGCGCAAGTTGGCGATAGAAATCTGGTCTACAACCAGCCACCCCTTTGCTCATCCCCATTTCCCATGTAGTGTTCTTCTAAGTCACAAGATGTATTTGTATGATGCTATATTTTGTCATAATTAGTTAATATTAAACTTGAAAACTTAATAGCCCATGAAGCTTCACTTGCCTGTCAACTGAGGTGGGAAATGGACTATCCTGTTAAAAATCAGCCACTGTAAAAAAAAAATTAAATGACTAGTCTATACCAATGAATAAATATATCTATGTTTGTACATGTATACATATGCATATTTATACATAATGAGCCAAGCATAGTTAGATAGACAAACAGTTTCCAAATAGCAACTCCATATATTAAAGGGTTGATAGGTCGGTAAAACTTTTTTTAAATTTAACTTTTTACCAATTTAGAGGATGTGACGATTAACAGCGTTTTGCAAGCATGGTAACCCGAATGCTAGAAAAACAGGTTATGTTTGTTTGTTAATTTGATTTAACTCCCACAGAAAAAGATAAGAGTCGGTACAAAAAAAAAATAGGGTCGGTTGGGTTAGTGGAAATAAGTAACTTTTTTGCACCTTAGTCAAATATATTTGACTGCCTGCCATACATTGCTTCAGAAAATTGATTAAAAAAACATTTTATTCAAAGCTGAGAAACAAATTTTATAAAAGGCCATTGTAAACCACATTTCACAGTTGCCCGTGTTCCCGTGTTAATCCACTTTTTTCATGCATGGTGATTGGATGGCGTAACTGAACTACTTGACCTTCGGTTCACACCAGGAGCTTTTTGGAAGCCAGTTCAGTGAAGAAAATTCAAACTAATGTCAATTTCTCATCGGTTTTATGCGACGGAATATTAAGATTTCAATCGGGTCAACCTTGAGCTGTTAACATTCGATTAAAAGTATGGCTTTACGTCCGAAGAAATGAAATATTTGAAGCCGTTCTCCTTCGGTGATTGTGTCGCTTTATTGCTCCTGAGATGACATCGCATAATAGGGTGTTTACTTTTTAAAGAGCAATGACTTGCTATTGAGACAGATACGGCCTACTAAACACTGTAAAAAACGAAATTTAGGCTGTTATCAAGGTATAAAAAGGTTGGGGTGGGGGAGAAATTATTGCACATCTTTAATATATGAAATGTATGGGATCCCTTTACGATTGAATATAAACGTGTATTGACGTCTCTTTAATTTTGATCGTGTCACTGATGTAAACATGTTAGCCATACATTAAGATATAAATGAAATATCAAAACACTTGTGGATCTCTCTCTCTCTCTCTCTCTCTCTCATACAGAGAGCCGAAAATACATGTCCGTGTATTAAAATCGAGAAGTCTTTTCGGTATGATTCTGTTTTGACATGATTAAAAACGATTGATAAATATACACCACATGTATATAACAATATCAAACATTTGTTCTTTAATCCTCTTTAATCCTTTTATCAAATATTGGTAGCCCAAGACCCGTTTCACAAAATTTCTGCAATCATGTTTTATGAACGAAGATTGATTGTGAAAAATATAAATAACGCACCAATGCTATATGCGATATTTAATCAGTTCTTAGGAATTTGTGTATATAATATATCTGTGTTGAAGATTGCTCGTGTAAGTCGTTTGATCTATAAACATAAAGCTTTCAATAGTTGGTAATTAACTCCCTATTTTTACAGGTAATTTTCCCAATATTTCCAGATTGACGATAATGATCTTGATGTAATTTTATAGCAAAACCCACCTCATCTGGTTTACACAAATATATATATTCAAAAATAAAGGGGAAGTACCATCCAAACCCTTAAAAAACTAGAACAGTGTTTACATGTATCTCAAAAATGACATCTCTTGCAAAATATATTTTAAGATACCACTACTCCATGGTTAAACCTATTTTATTGTAGAAATATTGTCAAAACGCACCAAAACAATACCAGTATACACTCACCGCTGTGGGTTCGAATCCCGGTAGGGACTTCGGATTTTTCATGTGAGGAAGCCTTCCAGCTGGCTTGCGGCAGGTCGATGGTTCTACCCGTGTACCTCTGTGTACTCGGGGTCTTCCTCCACCTGTAATTAGCTGGACGTCGCTATATGATTGAAATACGATCGCAGCGACGGTAAACCCCAATACAACTACAACTACCAGTATACTGTAAATATAAAGGTGACAAAAGGGTCTGGCCACAAATTCTCACATCTTAAATAAAGGTCATTCCATATGTGAGTAAGGGAGAAATAATTGGCTATTGCAGATAAATCTGAAGCATTTATATTCAATGTCATATACACTCGTTTTGACACAGATGCAAACAGCGCAGGCCCAGATCAGGTAACTCATGTCGCGCAATCGCTGCTCGAATCAAGATACTTCTAATCATGCGAGCAGCTCGGGAAAAATACACATCGGAATGATAGTCCTCGAACTAGGGACGCAACTCGGGATATTGCACGTCGGAGAAATAGTCTCCGAATTAGGGACGGAGCTTGGGAATTCTCCCCTCGGATTTAAAAGACACCAAATCATGCGCGCAGCTCAGGAAATTGCTCGTTAGATTTATATACGTACATCTGATTAGGGGCGGAGCTCGTGAAATCGCTTTTCATTTCTTGTAGACGATGCACACTAACAAGATCGTTTCCTGAATAATAAATCATGTAGATGCATTCCCATTGCCTCATTGTGAAACATTCCCTGCGATCAAATGATATTGCTACCACTAAAACATAACAATCATAAATGAAATGGGAGACAATGACGCAGATATAATGCATGCAGTTGAAGTGGACAGAAGTTTGACTTAATGCAAAAGAAGATAAAAAGTAGGTCAGTCAGAGATATTACTTTTTTTCTCTGTCTATATATACGGCTCGTACATAAGGCTTACAATGACATTTGTTATGGATCATGACAGGTGAGACAAATGGCTTAACGTTTCAACAAGACAAGCTTGAGTGAACATCGCTTTGTTTTAGTTTCCCTGTTGTTGTTGTTTTTTTGTTGTTTTTTTTGTTTTTTGGGTTTTTTTATGTAAGTAATATCTGAGCAATGTAGAAAGATAAATTGTCAATATTGTTTAAACTCAGGTGAAAGTAATTGTATACTGGTAGACAGACTACTTAAAAGTGGACTAACATACATGTATCTAACACAATTTTGATAAAAAAAAATAGCATTGTTATATGTCATGCTTGCAAACTAATATAATATAAACTTAAATGAGTTAATTTCCTACTCCGTTAAATAGGAGTTGTTCTGTTCATCTAAACGATCGGGAGTATTTTATAGTCATTGACGGAACTTTTATTTCTAAATAAAAATTGAATTTTACAAAACTGTTGTCGTTTAATCTTTATTCTAAAATAACGTCAAACAGACCGTCCAGGTTGACCTCGAGGTTAGAACATCCGAGAAACAATTGAACTTGTATGAATCCACTTGTATTAAGCAGCCTCCCTTATTTTAGCGACCAGCTCAAAAGTCCATCACTGGCATTTTATCATACAAGCAGCCGCCTGAGTTAAGCGGCCGACCTTTCTTGTTTCTTTTACTGACATCATAAGACAGAATTGGCCTTCGGTGGTCTACCGGGTGCCTCTGGGCATTCGGGTCTTTATCTCTATGACGGGTTGAGGCTTTTTCATACTAGTTAACGTTCTTTAACACGAAAATTTGGGGCACAGTGTATTTTTGGTAACAGACTGCCATTTATTGTTATTTTTTTATGACGCTCACAACATTTTTTTTATCTTAATTGAAGTTGTGTCCGATTTTCAGTTTTGAATGTGCGAAAGAAAAAGTGGTTAGCTGAATTCATGAAAGGGTTGACGAATCAACTTATATAGAACATTTTTCCTCTCTCGGTTTTACTTGTCGAAGGACAAGTGCGTTTAACAGTTTGTGTGTCGTCCAGAGTTTTCGAAAACTGCGCAAAATATATTTACATTTGCGAGCTATACCCTCAAATATTGACATGTCGGCTTTTTTAGCATGCAGTGATATTATGTATCTCAGTCTTTCTTGTATATAGTTCTCCATATAAATGTATATGTCGCAGACACAATAAATTTCAAGATAACAAAAACATTAGGTTTGACTGTATAGCAATCTTGTACAGACATTATCCTGATTAATCCCCTTTTTTTTCTTTTTTTTTTGCTCAGCAGGAAATAGGACTGGGCTGTGGTTTATCTGAAATCAAGCTAATGAGACTGGTATCATACCATCGCATGACTACGGGGTAATACTGCATGGTGACAGCACCCCATATATATCTTCAAATGAGTGAAGAAGTAATAAGATGGCGTCATATCACATGTCTACGGCGTAATACTGCAGTGTAACAACATCTGCCTTCAAGTAACTTAGGAACAACTGTTCTGGCGATGAAAGGTACGACCAAGTACAAACAAACATGAGACAAACCCATTTAACAATATCCGATATCAAAAAAGAAAAAGAAAAAAAATAACACACCTGTAAACTAGGTGAACGATATCAACCCTGTATGTTTTACTCTTTTCCTTATACAGATATGCATTGAGGCCTTAGAGCTAACAGAGCAAACCCCGATCACACTGGTCTTTCGAGTAGTCTCCTCTGTTTGTTTTAACTGCAAAGAAAGATATCCATTGTTTCATAATACATTCATTTTTTGTACAATGCACTTGTAAATTTATATTCTTCAAGTCATATATTTGAACATGAATATTCATGAGGTGAAGGGATAAGGGACACTGCGTGAAGAATCGACCATATATAATATTTGTCTTTTTTCCTTTTGTTGATGTTATTGAAAATATGATCTTAAAAGATTGTGAATATGATTAACATAAGCTCTAATGTCTATGTTTATCAATCACATAAAGTAAGCCGAGATGCTAGTCAAAAAGTGAAGAACATTTAGGGTAATTTAATATATATATACATAAATTATGTTCGCTGATCAAAAAATATATACATTACATCTTATCTCAGTCGTTAATCAAGAATATGTTGTACTTGAAAAAAAAAAGCAACAACATTTATTTTCATCAAAGACATTCTTACCTTTGACTAGCTTAACAGAGTCAAATTGACACGCTTGACGTTACCCTCCTGTTCAATGTACAAACACCCTTCTTGATGAGGATTTCTATTTCCAAAATATTAAAGTTTGAACGAAGGTTAAGTTTCAGTTTAAACGTCAATTTGGGAAACAAGTTCTTACAACTTATACTAATCCCTCTCTATGGTTACTGGGTTAGACCAGTACTTGGCGCCTGAGAAGTTCATGGAAAATCCTTGCTCCCAGCGAGGTTCAATCCAACAAATTTCGATTTCGCAGCCAGATACGTTTGACTATATCCATGTATGTTTTACCATAACTGTAATCTGAATTAATTACTTAATTGCTATGTAATGGAAGCATACAAGGAGTATATGAAAGTAGACCTTCTCGACAGGCGGTACTTTGACAGACAAAATATGGCACAGGGTCATTGAAATAAGACTTAAGCAAGCAAATATGATTGGATTTTTACTATACATATTCAGTCTTGTTTAATCAGATATTTCAAATCTGATTTGAGATAATATTTGGTTTCTTGAAAATTTGTTCTGGAGCTTATTTGACTGATATTAAAAACTCAATTCATAAATCTATCTATTTTAACTTATTTAATCGGATAAACATTTGGTAAACAGATTGTATATCCGAAGGGATAAAAGGGTTTTATATTCCTTCTATTGGTTATATTGGTTTATGTCTGTATATGATGTTATTTATGTTGTTTAATATGTGCAATTCTTGCAGTTTTTACTTGAAATGGTAGTCTCTTACAATTCATATTTGAATGGCATGGTTTATCATAAAATTGTTTGATTGTTTGTTGGATTTAACGTCCCACCGACAGTATTTCAGTCATTTGGAGACAATATTTACTTGAGACAGATATAATGCTACCACACTGCAGTATCACGACGTAGACTTATGGCATGATACCACGCCCAGTCACATTATCCTGACACAGAGCCAACCAGTCATGGAACTTTACTATTCAAGAGAGGTATAACTGTACCATTTTTTACGACTTTGGTATGCTGCGGCCTATCATGTTATTACGTGATGTGTACATGTATATACTGATTGTTGATATAACAATGGTGAGACTATAATAAAGATTATACGAGGGCAAGTCAATAAATAACCAGCCTATGACATCTCCGATCAACCGAGACATCCAAGATTTTCATGCATTGTTTCAATACACGTACTATACCTGTGTACAAAACTACACATGTATACGGTCATTTGTTTGTCAGATATTGAATGTCAAACATGGCTAGTAATGTAAAACCAAGTTTTTCATCAAAAGTGGAGTACCGTGCTATAATTCGGTACTTGCATTTAAAAGGTAAAACTGGTAAGGACATACATGCTGAGTTAGTTAATGTGTAGGGGTCTTCTGCACCATCTTATTCTCAAGTTAAATTCTGGGTCGGGGAGTTTAAACGCGATATAACGTCTTTAGAAGATGAAGCCAGGTCTGGACGCCCAGTTGATGCCACCGACGAAGAAATGTGTTATAAAATCAGAGATCTGGTATACTCAGATAGGCGAAGTCAGGTTAAAGAAAGGCATTTCACATGGTACCGTTTCAACAATCTTGCATGATCGTTTAGCGATGCGCAAGCTTACAGCCTGTTGGGTCCCAAATCCCTTAGCAATGAGCAAATGGTAACGAGAGCATCAGTATGCAGTGCGTTGTTGAAGCGTTTGAGGTCAAAAGATGAATTCTTTTTGCGTCTAGTTACTGTGGATGAGACTTGGGTGCATTATTATGAACCAGAAAATAAAGCCCAGAGTCGTCAGTGGATAGGGCCGGGATCCCAAAGGCCAAAGAAGTTCAAGACTCAACCATCTGCTGGAAAAGTGATGGCCACAGTATTTTGGGACACAAAGGTCGTTATTTTGTTAGACATTTTACCCAAGAGAAGTACAATAATCGGAGCATACTATGCAAACTTGCTAGACCAGCTGAGGAACGCCATCCGCGAGAAACGTCATGGTAAACTCTCCAAAGGTGTTTTGCTGCAACAGGACAAGGCAAGAGTCCACACTTGTAATGTTGCAATGGATGTTGTGGAGCGAAATTGGTATGAATTAATACCGCACCCTGCCTACTCACCAGACCTGGCTCCTAGCGACTTCTTCCTTATTCCAAGTTCAGATTATGTAATAACCACCTACCAGTTGAAAAAGGAAGATGGCAAAATATTGAAAGAAATGAACGTAACTGTAATTTGTGTAACATAAATGATATAGGAGATGAATTCCATTATATATTCAGTTGTCCATATTTTAGTAGTCAAAGAAATTTGCTTATCCCTCATGTAAGAGTTCAAAACAATAATATTTTACATTTTAAATCTGTTATGTGCGAGAATGATGTTAGTAAATTAATCAAACTCAGTAAATTCATTAAAACTGTTTTAGTAACATTAAAAAATCCACCTGGCATATTATAATTGTATATCACTATATTCTCTCTCTCTCTCTCTCTCTCTCTCTCTCTCTCTGACCTCGTTATCGCATGTACATGTAGATTGCTACGTAAAAGCGTCTTGTTCTTTTTATGTGATAGTTTTAGTTCAATATTAACATTGTATAATTTTATGTTCATTGTTTTTTGTTTTTTTCTTTCTTTTTTGTGCTACAGTATTTAGTTGTCTATTGATGTTATTCTGTTTATATTACTTTAAATCGACCAATCACAGCCTGGTCAAAGTAATTATGTTATAATTATGTTTATCACCTCATATCACATGTATATGTGCTGAGAGTAATAAATGAACTTGAACAAATAGTCAAGTCAAGTCAAGTTTGAAAAAGGATATACGTGGACGTCATTTCCGGTCTGACGAAGGAGTCGTGGCGGCAGTTGAGGAGTGGTTCCATGGAAAGGACCCTGACTTCTTCACTTCTGGGCTGATGGCATTTGAACACCGTTGGTCTAAGTGCATAGCCCTGGAAGGAAATTTTATTGAAAAAAGAAGAGGTAGATCTCAACCCAAAATAGGTTATGCTGGTTAGTTATTGACTCGCCCTCGTATCTATAATGTGGGGAATTTAGACAAATTGCTTATTCCCTAGGGTGGGAATTTATACTAAAAATGAAAAATATCAAATTCCCATGAGTCAACACGTCGCTTCCCACTGGGGCAAAACATTGATAGATGCATGACTCCTAGTGATAGGATTGATTTTATATACAGCTTTTGCACCTTTTTTTATGAATTACCAAACTTTATCAGAAAAACTCCCCCTATATTTTACCCCCATTTGCTTGTCCCCTATTTCAACTTTTGTCCTTCTGAATCGGAGATATGTGCTCATGGTGTTATATTACTATTTTCCATAACCTTAAATTCATATGACCTGTAGATGTAAAAAGTACGCCTGTCACTATATTGTATGTAGGTTAGAAAGGCAATATTAGTTTTAAAAAAAGTTGTTCCTTCTATTTACACTGTCCGTATCAGAGCAACACCTTCAGGAAGTGCGAGGAAGGGACCCCTTGAAACCTGGTTTAAGCACCCAAGTTGGTCCTTCTGTCTTCTGACTGTTGACCGTTTGAAGGCGGCAACTGTTTGTATTTCTCTATTTTATGTATTATCCTTTCTCCATGTTTTCTTTTCCCATTTACATACACATCCTTCTGGAGTTATTTTGATAACTGTGGGATTTTCTCATAGGACCTTTTGGTCCTTTCTTATTGCATTCAGTGCATAATACCACGCGTATTATTGCATGATATCAAATAAAAATTATGCATTTAAAGTAAATTGTGAAAGTTGAAGTATAAAATCCCCGATTACACGCGAGCGTCAGAAAATCGAGAGAACATAATTGCATATCAATTTTCATGGGAAGTAAATGAGAGTGTGTTAGGTTAAGATATATTAAGCGTGTGTAATCGGATAATAAATCAGGAGAACTGTATCACGTTGTTTATTTGTAATGTTCACATTAATTGACTTTTCTTGTACTGTACACGTGAGGATCCAGCCATTTATTTCATGGGCGTACGCGACTTGGATATGTGGCCAGCTATGAAAAATATCATACCTAGCTAACTCTGAAATTCACTGTGCGTGATTTTGCAGGGGAGGGGGTGCTCAAACAAATCTATGAAAATTGCCGTACATGGAGTAGGGAGGGGGTTACATCGCTTGAAAATTTGATTCAAGTTTATTAAATTAAACATTTGTTTATTTATATCCATCATTCATATTATATATTCACTCATTTTGCCTGTTGTTTCTATATGCTATATTGTATGTAATGCACGTCACCATTTGTTTTGTTCAATTATGTATTGAGGCAATTTACACTGTAAAAAGTCAGCCTTGAAAAGGAAGGTCGTGGGTTCGACCCGACCGCGAAATATCAAGTTGTTTAAAATTGTCAGGCGCTCTGCATATATACAGGCTGATTTCAGGACTGGATGACCAGGTGTCAGGATAATGTGACTGGGTGTGGTTTCATGCTACATGTCTACGGCGTGACACAGCAGTGTGGCAAAACTGTATCCGTCTCAAGTAGATTATAGTCTCCAAATGACTGATATATTGTTGGTTTGACATTACATCATCTCGTTCACGGTTGTTCATTGACTAGGAATTTAATTTAAAACTTTATGTGCACGTGTGTGCTACCCCAACCAATACTAGTACCCATCTATACACGCATGATAACCCAATAAACAATCCGTGATAGTGAAAAGTGGGAGATGTCTTCACCTCAGGCAATAGCATAACGAACGGTATCGGATCTATATTATAAAGTTATAAAACCTTTACTTAGAATTCCCTTTTCCGTGTGCCGTCAAAATCACTCTTTGCACATGCGTTCAATTTACAGGCTAAATTATCTGATATCACTTACGAATTCATTACCCAGGTCTGGCGAAGATGCCATGCTGCGGAATGTGTCAAGTGGTACAACAAACACCTGTTTCAATGATACGCTACTCTTTATTTGACCGGATTTCCCTAACATAGCTTTTCCCCCGTGCACTGTGTCCAACAATTGCTGAGTTTATTTGTCAGAAAACAAAGACTTCATCAATATTATATGAGGGAGAATAGAAAAGAAAAAAAACCGAACGAGGAACGAGCTGCTTTAAACCCAAGAAACAAACTACCGGTAGTCAAGGTTACTTGAGACGGGTCATCTGATAACCGTTGAATTGAGTCAAATAAAACTGACAATGTAAGTGTGTCAAGGATTTTTACTATAATAGTTGCCATTAAGACCGTCTTATGCAACTTGATATTTTGTAACGTTTGGCAACTGAATACACAAACCATGTTTTTGTTGTTGTTGTTGTTGTTTTTTTTTCAGGATCGCGTGATTTTATAATCTACTAATATCTAAACATACATCTAAGGGATTTTTGGCATAGCTGTCTAACTTCACTTCAACCTACTTGAGGATGATAAACAAAACAGTATTATGAGTATTTTATAAAAAAAAAAACTATTTTTATTGGTCAATATTCCTGTACTCACGAGGAAAAATGTTACGCACCATTATTTGTTGAGATGACAGTTAGCTGAAACATGTATATACAGTAAAACCTCAAATAAAAACCATCCCAATGTAAGGACCACCTCACTATATAGACCATTATTTTCAGATTCCCGTTTTCCTATCTCGTGTTAATTGAAACCCGATTATAAGACCACCTCATTATTAAGACCTGTTGACGGCGGGTGGTTTTACTGTACGCAATTTGAATACAATTCGGAATTTATTACAGTTTCTTTGATACATAAACAGTTTTTTTTTAAGTAAATCACTTCTTTTTGATGCTCCTTGAGACCTATTTCGAATCGAGCGTTTAATATCTGCAGTATACTATAGTCTGTATCTCCTATGACTCTAAGACTGTGCGTTTTACTACAATGGTGTTTTTTGACTTCCAAAGACGACATGATTCATACATACTAATTTGTACATCATATTGCAGTTTTACATCCCATTACTTTATTCCCCATCAGCGCCTCATATCTTTTTAAAAAGATATTTCTTGTTTATTTTAGTCATGGTTGTTGTTGTTGCTTTTAAAGTTGTTTAATCTAAAATAAATTCTCTTTACATAAATGGAAAATATCAATTAGTCGGTGCCTACATAGGGTTCACAAGGTACAACGGTTATTCGAAAGTTTGTTTTTTCTCTAAAATGGTCGCTGCAAAGATAAAGGCAAATACCCGAATGTACATTTGCATTTTTTTTTGGGGGGGGGCAAAAGTATTTAAATAAAATGGCCATCTTATCGGGTCGCTACAATTTGATATCATGTGAACAATGGTCGGCCTCGTTTACACAAAGGAATAACATTGGCCCATTTGTGATTTTGTTACTCAACACTCTGTTTTGTTTGAACTCGACACGCTTCATGTAAGGAAAGTGTTGTTGTTGTTGTTGTTGTTGTTGTTGTGTTGGGGTTACCGTCGCTGCGATAGTATTTCAATCATATAGCGACGTCCAGCTAATTACAGGTGGAGGAAGACCCCGAGTACACAGAGGTACCCGGGTAGAACCACCGACCTACCGCAAGCCAGCTGGAAGGCTTCCTCACATGAAAAATCCGAAGTCCCTACCGGGATTCGAACCCTCAGCGGTGAGGGGCTGAGAGAAGGAAAGTGTGCGCCTATACTTAGCAAGTCATGTTACTAGTATTTGAGTAAAATTGATTCTAGCAAATTTTCGATGACTGGATGAAAACTAACCAAGAAGCAGTTACAAATTTCAAACAATTAGAATGCTGTCATTACAGATTTTGAAACAATTATAATGCTGCCATCTCAATGTCACTTCACAATATGCTACTTATGAAATTTAATCAAAACTTCATGAGCACCAGAAGGCGAAAGTACGAGGAAGCGAAAAGGCATTATGACTAAATGACGAAAACGCGAACGCATGAAATGACGAAAACGCGAAAACACGATGACGAAAACGCGAAGTAGCGATGATGAAAGCACGAAATTATATCGCATATTCATCATCGTACTTTCGCGTTTTCATCATCGTATTTTCGCCATCGTACTGTCGCGATTTCTGCCTTTCGCGTTTCAGATTCTTTCATTCAAAAGCAAATATGCAGATGGCCATAAAAATACCGTAGATCCAAATGACTTCCTAACTAAATCTAAAAATAAATGAAATATCACAACTTTATTATATTCTGAACAAAATATGTTTAAACTAACTTTATAGCAAAAATGAAACAGAAGAACCCGTCAAAAACAACTCGAAATCATTTGAACTGCCATTTACTAGAACGTCAGGATTCAGGTATAAGTAATGACCGCCTTCTTGAACAACAGTGTGTGCACCAACGATGGAGAGCTGTAGATTTCATAAAAAGAAAACAATAGCGCATCCTCCCCGCTGTATCAAAGTCAGACCTTGTGACTTCAGCGAAACCAATACAAATACGGATACAGTTTTGGTGATCAGTGAACGTGGTCATTAATGAAAGACAATCCCTTTACAAGCTTGGATTTCCCTCAAAAGGAAAATATATCAGTTGTAAGTACTGGAGATTGAATGCATGCCGATTGTTTTAAGGCAACCCATATACCTAGGTGGATATATGTTGTTGTTGTTGTTGATGATGTTGTTGTTGTTGTTGTTGTTGTTGCGATCTTCACCTTATAAACTAAGTTGAAATGAAAGTTGATATGAGTTGCCAGGAGTTATGTTTCGAGCCAAGGTTATATGTGAATGCATGTAGGTGTTTTGTTCTTACGATCAGCCGTTTCCAAAATAAACTGCAGTTATTGCCCGCGATGTTTGTTTTTTCTCTTCTTTTCTCTTTTTTTTTTAGTCAAATATTGGCAGGTTATTTCAAAATGTCGGACACGGCCGTTCAAAAATATAGCAACTTAGTTTTAAGTGTCGAACAAAGATTATCAAAAGCAATCGTAAATATTGGCCAGATAGCTTTGAGTGAGTGTCGAACAAGGATGTTCACGACAAGTCTTGTAGCTATATCCTAGATATTAACTCCTTTTATTTTGTAATGTGATCGAAAAAGAAAACCCACAAAGTGATACGATTAATAATTGTGTATTGCAAAATTGACATTGCCACATTGCATGAAGGGTGCAACATGTACATTTGGGCGTGGGAATGTGTGCCTTAAACCTGTCAAATATTTACACAATTATATTACATTACATCACTGCACTAGAATATTGTGATTTTGAGAATATTACCAACAATAAGAGCAAAGAATAAAATGTAAATCGTTTGCAGAAAGTTTCGTTCAAAATATACCATTAATGTTAAAATTAATTGCTGTATCAAACTTTAACATGCACAACAAACGCAAGCAAACGTGAGTAGCATATTAGTCACAACAACGTGCTTTGTAAACATGCAATTAAATATTCAAACATACGCTTGGCCTGTCATCCCACTAGGATATACGCCATAAACTCAAGGAAATACACAAGTGACACACAATTAACAATATTTATTACGTAAGAGGATGAAACACTTACCTCAAAATTCTGGTACAGAATGCAAATTAGCTTTCATACCGAATATGTACACTACACATGAAAAACAGTGAAATAAACATGCGTTTGTAATTGGCGGTGTAATGTTTGGGAAAATGTAAGTCTAGGTATTAAAATCGAAAGAATGTTAGATAGTGTATTACAATAGCTTTTCTTTCCTTGAACTCAAATGTACCAAAACAATAAGCAGAGCTTATTTAGATTGATTTTCTAAGATGAATGTTGTTGTTTTGTTTTTTTTTTTTGTTTTTTAGTGTATTTTTGCTGGGTTTTTTTTTTTGTGGGGGGGGGGGGTTCTGATTGGCATAAATGGAAAAAATACGAGTATATACACATACTGTTAATCCATAAGAGTGCAACGAATTACGAACAAGGATATTGGTCATCTATGAAATGCATAAAAGAAACAGAGGAACAATGACTTAACTATTGGTACTGTAAATGAGACGTGGAAACAAAATTTGTGCATCGTAGGAGTTTACATGTTTCATTATAAAAATGAAAACCTGTCATCTTTTACAAGTTTGCTAGATCCGATTTACAGATTAAATCCCAATCTATTTATGTCATGAAATGCTCTACAAGTTTACATTATACCTATCTCAAGCTTCACTGGCCACCTATGAAAGTGTGCATTTAGATTTGTAAAGAGGGCCAATATTTAACATTCATGATCAACATATATAGAATCTTCATGTACATGTACTAGTGTTCACGTGATGGAAAAATACGAAACATACACGGATACCTTTCCCTTTGGTGTATAAAACATGCTCATACGACCATCGAGAGCAAGATCTTGTTGCGATGTCTAACGTTTAAACTAATTTCTTTTGACGTCGATAAGGAAACAGGGTAATGAAAACTTACACCAATCCCTCTAGACGGTTATTGGATTGGACCAGTACTCTACGCCTAGGATGATTTGATTTTTTCTTCTCAAATCAGGCTCGAGGCCACAATAACATAAACTTAGCATGTTTCATTACCCAGACAGCCAGAATCAAGTAGGATTTTCATAACACGGGGTTCTCCCAAATGACAGTACATGTACCTGACATTTTTCAGAGAGAAGTGAAGAGTGAGAGAAAGAGAGAGGGAAATGTTTCATTAGATCGGTTGTCTGTAAAACGACACGAAATTACATACATGTATTACAGAGAAAGGAGTAAAGAAGGAAAATGTTACATACATCAGATCGCTGATGTTTTGACATATTTGCAGAGAGAAGAAAAGAGAGAAAGAAAAATTGAAATGGGTCGGTGATGTCTTTCAAAAAAACATGAATAAATCATATGAAGATTTGAATACGATATTTTTCTTCAAGTGTTTGAATGAAGAGTCCTTCAAATGACTGAACTGGTTCGAAAACACCATCGCTGATATACATATGTCATTAAATTTCACTTTATTTTGTACCATGAATCTATAAATTACTACTAAAATACAGCAACATGGAAAATACCAAACGCATAAACTTATTATGAAATAGATATATCATGCATGGTTATTATATATCATCTCAAATTTGAAGAACAAGAACTCCTATATTTATTGCTTGTTTGTCGGGGTTGATGTCCCAAGGACAGTTTATTTATTGACATAGAGGGCAGAAAATCGCACACATTTTATTTAAAAGGTGACCTACAAGTTCAATATTGTATCGATAGAGACTTTGATTGTTTGAGGTAGTCCATCCATCATTAAATTGTGGTCATTGCCCATCAAATGATCAACAAAATTATATAGTAAATGCAAACCTTTATAGACTTTTAAGAAAATAGTATATAACTCCAAATTAATGGATGCTTGTATCAGCACTGAAGTATTTTATTGTTATGATTAATGGATGACCTTAACAGGTGTTGTTTATGTGTTGTCGCTGCGACAGTATTCGAATCATATAGCGACGTCCAAAAAATCAGAGATGGCGAACCCGGGCAGAACCATCGACCAACCGCACCTCTTCACAGGAAAAAAAACAACGACCATACTGGAATTCGGACTCACAACCGGGAGGTTATACGTGGTGATAATTCAGCGACTTTACCCCCTTGGCCACAGAGGTTCTGAATTTTAATATCAGAAAAAAAATCAACCATATATTTTTTTCTGAAATACACACGTTAGAGTGTTTATTTGTTTCCCATTTGATCAACAAAACTCAAGGAGAACAAAAACAAATCGTTAATACAGTATTCACTCTTTATACTCGCTTTATACATGCATTCATGTTTGTGTTTTTACACTTTAACGCAAATACCTATTTGATTTATTATACAAAAATGTTATTCAAACTAGGTTGTTTAAACATTTGATAGCTTGTGAATTCATTTGAGGAGACAAAAAGAAATTTATGATCCGATGTCAATGGCGATGCACCTGCAGGCCCGGATCCAGAATTTTTCAACAGGGTGGAGGGGGGGGGGGGTGATGGAGATGCATTCTGAGAGGTATCTTGGGGAAATGTGGTAGCTTTTTATAGTTAGATATAGGATTAATATATTGAAATCTAAACATTGGGCTAAGTAGTTCTATTGCTAGGGGTCGAAATTTTTACATCAGCGTATTTTTTTCTTCATTTTTATGCCTTTTGTCCCTAAAATCAACTTCAATGCACCTTATTTTCTTCTGTTTTGACAAGATTCTTGACCCAGGCGGGCTGTTAACCTGGCCATTGTTCTTAGGAAGGACCAGTACTAGACTCACATCCTCCGTAAAGTTTTCTCGCATACAAAAACCATAGATGGTAGCCGGGGCTCGAACTTCCAATCCACAAAACCATTATTTAGATCCGTGAAAAAAATCTGTATAATTGATATTGCCATTAATACGAATTTTATGGCACTGGCTGCAAAGCTAGGGGACTTTTTGGCTATATTAGATCTCATTAAAAATAAATTGAAAAAGTTTAAAGATTAAAATGAAAATGAATGAGGAGAGTTATTATTTTCTTTGCACAATACAGTATTACATTAAATTTTTGAGCTCTATTTATAAAAAAAAACATAAATTGGTTACATTATATCAAATTTATTAACATTGACATGTTTGTTATCTTGCATTTGTTGTTTAAAATGTGATCCCTTTCTATTTAAATACATATATTTATGTTCACCTTATAATCTATAAAAGAGAGAGAGAGAGAGAGCACAAAAGCCGTCCATTAAATCATAAAATAAATGTTAGGATATGTTTTTGGTCGCAGTTCAAAAGATTATGTAACATTGAGTTTGATTTGATCCTCGTTTAATAATTTAAAAAGAGACCAGTAAGCTCCCCCGATGAATCCGGGCCTGGCCTGAATGCTCGGCAGATCCCTGCGCCGGACAAGATTGAAGTTGATTTTGCGGACAATGATGGGAATTGGTTTTGCGGAAAATGATTGAAGTTGATATGATGGACAATTTTGGGAGTTGATTTTGCGGGAGTTGAATATGAATTCGGAAATTGCGCATGCACAACGATATAATTTCCATTTATAATATTCTGTCTTCATTTGCGCCATAATTTTAATAAAATTAAATACATCAATATAGATAACTAAAAATAAATACGACAGTGTGAAGTTGATGCCAAGCAGACGGAACAGATATATCTTAAGTGAATATCTGAGAGTCTGGCTGATGGTTACGATGGTGGTGATAATGATGATGAAGTTGTTGTTTTAAATGATGATGATGATGATGATGATGATGATGATATTGCTAATGTTGTTTAAATAAGAAAACAATTTCCATTTTACTACATTATTATTCTTATTTCATTCTTACATTAATATTTTCATTTACCACTTCCTGTAATGACCTTTTGCACCCCTTTCAATGTTTTGCATCCATGCTTTCCTTGTATGATTAACTTATCTTTTACATTAACTTTTTCACGCCTAAAAACATGGAATTCTATTTTTAAAAAAAAAGAGTAATAAATTCACAAAGATATCGTAATAATCGGCCGTGAATATGTATCACAAGTTGTGCTCTATCTGATTTCATTTGAGATAAACGAATTCTTTACACAGTTAATTGTACGATTTGGTTTAAATTTACTTCAATCAAATATACAGGTACTAATAGCACAATTCTTACAGTCAAATGTTATATAAAAGAGGCGAATCTTATCAAGATGTTCTTCTCCTGATCTTAAATATTGAATGATTCTTGGTGATTTCTACAAAGACTGTCCGTGTATTGTAATGCAATAAGTAAATAATATTCAATGAACACTGTGAAAATCAATTCTATTTCCATGAATAATAATAGATACTAATTTCTTAGATTAATTAAACCATTACACACACACACACGGTATACATAAACCGAGGTAGGATATATTTACCTCACGTCAGGTAAACAAAAGCACCCGATCGCGTATACCAAAATGGTACTGGTACATGTATAGCTCCCTTGCTCAGCATATATTGGCAGTTCCAGGACTGGTTGGTACGGTGTTAGGATAATGTGACTGGGTGTTGTATCATGCCATATGTCTACGGCGTGATACTAAAGTGTGACAGCACTGTATCTGTCTCAAGTAGACATCGTCTTCAAATAAGTGAAATATTGTCGATGGAACGTAAAACCCAACAAATTAACAAACAAAAGCAAACACACATATCTATGATTTTGAACAACGGAAGTTGAAGTTGTGTTCTCCTTTTTTTTTTCTTTTTTTTTTTTTTATTTATTCATTTTTTTTTTTTTTTTTTTTTTTTTTTTGTAGTTGTTGAAATATCTATTTTGGTATATACCACCATTTCCAGTACATAAATGCCTTAGTTAGCAATGGTAATACTGAATGTAAATTCAAAACGTTCGGCCTGTTAAATGAATTAGTAGATGACAGAAATACTTTCTTATATGTCATCATTCGTCCATGTCGTGCTAGCAAACAAAATATTTTGATAGATATCTATATGATTTACTTGATTGAAAAGGCAGTCGAAGGATAATTGTTTAAGGGAAAGTCCGCTAAGTCTTGGACCTCTTAACCTCTACCAAGATAACCAAGGTACCCTAATGAAACATTAGGAAATCTTGGTTATCTCCGTGAAAGGCCACGAGGTCCGAAATGTAGCAGAACCATTACAGGGACTTTACCTTAAAATTGTTTCTGGAATACCACACATTTTCAAAGAATTCTCGCATAACATCATTGCTGAGCGTTGATCAGGAAAGGAAAGTTCCATGAGTAGCTGACATGATGTCAGAAAAATAAGCAGTTAAATCGGCTGCTGTAATTATGTTGAATGCTGTTCCGGAGTGAAGGTCATAATGCATACCTAATGAAGTCATGACCTTACTTACACTGTATTTGTTGTTGCGCAGAGTGATCGACCAAAGACCTGTTAAACAATGACTGGCAACTAGTCTAAATCTCACAAAACACATAACAAAATGCCCAACTCTTGCAAAATCACATTTACAAATATCTCCCCTTTTTTGAAGATATATAAAAGTAAATTGTATCTTACTATAGAACATCAAATTACCATCAAAATGATACCCTGTGTATTAAAATAAGGAATAAGAATGTTTTATGTAGTATAGAAAAGTACCTGCATGATGATAATTATGTAAAATATGTTGTTTTTCTGCTACACTGGCTGAATTTAAATCATTATTTAAAAGAATTTTTGAAACAAACCAAACTGTAAATAATTCATTTCAGTAGAGAAATGATTACTTATAATATGGTTACATTTTCCTTTGTGATTTTTCCATACACATTCAATGATCTGCTATGTGATTAAACTATATTTTCCATTGGCTTTTACAGGAGTTTCCTATTTCTGTTTAATATGTCTTTGGATCGGCGGGGGTAATTATGCAAATCAACAATTCCTGTTTTTGATGTCTCGCTGCATAAGGCTGGCTCTTCTTCCAGTCTAAAATTACTGAGATGTATGTATATGAGTTAACACTGAGCATACATATCACTATTTACGATGACAGGCCCAACCAAACCAAGGGCAAAAATAGAACATAATATGTGTTCATTGCATAATTTAATGTACATTACGCATTGCAAACGTACTTCGTGATTTTTTTTATCTAAATCATTGATGCATGTCAGGTGTATAAATCTTGCCTTTTGTCAGACTTACATTTACGCATGTCATATATTTCATATATTCTGAAGGACTATAAAAACGCCTCACCTGGGAAAAATGTCAAATATTTCATTCCGTGATTTTCAAATGATGTTAGGATTATTTAGAAATGCAATCAGGCATATTTTTTAACCGATTCGTGCATGTTTAATGTCTTAATTAAGAAGAAGGGGTCAACTTGTCAAACATAAAATGACGTGAAATATCGAAGATTTATACAGGATACGTTTTTAAAGTCCTTGAATATATAAATACTGGATGCATATCATTACTACTTTTGCAATTTCACTGAGCTAGGGATATAGGGGCTCAAAATTGCATGCGGTGAATCATATCGTATATATATATATATATATATATATATATATATATAGGATTTGACATAGATTGTTATTTCATATCCAATTTTACTAAACGAGTTCATGAAAATGTTATTGAGCGAGCATCTGAAATACTTTTATTCAGTTGTTCTTATTTTTAGGCTTTCAATATCCAGGCCTATCTTTCGTTAGGTAAGTATAAAAACAGCATCACGCTGCACACCCACACAAGGCCATCAGCTAGACGCCGTCCATCACTGAATGTTTCGATCCTTTAAGCCTAGGACACTCTCAGGACGGTGGATCAGTAGTGATTTCTTATCACTACCCCTCAGTGGATAGCTTCCAGCTCTCTCTTGAACCATAACCAGCTGGAGGCTTTCTCTGCTGGCTGAGAAAGCGTTTTTACTGTAGCTTTCCTGTTTTGTCCAACGATGCCAAGATCACTCAAAGTGGACCACACTGATTGAGCCGGGAACCCTCTGCACCCAACTTCTACAGGAAACAATCATGTCTGCCACCCGCGGTCTTCGCACAGCTGTTGTAGCTCTGTGTACTTGGTCTTCTTGGTTTCATGTGTGGTTTGGCACCTCTCCTGCCAAGGAACAGTAAGATTGACCATGACGAGGCACTTTCGGGCAGGTGAATGGGTTACTATATCTGATCTAAGAGTCGTCTGGTCAACTGATGGGAAGTTGAACTTCTTGTCCAGGTCTACGTCCAGAATCCGGTCTTGCGCTTGGTGTAGTATTCCTGTCCTCGTCGTGGTGCTTGAAGGCATCTGTTTGATTCCTTCTCTCACGATTGTAATCAGCTCCACCTTCTTCACATTGGGGTGCTTTGCAGGTGAAGGAAGGAGGTCGTATACTGATCTCAGCAGGAACTGCAGTCGTACTGGCTCGCACTGCCAAATCTCCGACCACGATAGGGCTCTGTCTGGGAGTGTCCAACGAGTCCATGCTCTTGCACTGTTTTTGTCCTTCTAGATTCTCCCTCTACTGTTTTTATTTCTTGTTGAATCATGGTTATTCGCTCTTGGAGACTGTTGGAGTTTGACTGACCCTAGTCCCCGCCTTTCCTCACAAGGAGTTCCTACAATGTCCTTTTGTCTCAGCCTGGTATCCGCCTGATCTACCGCTTGACTTGCTGACAACTATCTGCCTGTTCTTGTCTCTATTCCATCTGGACGCACCAGTTTATCCTTCGACTATCTCAGTGTAACCACCAGCCTCGTCTTCACAACCTTGAACTCCTCTACCAGTTAGGAAAGTGGATGTTGAAGCTGTGTTGTCTTCCCATAGAGGCCAAAGCTTGTGAAACATGGTTATAACACTTTACATGATTCATCTAATAATTAAAATATGAAATAAAACGTTTTTCTTATTTATAAATTTGATCTGAGCAATACCGAAATAATGGTCAAAAAGAAAGAGGAAAACAAAACAAAAAAAATAGCTGACCCTACTTGGATTTGAGCCCACGACCCCCAGTGTCAGAGCATTTGATAGTTATTCTAACCTATTTATAGAAGCTCTTCAATAAGAGGCAATTCATTAGGATTCCACTTCCTTAAGTTCTGTCACAGGGACCGTAACTGAAAAGAATATTTACTGTATATCTAATAAGCTGTATCTTTAATCAAGTGACTTAGAGTCCTACGGTTGCGTTAAGCATATACTGGAACAGTAAAGGAGAACGTGTGGCTTTTATTTTGGAATTGTTTTAATTGATTTCCCTCATCAAAAAGATCTTGTAGCTCTAAGGACCGAACGACATAATTTTATTTCCCAAATTCAAATTAGATTAAGCAAGGACGTGAACTTCTGCACTTCACTGGCTTACGTCACACAACTTATATTTATAGTATTTTCATTTATATCTTTCCCGCCTTCGCAAACAGGTGCAGGTATATCTTGTCCGCTAGAGGGCATTGGATTTAAATATCCGTCATTGTCATTTTCAATTTTGCGTTGCAAATATTGCAACATAATAAAATCATATACTGTAAGTGACAGATAGTAATGGTAAATTCCAAATCAACAACATCACCATAATTTCGTTTGTCACATTTTATTTCTGAAGTCAAGCTGTGTCTTCGTTTAGCGGAAGCAAACATGCAAATTCTATGCTTTTGTACATCATTAAACGGGTACACAGATTCACCAGATTTTATCCTATTGCTTTGATGTCCTCTATTAATATGCGAGAAGGTGCTTGCATATACCGACGCATTAAGATATAATTTGCAAAATATTTTATCATTAAATTGGAATTTTATAGGGGTTGTATTGAGTTCATCCAAAACCATATATGAATATAGAGTATACACATATATACAGGGTACGTATATCAAATATTAATGATTCATGACTTTAAAATGAAAGACCTGTGCAAATGAAGTCAAGTCAAATTTATTGGCAATCGTCTAACAGTGGCTTTTATCATTTACATAAACATGTAAATATGAATATAGCCGAGCAAGACAAATACCTTAGTTCTCTACTGCAATTTCGTGTTAAACCAATAAACAAGATTAGCATTGGTGCAAAGCATCATAGGCGATGAAAAAAGTAATTTCAAAAAGAGGTAACGGAAAATATGGACATACGAATAAAATAAGACTGTTGTATACAACCAAAAATGTTTTATTTTCTTAACAACATAAGCAGCAGCAGAAGTGGCATCATAATAATTAACGGCAACAACTTCATCATAATCCCCACCACCGTTACCATCAGCTGAAATCTCGGACATCTATCTTAATTATTTCTGTTCCATCAATTTGACATCAACATTTTGCAGCTGCATTCTTCTTTTAGTTATCAATATAAATGTACCGGTATATAATTCTATGAAATTTTATAATTTTATGGGGAAAATGGAAGTAAAGAAACTAATAGGAAATAATAAATGAACATTATATCGTTGTGTATGATCATTTCCGAATTCATGTTCATTGACCAAAAAACCAACTCCAATCATTGTGCGCAAAATGAAATCACATCATTGTCGCAAAACCAAACCACAACATTGTTCGCAAAACCAACTCCCATCATTGTCTGTAAAAACCAAATCACATCATTGTCCGCAAAACCAAACCACATCACTGTCTGTTAAACCAAATCACATCATTGTCCACCAAACCAAACCACATCACTGTCTGTTAAACCAAATCACATCATTGTCCGCCAAACCAAACCACATCACTGTCTGTTAAACCAAATCACATCATTGTCCGTCAAATGAAATCACATCATTGTCCGCCAAACCAAATCACCTTATTGTCCGCAAAACGAAATCACACAATTGACCGCAAAACCAAATCACATCAATGTCCACAATACCAACTCCCATCATGGTCACAACCATATTAGAAAAAAGCATTACATAAAGAGGAATGAGGTTTTTACAAAATACTTTCCTTGGAAAACTTAAAAATTATGTCAAAAATTATTAGATAATAATGCAACTTTGGTGTAACATTTAGTACTTACTTAGTTACACTGATTACTATGACTTAATTAATGATTTAAGGTAAGATATATAGGCCAAGTGGGATGGGTGCTACTTTTAAAACATGTTACATTATTTTATTGTATGGTATTATTTGATTGCATTGTATGCACATGTCACAATAATAATATATTTAGTGCTTCTTTTTCTTCTACTTCTGTTACTACTACTACTACTACTACTACAACTTTAACTTGACTTTAAACTTATTGCTTGACACCACTTCACAGATTATGCCTGTCCTATCTCTCTTTATGCCGTCTAATTATTCCAAGGCACGTAATGTATAGGACTGACAGTCTATTCAGTTGAAAGACATCTTAATTCACGTGAAGGAATGTCATTTTCTTTAGATTGCAAGCACAGTGTGTATCAGATACCATACTGATACATGCAATGATCTAGATATTTTACAGCGAAAAAGTAAATACATATTAAATAATGAAATATGACATTAATATGTCTTTATATTTTTCAGCTACTAGTAGTTCATCGTAAGGTGTTTTTTGTTTGTTGAATTTTCTAACTATATTTAATAAAGATTGGGATGGCAATTTAACTCTCGTATACCTTTGAGACAATGTGAAAGTATGAATGTTTATATGAATCGCCGCTGCGTAATTAAGAGAAGAAATATATCGAAGAGTTAATGACGTTACTTTACGTTTTTGTGACATAATTTAGGTTGAAAGTTCCAGCAACTAAAATATCCACTTAACAAATCATTTTAAGCTTATAGGTAGGTTATCATGAATATTTTCTAAGGGATATATATCAGATGGATACTTAAATTATGTTTTAATTAATTGATGAAGTATAACAGCCCATAAGATTAATGAAAGGAAAGCTGCGTATAAAAGAAACGCAGAGAAAGGCGTAATTACGAAAGACAAAAAAATACACAATAACGTATTTGGTGTCAACTCCTAGATACACCTTCTAGAACAAGGTCAATACTATTAGTTATAATAACGAAATAAAGGCTTTCAAATGCAAAGTTAAGACACAAAGTTAATATAAAAGGACAAACAATCGTGATGCATTTCAGTTTACTTAGACTAAACCTACAGTTAATATCATTTTGGCCTAACTATGCATATTGCTACTGATTTATCATAACCCTGCCTTTCGGAGACAGAACGCGAAAATAATCGCTTAATGAAAATATAATGCTTTATGATAACAGTCATTGATATATCAAAATATTTCGGGGTTTTATAGGAGCATTGTACAAGTGTCTGACCTATTAATAGGTTCAGGAGAATGTGGACGTTCTCGACATATAGTGAGGTATGTCAGAGTATTTACACCTAGACACAGGTTTAAGACAAAGTTTATGATCACAGACAAAATAAACTTAATTGAAAATTCATCACAAAGGAAAGGAACACACTAATTGGTCAGATTATCTTCACCAGGGGCGGACATATGTCTGAAGTTTAGGATTTAATGAAGCTTGTATATACATATTCTTTGATATTTCGTGGCCAGGGATCGAACATATACTCTCTCCGGTCTCTGTTTACATGGTGGGGTGATTTGACCAACCAATAAAGAGCAGACGAGTAGACATTTTAAACTGTATATAAATTAT
>CM037785.1:54023811-54049318 GCA_021229015.1 Solen grandis | reverse complement strand
TTAACATTTCTGTAAGCATAAGTCATAATGAAGTCTATGAGACCAATTAATTAAGCTGAAAGAACAGTATATTCGCGAATATACTTTTCTCAAAGTGAGGCAATCACTAAAGATGATGAAAAGACAGGGGCCTGGGAGTGTGGTAATTTCATGGAGAAAGAAATCATAGAATTACCGCTGGAGTCTCTATCAAAATGGCCGAACCTAAAAATGATAATTTCATGGAAAAATAAAAAAAACTACCATTGGGATCTCTATTAAAATTAACGAACTACAAATGGTAATTTTGATAAAAAAAAATCACAAAACTACCATTATAATTACAGAATGGTAAAACTCATTAAATGGAAAAGAAACAGCAAACAGAGTATTGGATTGAATATTTGTAGCTTAATGTCCCATTTAACAAAATATTTATGTCAGGAAGAAAATATGATACCTATAAACAGAGATAGAACCCTAAATAGGCTTCCAATATGAAAGTAGGTCAAATAGGAGTATCAATATGAATCTTTTTTTTTTCTCCGCATAACTTTTACAAAAATCACTGTACCAGAAAATCCTGCTTTATGCACTTTTGCACAAATACAATCACATACACCCTGTAAAGGCTAAACCGTCTAATAATTGAATATTTTAGGTGAGGTTTAAATAAATTGTGGATGCTTATGCGAAATACAGAAATACAGGTAAACAGTATATTTTTATCAATGCAACGGATATTATTTCAATCATCTCCGGTAATCTTATCTTATACTGAAACTCTCTTAACCACAAGTATTATTCTATAATTTTCATTCAGGTATGAATATATTTCAGAGTACAGAAGTTATAGATCTTAAAAGTTGCAAGAGATTTTGACAAACATTAAAGTCTGCTGATTGATTTCTTTTTAAGTGATAATCAACTTCAGATGTTGAAAAATGGCTCCAATTTTCGGAGAGAATAAGAACAGATTTTAGTACATCATGGCTGTGACTCTAATTTTTATCAAGGACGTGTCTGGTTGGCGTATCGAGAAATCATATTGCAAGAAAATTAATGTATACCATCAGGTGTGTTGCCCCTATATACGGACAAATTCCTGCATAAGAGATTAGATACACAAAGGCGAAAGGTGAATAAACGAGTCAAGTCCAGGGTTTTTCTGTCAGAAATAAAATGAACTTGTACAAAACAGTTGCTTTTTATTTTTTAAAAATACTTTAGAAATACCTGATAAAGTTGTCCTCGATAACAAAAACATACATTTTAACAAATAATATTTTTTACAATATAGAATAAAGCTGCTTGATTAACAATGTCAACGGCCAGCAGTTTTCATTTTATATCTTCCACATGTCTATGGACAATTTGGTAAGTTAAGTCTAACGGCCTTAATGTTGATCAATGGTATCTCAGTGCACATTGTGCACTCATGCACGTAAGGTTGAACAAGGAAGAAAAATAAAGCAATAATTTTCGCATGCACTGCATCCATAGTAACCTTTTTTGAAATTACCAAATACGATAGAAATATTGAGTCTTGTTAAATTAGGTTTCAAGCAAGGAGACACACGTTTTCTATGCAACAGGAAAATATTGAGTGACAATACCAAAGGCAGGAAGATATGTGAAATATTCACCACAGGCAAATAGACAAACATAGTTGAGGCATAAAAGAAATACACCATAAAAGATCGAACTAGTTTACCAACAGGATTCTATCTGGACTGGAAGACAAATCCTGGTGGAGATTTGAACATGTTGAACCTATACACATCTAACCGAATAGTTAACATTGTACCGTACCTAGTTGTACTTGATAAAGAACGTAAGTCCATATTTAAAATAATTGAGATTTTTTTCTGCTTATTGCAGAAAAATGTGGACCGATTAAAGTTTCACGTAAGTCAATAATGCAGATTTGTTTTATAATATGACAAAAAAATGAAAAATAGATGATTTAAACCACAACGCTAAGATGATTCACACACCATAATCAAGCGTACATTTAAAGGTATATCACACTCCATAACAAGGTTGCACCTTTGCCTTCATTAGACTTTTTTTCTCTACTAATGACGAATCTTGATACAAATCATTTCTGATATAATTCTTACATTCCTTTAACTGAAAATACTAATGAAACTTCAACTAGAAGTCGTTTGTTTAAGATACAAACGAAGCGGCTTTCCGTTTGCTTATTTCAAGGGTATTGAATATATAAGTTAATACAAAGAAATGGAATAATGATGCATTATAATGTAAGATTAAATACGTAAATCATCATTATCATAAATTATATATAAATATGTTTAAAAAAAAGCTTTAAATCTTTTTTTCTATTTATTTTCATCTTCTTAAGAAGATATTGAGAAAGCATATATATGATTACACAACCGTTTACTATCATTCAGAAAATAAAAACAGGAAAATTTTAAGATAATACTATCCTCAAAAAATTGTTTTCTCCCATGTTCAGCATACGAAGATAGGGATTTCCCTCATGGAAGATAACTCTATCTTCCATGTCACGTGATCAGCTTTCTTCCATGTCACGTTTACAAATAAACAATGATGACTGTAAGTTATACATTATATCAAGATACAAAACTAACTTGTTGTAATTCATGTGAATAGATATATGTTTGAAAATATTATATAAATCTAGTTAGTTATCCCTTTATTATCATTTATTACTACGAATGTGAAATAAGGCTTAATATTTGGGGAGAATATTACGTACCGTCAACGACTGGTATTTTTTAAAAAGCAAATGGTAATTCCCAGTTGAACGAACATCAGAATTTAGGTACATACTTGCGTGTGAACTTTAAAATGTCGATTTCTTTGATGTTGTTATTGTGTTAATTTGTTAAGCGGCAAGAAAAAAAGTGCAAAAAAAAATAAATGAAAGCGCGATATGTTTATTAAATCGAGGCTGGCGGTCTGTGGCAAGTAATAATCGTTCATGGGAGAAAAAAAATCCATCATTCGTAAATTCATGAAGGATTGGGATATCTCACCCTCGGGATCAGAAATTTCAGGCAGGGACTCGGCAGAGCCTCGTCCCTGCCTGAAATTTCTGACCCTCGGGTAAGATATCCTTTTTTTTTTTTTTTTTTTTTTTTTAACCACTTTATTTTCCTCGTCATAGAAGCAAAAGGGTCGAGGCCATCCCCGTTGCTCCGTACAATATAACTGCATATAACTATGTTCATATAAACATACATGTAAATTACATCATACCTAATGCAATTTATATTTTTTAACTTTAAATCAATTATTAACAAAGTGGTAGTTTAAATTATATAATAGAAGTAATACAAACATAAGATAAAGAAGAAGACGAAAAAAACAAAAAAAAACAAAAAAAAAAAAAAAAACAAGTTGCCTTTCCTACATAGAATTATAAAGCAATAAAAATCTATATTGGTATACTTATTTAAGTCCATACAACATAAGTAAAGTAAAGCATCCGTACCTTATTATGTCCGTGTTGAAAAAACTGTTTAAGATTTAAACATTATCTAAGGTGTTGCTAAGAAGTTGTTTCCATTGGGAATCAAAGCGGTTCCTATCCTCTACTTTTAGTGTGTTGACGTATATTGTGAATTGTTGTGTAATATAAGCTACAGCTAAATCATATGATGGTTTAAGTTTTATAACCCTACTGTGATATAAGAATTTTTTAGTAAATAATATTAAAAGATTTTCCACCATACATGTATCGTTTAATACACCAAATAAGAAATCTACTTTCCCTATATTTGCTATTTTTGGATTTACTTGTTTTACTGTGATCTTTTTTATAATACTCTGGCTAACGTGACACTCCCATAGTAGGTGAACAATAGTTTCTTTATCAGTTCTACAAAAAGAACATCTATTACTATCTAATATTTTCATTTTGTTAAGAAGGTCGTTTGTTCCAAGGATTCTGTGATTAATCCTATACTGAAACCATTGTAAGTTTGAAGAAATCGCATTCACAAAAGGATGTAAATAGATATTTTCCCAATCACTTTTTTTTAGCTTTATTTTTAATTCATTTTCCCATTTTGTTTGACTTGTTGGAACATCCGAATTAATATTAAGACTGTTATATATTGTTTTAGCACCAGATGCGCATGTAATAATTACTTTCATTAATGGTGGTAATATTGGTTTATATTGTTGTATTGAAAGTTTTTCTTGCGAAATATTACTTCTTTTAAGAAAAAGTTTTGTTGCTCTTACTAATCCCTGGTAATGTAGGAAGTTAATTTTAATTTTATAAGTAGCAGAAAGTGATTCCATAGATAAGAAATCACCATTACTATCCACTATATCACCTATATTCAAAATCCCTGCATTAAACCACTGTTTAAAAAATATGCTTTTTGAATCAATTGTGATATGCTCAAAAATAGGATAGTTTAAAATTTATTAATTTTTAATAAGATGTTAAGAGTTTATAAAATCCGTAATAGTTACATTTTGCCATTTACCACCTACACTGCAAAGTCTTTTCAACCACGTAAGTTTTAGAGCTGAAATAAATGATTTTACATTTACCATTTTAAGACCACCTTCATAGTATTCTTTAACCACAATATTAGATTTAATTTTGTTAACACCATTCCATACAAATTCAAAAAGTAAACCATTGAGACGTGTAATAAATTGGAGAGATGGATTTGGTAAGGACATAAACAAGTGGTTAAAAAGAGTAATAATAAGGGTTTTCACAACAGTAATTCTACCTATGGGAGTGAGAATTCTTCTCTTCCAATGTGATAAAACTGAGATCATTTTTTCTAATTTTGGGTTATAATTCATATCAATTAACTTGTCTAGATCTACATGAAAGAGTATTCCTAGCATATCAAAGTGTTGTTGATTCCAGTTAAGTTTCCATTTTGTCTTAATACTGTCAGAACTATATTTCTTTTTGCCTATCCATACTATCATAGTTTTATCAAAGTTTACTTTTAAACCAGACATTTTTGAAAAACAAGTAAGTGTACATAATGTATTGTTTAGTGACTCCTCTGAACCGGCTAGGATTATTGTTGTATCGTCAGCAAACTGAGATAATTTATGTTCTACATCGTTAATTTTAATGCCTTTTATCTTTTGTTGTTGTCTTATACTAAGGGATAAGATTTCTGCACTTAAAATAAAGATATAACATGCCAGCGGATCCCCTTGTCTACAGCCTCTTTGAATGGGGAAAAAATTGGAAAAGTAACCACATTGAGTAACAGTTGACTGAGCATCCTTGTATAAAATATTAAACCATTTCTTAATGTCTGGACCGAAGTTAAAAACATCTAAAGTTTTATAGATAAAATTCCACGAAAGTGAGTCGAAAGCTTTTTCAAAATCGATCAGAAGGAGTAACCCCGGGATATCTTTATCTTCAGTGTATTGCATAATGTCATATATTAATCTAATATTTTCTCCAATAAATCTGCCTTTTATAAACCCTGTTTGATCTTTATTTATTAGTTTATCCAAATATCTCTTTAATCGATTAGCTATACAGCCCGACCCAATTTTATAGACAGTGTTTAAGAGTGTAATAGGTCTCCAATTTTTTAACTGGTTTCTGGGTTTATTTCCTTTCGGTATGCAAGTAATAATACCTTGTGTCTGAGTTACAGCTAATTGACCAGATTCAAATGCATTGTTCAATGACCGAATTACAAAAATGCCAATTTTTTTCCAAAAACATTTAAAAAATTCTGCAGTGAAACCAGAGGTACCCGGACTTTTGTTATTTGACATATTCTTTAAAACAAATGACGCTTCTTGAAGACTTATTGGACCTTCAAGATCACTACTCTCTTTTTTTGATAGTTTGGGTATGTATTCGACCTTTAAGAAGTCATTGAATGAATCGTCTATTGAAGATTTTTCGCTTTTTTTGTTTAAGTAAAGCATTCTATAAAAGTGTGCTATTTCGTTTAAAATTTCTGTTTGGTTTGAAATGACGTCATTGTTTTCCTTAAGAATTGAATTAATAGTTTTTGAGGCATAATTATTTTGTTCTAATTTACAAAAGAATTTTGATGGTTTTTCACCTTCCACTGTCCATTTTGTTTTTGATCTAATAAGATTGCCTTTAAGTTTGTCTTCTTGAATATTCCTAAGTTCACCCCTAAGTAATTCTAATTGACTTATGTTTTCGCTATTTAGGCTATTCTCAATATTTTCAATATTTGCAATATTGTTTTTTCTCTATCGTTTCTAACTTTTTTCACGTATGACCCATAAGAAATCGCTTTTCCTCTTATCTCCATTAATAAAGTCTCAAGGAATAACTGATCATTAATTGTAAATTGGAGTTGTTCATCCGGTATAGTTTCGATGATATCAAGATTTTTTTTAACATCATCAATTATTTTATTAATAGTATTTACATAGTTTATGTCATTCAACAATGAATTATTGTGTTTCCAGAAACCCTTTCCATGCGTAAAGTTATTAAATACTAATTCTAATGTAACAATAGAGTGATCAGACTGGAGACTTGGTTTTACTGCTATGCTTCCCACATTTGCTAAAATTGTCTGAGAAATTAGAAAAAAATCTAAGCGTGCCTGCTGAATTGGTCTTGTTTTACGCCATGTATATCTTTTTAATTCTGGATACTTTTCACGGAATGGATCGATATATTCATTTTCCTTTATTATTTTCAAAAGAGCGTCTCTAGCTTTTTTATTATTAACATGTTTATAATTATAATAGTCTAAAGATGGATCTTGAACAAGGTTAAAATCACCACAAATGACTACGTCTTCGTTGCCTAAATCCTGTATTGTTTTGAATAAACTGACGTAAAAGAGTGGGTTATCCTCATTTGGACCATAGATAGATGCTAGAGTTAATCTATTTTCTTCTATTGACATATCTAAAGTAACGAAGTTTCCTTTAGTATCAGTAGTTTCATTATGTATCTTACAGTCGACATCTTTAGATATTAATATACAAACACCTCTTGAATTAGAGGTATGACAACTAAGATAACATTGCGAGCCCCATTCTGTGTAAATTAGTTTGTACATAGACCTTGTGAAATGACAATCTTGTAGACAATATATATCAAATTTAAGACTTTTAAGATAATCAAAGACCTGATTCCTTTTCTTTAGACCATGAAGTCCCCTACAATTTAAGGAGAGTATCTTATAAGTTTTACTCATGGTGCCTTATATAAAATACATTACATATACGTAGTAACACGCAATATATGTACTTGTGTACATAGCTTTCTAAAATCATTTGAGGAGGCAACATGCTGCAAGCTACAAGAGAAAATAAAGAGTAGGCAAAAAGGAACATTGAAAGAAAAGAAAAGAAAACAAAAAGCAACCAAAAAGATGATACTTCCATCTTCTAAAGATACACATATCCACTATATATATCAAACATGTTTATAACATATTTTATATCCTTATAAAGATTGCACTCGTATATATTTTACTAGTAAATGATTACACCGGAAAAGGGCAAAAGCTCACAAATACCTTGAGAAAAGAGAAAATCCCTTTTCAACGTTTAACTGTGCGTAGTAAAAAGGATTCTTATAGTCTGTATATATCGCAATAAACTAAACATTAAAACAAAAAAAAAAAACAAAACTGATAATGATATTAAAAAAAGAAACAGAAACAGCAAAAAAAAAAAAAAAACCTTTACCAAAGTTTTACTTTGTGAATTGAAAAAGGAATCTTATAGTCTGTATGAATCTGTATAAACTAAACTATCAAAAACAAAAATATACGTATATATAAAATAAAGAAAAAAAAATTAAATGTTAATAAAAAAAAAATACCAGAGCTGTCATTAGATGTAATTTGTATTTTGAACCCCTTGCCAATATCATATATAACACAAAGTAACAATTGCAGAGTAGAAACTGTATACAATCAAAATATGTTCAATTGACTTTTTTCTTACATTGCATGCGTCACACTGTTAGCATATTACACATGCACACACACATATCTAAGACATAAATCGACACTCCCCCCCCCCACACACATATATATATACTTCCCTTATCAAAAATTAATATCAGTAAATTATGGAGATAAGATACGATAAAAAAAACACATCATCACTTATGCAGTATACATTTCAGCATGAATGGTATGTATATTCTCTACATAATATGTATGTATAGTAACATTTGACTAGTACACTCTGCCATATGGCATTATCATTACATTTTGAGATGAATTACGTATAGATATTTAAAACATATAAGTAAACATTAAAACGCTAAGAAAAATATTAATATGGAGAAATAAAGAAATCCTTGTTATTTTTCCCTTATCGAAACGAAATATAAGGGAAAATTTCGGACTGGAGACAAAGTAACAAAAGAAAAGAAGGTAAGAAATTAAAGAATGCACAATATTTTTCATATTTCCTTCTGGACAGTATGTATATATTGTATTAATAGTCAAATATACCAAGTCATAGGGTATGAACACTACATTTCGACATGAACATATATTTTATGTATATAAATCGTAGACGTGAACGCTCTATGCACTAAACCATGTTATATATATGTATACTTATTTATATATACATAACCTAGTATATATAAATGACATCACCATTTCGATTAAGATATTACCATTTCGGTAAGATATCCCTATCCTACATGAATACTCATGGTGGATTTTTTTCTTCGTTATTCAATCGATTTTAAATTGTTTTTTTTATTCTTTATTTAATATCTATTTCTTCGTAAGCATATGACTTAACAAATAATCATTGCAATTTGATCCACATAATTGAAATTGTAAAAAAGAAAAAAAAACAATTCTTTGAAATCCATGACTTTCAACCTTGAAATTGATTGAGTTTTTTACATTTGCCAAAAAAAGATGGAAACAAAGGCAGAGGTGTAAGCAAAATCATGAAAATAATTTCTTATTTTTATGTAATACACGTTATAAACGTCTTCAAACTTTCAACAATTCATTTGCTTTATATATTTCCTTATTTTACAGATTTAGAAAAAGAAACCGTTAAACCTTTAGAAAAGATTAAAAAAAAATCGATAGGTAGAATTACATGTATTTGTCATTTTCTTCAGGTTTGCGGAAAGCCGTGATAATAAATGCAATAAGATATCAGTATGGGTTTTCTGGCTCTAGTATAATTATACTTATTCATCGTAAATGCGACTCATTAACTCAAAAACGTATCACAATTCACTATTCAACACAGGCACTTTTTACTGCAAAAGAACAATCGGATCTTGCTGAACCAACACAATGACCACTTTCGTTTCTTTCTTCAAATTAATATATTTCCATGAATAAGCCCTTTTACGAAAAAACATGAATAAATCATGTTTGATAACGTAATCACTTGAAATTTCTTGACTTTTTGCGCATGTTAAGATACGGCAATATTACTTATCTAAAGTTAATATGTCCAATCTTTTGATCTTTTTAATATATTATGCTTACAAATCAATGTTGTCATAAACAAGTGGTACAACATAAATTTCTTAAGGTATGCTTAAGATTGGCATCAATACTCATAAATTTTAATTTAACGTCAAAGTCAAGTGACTAAAGAAAAGTATCTTTTTTGGAATGACATGTTCAGCTAACGTTCTATTAATCCAGAAAAAATATCTTCGAGAATGCGAACAGGTTTGTTTTCATATGTTTAAGTAGGCATTCCAGTAAACATTAATATCTGACATGTTTGATGACGTAATCACTTAAAATTTTCAAAGACTTATGAACGTACGAAGTTTCGACATTCTTGAAAATTTTAAGTTCATTGGTCTAATTGGCGATTTTATATGATTCTTTTAAAATAATTCTTGCTTAAGTATGCATGACGTCATAATCACGTGACAAAACAAACAATTTTTGCAGTACGGATCATTTCAATTTTAACTGTATGAATACTGAAGATAGAATTAAGATTGACTCAAAATTGATGATACCAGAGCGAGAGAAAACTTTAAAAAGAAATGCTTTTTGAGGACGTCATAACCACGTGACTTAAGAGAAAATCATTCAGAAAATAGAATGTAAACTTTTATGCCGATATGCTGTCCAATTTTCATGCTTCTAACGCATCAGGGCGCTTTGTAACATTTAAATTTAATTTTTGGACCAAAGTTCGAAAGTCGGTATTGCCACGAAATCTTAACATTTTAGAATTTGGAAATTTGAATGCCAAGGTGCACATCTAGATCCTAAAATACATCTTCTGTAAAAATATCAAGATAATTGGACCAAAATTAAAGGCTCTATTGCGCGAAACACCTTTTGAAGCTGACGTCAAATCTGACGTCATATGACGCCAATGAAAATTGAAAATGATTGAATGTATAAAGAGATACTTTTTTTATTACTGCAATTTCAATTTAATTAAAATTGACTCAAAATGCATGATGCCAGAGCCAGAGAAATCTTTGAAAAAATAGGATTTTGCTTTTTAAATGACGTCATAACCACGTGACTTAAAAGGAAATCTTTTACAGATGGGCCGATGAGCTGTCCAATTTTCATGCTTCTATCTCTTCAGTAGCCTTTGTAATGTTAAATAATAGTTTTAGGACCAAAGTTCGAAACTCGGTTTTGCCATAAATTCTTAAATTTTTCGAATTTGAAAATTTGAAAGACAAGGTGCACATCTACATCATAACATACTTCTTCTGTGAAAATATCAAGATAAAACGACAAAAAATAAAGGCTCCAGAGCGCGAACAAACTTTTGATACTGACGTCAAATCTGACGTCGTTTGACGTCTTTGAAAATTTAAAATGATAGAATTTAAAAATTTGAACGTTTTTGTCGAGGCAATTTAATTTTCATTTTCCTCAGACACTGGCAACATACTGAAATTAACTCTTGGATTTGGTTGGAAAATGAGGAATAATAACTAGAAGTCGTTTGTTTAAGATACAAACGAAGCGGCTTTCCGTTTGCTTATTTCAAAGGTATTAAATATATAAGTTAATACAAAAAAAATGGAATAATGATGCATAATAATGTATGATTTAATACGTAAATCATCTTTATCTTAAATATATACTTACGATTATGTTCAAAAATAAGCTTTAAATCTTTTTATTTTTTCATTTTCTTCTTCTTAAGAAGATATTGAGAAAGCATAAATATGGATCTTATTTGATTATGCACCCGTTTTCTATCATTCTGAAAAAAAAAAAAAAAAAAAAAAAAAAAAAAAACAGAAAATTTTAAGATAATAATATCCTCAAGAATTGTTTTTCTTACGTTATTCAATCGATTTTTTTTTATTCTTTATTTAATATCTTTTTCTTTGTAAGCATATGGCTTAACATGTATTTATTGCAATTTGATCCACAAATGAAATTGTAAAAAAGAAAAAAATACTTTAAAATCGATTACTTTGTACCTTTAAATTGATTGAGTTTTACATTTGCAAAATAAGATGGAAACAAAGGCACAGATGTAAGCAAAATAATGAAAATAAGTTCTTATTTCTATGTAATTAACGTTATAAAAGTCTAGAAACTTTCAATTATTCTTTTGCTTTGTATATTTGCTTATTTTTACAGATTTAGGAAAAGAAACCGTTAAACATTTAGAAAACATAAACAATCGATAGGAAGATATACATGTATTTGTCATTTTCTTCAGGTTTTCAGAAAGCAGTGATAGCAAATGCAATAAGATATCCGTAAAGGTTTTCTGGCTCTAGTATAATTATACTAATTCATCGTAAATGCGACTCATTTACTCAAAAACGTATCACAATTCACTATTCAACGCAGGCATTCATTCCTGCAAAAGAACAATCGGATCTTGCTCAACCAACCCAATGACCACTTACATGTCTTTCTGCAAATTAATAGATTTCCATGAATAAGCCCTTTTACGAAAAACATGAATAAGTCATGTTTGAAACGTAATCACTTGAAATTTTCTGGACTTTTCGCGCATGTTAAGGTACGGCATTATTACTTATTTAAAGTTAATATATACAATCTTTAGATCTTTTTAATATCTTTTGCTTACAAATCAATGTTGTCATAAACAAGTTACACAACATAAATTCTATAAGGTATGCTTAAGATTGGCATCAATGCTCATGACGCTGGAGCGCGAATACGTATTGAAATGAATATTTTTTATATTTTGACGACGTCAAAATCAAGTGACTAAAGAAAAATATCTTTTTTGCAAGGACATGTTCAGCTAACGTTCTATTAATCCAGAAAAAAAGTATCTTCGAGAATGCGAACAGGTTTGTTTTCACATTTTCAAGTAGGCATTCCATCAAACATGAATAACTGCCATGTTTGATGACGTAATCACTTGAAAATTTCAAGACCTTATGAACGTACTAAGTTTCTACATTTTTTTAAAAGTTTAAGTTCATTGGTCTAATTGGCGATTTTATATGATTTTTCAAAATAATTATAGTTTAAGTATGCATGACGTCATAATCACGTGACAAAACAAACATTTCTTGCAGTATGCATCACTTCAATTTTAACTCTATCAATTCTGAAGATATAATTAAGATTGACTTTAAATACATGATATCGGAGCGAAAGAAATCTTTAAAGAGACATGTTTTTTTGTCTTTTTGATGACGTCATAACCACATAACTAAAGAGAAATTCATTCAGAAAATAGAATGTAAACTTCTATGCCGATGTGCTGTCCAATTTTCATGCTTGTAACGCATCAGGGGGCTTTGTAACATTTAAATTTAACTTTTGACCAAAGTTCGAAACTCGGTATTGCCATAAAATCTTAATCTTTTCGAATTTGGCAATTTGAATGCCAAGCTGGACATCTACATCCTAAAATACATCTTTTGTAAAAATATCAAGATAATCGGACCTATATTGAAGGCTCTAGAGCGCGAACAAACTTTTGAAGCTGACGTCAAATCTGACGTCATATGACGCCAATGAAAATTGAAAATGATTGAATGTATAAAAAGATACTTTTTTATCGCTGCAATTTCAATTTCATTAAAATTGACTCAAAATGTATGATGCCAGAGGGAGAGAAATCTTTGAAAAAATAGGATTTTGTCCATTAAATGACGTCATAACCACGTGACTTAAAAGGAAATCTTTCAGAGAAAAGAAAGTAGACCTCTGGGCCAATAAGCTGTCCAATTTTCATGCTTCTATCTCATCAGTAGCCTTTGTAACATTAAATAATAGTTTTAGGACCAAAGTTCGAAACTCGGTTTTGCCATAAATTCTTAATTTTTTCGAATTTAAAAATTTGAAAGATAAGGTGCACATCTACATCATAATATACATCTTCTGTGAAAATATCAAGATAAAATATCAAAAAATAAAGGCTCCAGAGCGCGAACAAACTTTTGAAGCTGACGTCAAGTCTGACGTCAATTGACGTCATTGAAAATTAAAAATTATTGAATTTAAAAATTTATAAGTTTTTGTCGAGGCAATTTAATTTTCATGTTGCTTAGACACTGACAACTTACCGAAATTAACTCTTAGATTTGGTTGGAAAAAAAGGAATAATAATAATAATAATAATAACTAGAAGTCGTTTGTTTAAGATACAAACGAAGCGGCTTTCCGTTTGCTTATTTCAAAGGTATTGAATATATAAGTTAATACAAAGAAATGGAATAATATTGGCTAATAATGTTTAATTTAATACGTAAATCATCATTATCATAAATATATACTTATGTTCAAAATTAAGCTTTATTTTTTATAATTTTTTTCATTTTCATCTTCTTAGGAAGATATTGAGAAAGCATATATATGGACCTTATTTGATTACGCAACAGTTTACTATCATGCAGAAAAAAATACTAATACAATCCTCAAGTTTTTTTTCTTACGTTAGTCAATCAATTTTAAAAGTTTTTTATTCTTTATTTAATATCTTTTTCTTCGTAAGCATATTACTTAACAAATATTCATTGCAATTTGACCCACAATTGAAATTGTAAAAAAGAAAAAAAAAATACTTTAAATCCATGACTTTCAACCTTTAAATTGATTGAGTTTTACATTTGCAAAATTAGATAGAAACAAAGGCAGAGGTGTAAGCAAAATTATGAAAATACTTTCTTATTTATATGTAATTAACGTTATAAACGTCTTGAAACTTTCAACAATTCATTTGCTTTATATATTTGCTTATTTTTACAGATTTAGAAAAAGAAACCGTTAAACACTTAGAAAACATAAAAAATCAAAAATTTTTAGTTTACTTTCAATAGGTAGATCTACATGTATTTGTCATTTTCTTAAGGTTTACAGAAACCCGTGAAAGCAAATGCAATAAGTTATCCGTATAGGTTTTCTGGCTCTAGTATAATTGTACTAATTCATCGTAAATGCGACTCTTTTAGAAAAAAAATGTACCACAATTCACTATTTAAGTTTAAGTTCATTGATCTAATTGGTGATTTTATATGAATTTTTAAAATAATTCTTGCTTTAGTATTCATGACGTCATAACCACGTGACAAATCAAACATTTCTTGCAGTATGCATCACTTCAATTTTAACTCTATCAATTCTCAAGATTTCAATTAAGACTGATTCAAAATTCATGATACCAGAGCAAGAGAAATGTTAAAAAATGCCTTTTTGTCTTTTTTTAATGACGTCATAACCACGTGACGTAAAAGAAAATCATTCAGAAAAAAGAATGTAAACCTCTATGCCGATATGCTATCCAATTTTCATGCTTCTAACGCATCAGGGGGCTTTGTAACATTAAAATGTAATTTAAGGACCAAAGTTCGAATCTCAGTTTTGCCATGAAATCTTTATATTTTCGAATTTGGAAATTTGAATGCCACGGTGCAAATCTACATCCTAAAATACATCTTCTGTGAAAATATCAATATAATCGGACCAAAATTGAAGGCTCTAGAGCGCGAACAAAATTTTGAAGGTGACGTCAAATCTGACGTCATTTGACGTCATTGAAAATTAAAAATAAATGAATTTATAAATTTAAAGACTTAAATACTGAATACAATTTTCGAAAAGATTGAGTCAAAAGTCTTGATACCAGAGGGAAATAAATTTTTTAAAAAGTTGCTTTTCGTCGTTTTTATGACGTCATAATCACGTGATTTAAGAAAAAATCCTTTAAGAAATAGAAAGAATACCTCTAGGCCGATATGCTGTCCAATTTTCATGCTTCTAACGCAACAGGGGGCTTTGTAACATTAAAATGTAAATTTAGGACCTAAGTTCGAATCTTGGTTTTGCCATGGTATCTTTATATTTTCGAATTTGGAAATTTGAATGCCACGGTGCAAATCTACATCCTAAAATACATCATCTGTAAAAATATTAAAAAAATCGGACCAGAATTGAAGCCTTTAGAGCGCGAACAAACTTTTAAAGCTGACGTCAAATCTGACGTCATTTGACGTCATTGAAAATTAAAAATAAATAAATTTATAATTGTAAACTTTTTAATCGCTGCAATACAATTTTTAAAAAGATTGAGTGAAAAGTCATGATATAAGAGCGAAATAAATTTTTAAAAAAGTTGCTTTTTGTCGTTTTTATGACGTCATAATCACGTGACTTAAGAAAAAATCCTTTGAGAAATAGAAAGAAGACTTCTATGCCGATAGGCTGTCCAATTTTCATTCTTCTAACGCTTTAGGTTCCCTTGTAACATTAAAATATAAATTTAGGACCTAAGTTCGAATCTTGGTTTTGCCATAAAATCTCAATTTTTTCAAATTTTGAAATTTGAATGCCAGGGTGCACATCTACCTTCTAAAATACATCTACTGTGAAAATATCAAGAAAATCAGACCTGAATTGAAGGCTCTAGAGCGCGAACAATCTTTTGAAGCTGACGTCAAATCTGACGTCAATTGACGTCATTGAAAATTAAAAATTATTGAATTTAAAAATTTATACTTTTTTGTCGAAGCATTTTAATTTTCATGTTGCTTGACCATTGGCAACATATATAAATTAACTCTTGAATTAGGTTGGAAGAAGAAGAATAATAATAACTAGATGTCATTCGTGAAAACGAATGATAGGACTTTCTGCAAGCTGTGTTAATGCAAAAAGCAGGAGATAGAAGTTTCATGTAATGACTCACCTCTGGTAGTATTTCATTGTTCATGCTGAACAATTGACATTATATTCCGAAATTAGTGCAAATGATAAGAACTAAGTATTAGTCTGTGACGTAACATGATGTCATATGACGTCAGGACATGACTGCAAATTTGATTTCTAGTTTAAAGGTCCTAAGTTTGAATCTTACTTCAGCCGCAATACTTCGGTTTTTCGGAATTAAGGTTAGCTGACAAAATATTTACAACTTATTTTCAAGATGTACCATCTGTAAATATTTGAAGAAAATCTGATCATAAATGGCAGCTGTAGAGCGCAAATACCATTTTTCACTATTTTAGCTCTGACATCACATGACGTCATAGGGTGCTGAAAATTCTTTTGTTCAAAAGCGTATACTTTACTGTCATAACTCTGAAATTTTCATTATTTTGAACAACTGGAATCATGTCGAAATCAAGCCCCAAATTAAATTAAGTGGTATGCTTATGACGTCCTATGACGTCACGATTCAAAATATTTGTAGAAATGCTGCAGAACTGCAAACTGTGTAAGTTTCAACTTTCTATCTCATCCTGAAGCTCTTCAATCCTAAAATAAAATTTTTGGTCCTATGTTCGAATCTTATTTCAGCCACAGAACTTCTTTCGGAATTTGGGTTAGCTGACAGGATATGCACACCATAGTTTCAAGATGTACCATCTGTGAAAATTTGAAGAAAATCAGACCATAAATGGCGGCTGTAGAGCGCGAACACCATTTTTCACTATTTTTAGCTGTGACGTCTTGTGAGGTCATAGGGTGCTGAAGATGCTTTTGTTCAAAACCGCTTAACTACTGTCATAACTCTAAAATTTTCATTATTCTAAACAACTGGCATCATGTCGAAATCATTGAACTAAAATGAAAATTAAGAAGTATGCTTATGACGTCACATGACGTCATCTGACGTCACGACTCAAAGTATATGTAGAAATTCTGCAGAACTGCAAACTGTGTAAGTTTCAACTTTCTATCTCATCCTGAAGCTCTTTAATCCTAAAATGAAATGTTTGGTCCTATGTTCGAATCTTATTTCAGTCACAGATCATCGGTTTTTCGGAATTTCGGTTAGCCAGGATATGCACACCTTAGTTTCAAGATGTACCATCTGTGAAAATTTGAAGAAAATCCGATCATAAATGGCCGCTGTAGAGAGTGAACACCATTGTTCACTATTTTTAGCTCTGACGTCACATGGCGTCATAGGGTGCTGAAGATGCTTTTGTTCAAAAGCGCATACTTTACTGTCATAACTCTGAAATTTTCATTATTCTGAACAACTGGCATCATGTCGAAATCATTGCCCTAAAATGAAAATTAAGAAGTATGCCTATGACGTCACATGACGTCATATGACGTCACGACTCAAAATATATGTAGAAATTCTGCAGAACTGCAAACTGTGTAAGTTTCAACTTTCTATCACATCCTGAAGCTCTTTAATCCTAAAATGAAATTTTTGGTCTTATGTTCGAATCTTATTTCAGCCACAGAACTTCGGTCTTTCGGAATTTCGGTTAGCTGACAGGATATGCACACCTTTCATTCAAGATGTACCATATGTGAAAATTTGAAGAAAATCCGACCGTAAATGATGGCTGTAGAGCGCGAACACCATTTTTCACTATTTTTAGCTGTGACGTCATGTGACGTCATAGGGTGCTGAAAATCATTGAAATCAAAATTTCCTCACGTGACTAATATGCCATAAAAATTTTATCGTCCTAGGACTATTGCAACATATAAAAATAAGCGTTTAGTTAGGAAGAAGAAAAGAATAATAATAATAAACATAACAAACCCAATAGGACTTTCTGCTTTAGGCAGAAAGTCCTAATAAAAAACATAACAAACCCAAGAGGACTTTCTGCTTTGGAAATAATAAAATAATAAGAAAAATAAACATAACAAACCCTATACGTTTTCCGCAAGTTTGCGGAAAGGGTTTCCGTTTGCTTATTTCAAAGGTATTAAATATATAGGTTAATACAAAAAAATGGAATAATGATGCATAATAATGTATGATTTAATACGTAAATCATCTTTATCTTAAATATATACTTACGATTATGTTAAAAAATAAGCTTAATTTATTTTCTTTTATTCATTTTCATCTTCTTAAGAAGATATTGAGTCTTATTTGATTATGCACCCGTTTTTATCATTCAGAAAAAAAAAAAAAAAGGAAAATTTTAAGATAATAATATCCTCAAGAATTGTTTTCTTACGTTATTCAATCGATTTTTTTTATTATTCTTTATTTAATATCTTTTTCTTTGTAAGCATATGACTTAACATGTATTCATTGCAATTTGATCCACAATTTAAATTGTAAGAAAGAAAAAAAAAACACTTTTAAAATCGATTACTTTCAACCTTTAAATTGATTGAGTTTTACATTTGCAAAATTAGATGGAAACAAAGGCAGAGGTGTAAGCAATATAATGAAGAAAACATCTTATTTTTCTATGTTATTAACGTTATAAACGTCTTGAAACTTTCAACTATTAATTTGCTTTGTATATTTGCTTATTTTTACAGATTTAGAAAAAGCAACCGTTAAACCTTTAGAAAACATAAAAAATCGATAGGTATATATATATATGTGTGTGTGTCATTTTCTTCCGGTTTGCGGAAAGCCGTGTTAGCAAATGCAATATGTTATCCGCATAGGTATTCTGGCTCTATAATAATTATATTAATTCATCGTAAATGCGACTCATTTACTCAAAAACGTATCACATTCACTATTCAACGCAGGCATTCATTCCCGCAAAAGAACAATCGGATCTTGCTCAACCAACCCAATGACCACTTACATTTCTTTCTTCAAATTAATAGATTTCATGAATTAGCCCTTTTTCGAAAAACATGAATAAGTCATTTTGATAACGTAATCACTTGAAATTTTCTGGACTTTCTGCGCATGTTAAAGTATTTAAAGTTAATATATATCCAATCTTATGATCTTTTTAATATATTTTGCTTACAAATCAATGTTGTCATAAACAATTACACAACATAAATTCTATAAGGTATGCTTAAGATTGGCATCAATGCTCTTGACGCTGGAGCGCGAATACGTATTGAAATGAATATTTTTTATATTTTGACGACGTCAAAATCAAGTGACTAAAGAAAAATATCTTTTTTGCAAGGACATGTTCAGCTAACGTTTCTATTAATCCAGAAAAAAAGTATCTTCGAGAATGCGAACAGGTTTGTTTTCACATTTTCAAGTAGGCATTCCATCAAACATGAATAACTGCCATGTTTGATGGCGTTCTCTCTAACATGAATAACTGACCTTATGAACGTACTAAGTTTCTACATTTTTTAAAAGTTTAAGTTCATTGGTCTAATTGGCGATTTTATATGATTTTTCAAAATAATTATAGTTTAAGTATGCATGACGTCATAATCACGTGACAAAACAAACATTTCTTGCAGTATGCATCACTTCAATTTTAACTCTATCAATTCTGAAGATATAATTAAGATTGACTTTAAATACATGATATCGAGCGAAAGAAATCTTTAAAGAGACATGTTTTTTTGTCTTTTTGATGACGTCATAACCACATAACTAAAGAGAAATTCATTCAGAAAATAGAACGTAAACTTCTATGCCGATGTGCTGTCCAATTTTCATGCTTGTAACGCATCAGGGGGCTTTGTAACATTTAAATTTAACTTTTGACCAAAGTTCGAAACTCGGTATTGCCATAAAATCTTAATCTTTTCGAATTTGGCATTTGAATGCCAAGCTGGACATCTACATCCTAAAATACATCTTTTGTAAAAATATCAAGATAATCGGACCTATATTGAAGGCTCTAGAGCGCGAACAAACTTTGAAGCTGACGTCAAATCTGACGTCATATGACGCCAATGAAAATTGAAAATGATTGAATGTATAAAAAGATACTTTTTTATCGCTGCAATTTCAATTTCATTAAAATTGACTCAAAATGTATGATGCCAGAGGGAGAGAAATCTTTGAAAAAATAGGATTTTGTCCATTAAATGACGTCATAACCACGTGACTTAAAAGGAAATCTTTCAGAGAAAAGAAAGTAGACCTCTGGGCCAATAAGCTGTCCAATTTTCATGCTTCTATCTCATCAGTAGCCTTTGTAACATTAAATAATTTTTAGGACCAAAGTTCGAAACTCGGTTTTGCCATAAATTCTTAATTTTTTTCGAATTTAAAAATTTGAAAGATAAGGTGCACATCTACATCATAATATACATCTTCTGTGAAAATATCAAGATAAAATATCAAAAAATAAAGGCTCCAGAGCGCGAACAAACTTTTGAAGCTGACGTCAAGTCTGACGTCAATTGACGTCATTGAAAATAAAAATTATTGAATTTAAAAATTTATAAGTTTTTGTCGAGGCAATTTAATTTTCATGTTGCTTAGACACTGACAACTTACCGAAATTAACTCTTAGATTTGTTGGAAAAAAAGGAATAATAATAATAATAATAATAACTAGAAGTCGTTTGTTTTAAGATACAAACGAAGCGGCTTTCCGTTTGCTTATTTCAAAGGTATTGAATATATAAGTTAAGACAAAAAAATGGAATAATGATGCATAATAATGTATGATTTATTACGTAAATCATCATTATCTTAAATATATACTTACGATTATGTTCAAAAATAAGCTTTATTTCTTTCTTTTTTTTTTCTTTTTTTTTTCATTTTCATCTTCTTAAGAAGATATTGAGAAAGCATAAATATGGATCTAATTTTGATTATGCAACCGTTTTCTATCATTCAGAAAAAAAAACAGGAAAATTTTAAGATAATTATATCCCCAAGAATTGTTTTTCTACGTTATTCAATTGATTTTTATTTTTTTTATTCGTTATTTAATATCTTTTTCTTTGTAAGCATATGACTTAACATGTATTCATTGCAATTTGATCCACAATTGAAATTGTAAAAAATACAAAAAAAATACTTTAAATTCGATTGCTTTTAACCTTTAAATTGATTGAGTTTTACATTTGCAAAATTAGATGGAAACAAAGGCAGAGGTGTAAGCAAAATAATGATAATAATTTCTTATTTCTATGTAATTAACATTATAAACGTCTTGAAACTTTCAACTATTCATTTGCTTTGTATATTTGCTTATTTTTACAGATTTAGAAAAAGAAACCGTTAAACATTTAGAAAACATAAAAAATCGATGGGAAGATATACATGTATTTGTCATTTTCTTCAGGTTAGCAGAAAGCCGTGATAGCAAATGCAATAAGATATCCGTAAAGGTTTTCTAGCTCTACTATAATTATACTAATTCATCGTAACTGCGACTTATTTATTCAAAAACGTATCACAATTCACTATTCAACGCAGGCATTCATTCCTGCAAATGAACAATCGGATCTTGCTCAACCAACCCAATGACCACTTACATTTCTTCTGCAATTAATTGATTTCCATGAATTAGCCCTTTTACGAAAAACATGAATAAGTCATATTTGATAACGTAATCACTTGAAATTTTCTGGACTTTTTGCGCATGTTAAGTTACGGCATTATTACTTATTAAAAGTTAATATAAACAATCTTTTGATCTTTTTAATATATTTTGCTTACACATCAATGTTGTCATAAACAAGTTACACAATATAAATTCTTTAAGTTATGCTTAAATTGGCATCAATACTCATGACGCTGGAGCGCGAATACGTATTGAAATTAATGATTTTTATATTTTATCGACTCAAAATCAAGTGACTAAAGAAAAATATCTTTTTTGCAAGGACATGTTCAGCTAACGTTCTATTAATCAAGAAAAAAAGTATCTTCAAGAATGCAAACTGGTTTGTTTTCACATTTTCAAGTAGGCATTCCATCAAAAAATGAATAACTGCCATGTTTGATGACGTAATCACTTGAAATTTTCAAGACCTTATGAACGTACTAAGTTTCGACATTTTTGAAAAGTTAATGTTCATTGTCAATTGGCGATTTTATATGATTTTTTCAAAATAATTCTTGCTTAATATGCATGACGTCATAATCACGTGACAAAACAAACATTTCTTGCTGTATGCATCACTTCAATTTTAACTCTATCAATTCTGAAGAAATAATTAAGATTGACTTTAAATTCATGATACCAGAGCGAAAGATATCTTTAAAAAGATTTTTTTTGTCTTTTTTAATGACGTCATAAACACGTGACTAAAGAGAAAATCATTCAGAACAAAGAATGAAAACCTCTTTGTCGATATGCTGTCCAATTTTTCATGCTTGTAACGCATCAGGGGCTTTTGTAACATTTAAAATTTAATTTTTGACTAAAGTTCGAAACTCGGTATTGCCATGAAATCTTAATCTTTTCGAATTTGGAAATTTGAATGCCAAGCTGGACATCTACATCCTAAAATACATCTTTTGTAAAAATATCAAATAATCGGACCAATAATGAAGGCTCTAGAGCGCGAACAAACTTTTGAACTGACGTCAAATCTGACGTCATATGACGCCAATGAAAATTGAAAATGATTGAATGTATAAAAAGATACTTTTTTATCGCTGCAATTACAATTTCATTAAAATTGACTCAAAATGATATGCCAAGCGAGAGATACTTTGAAAAAATAGATTTTGTCCATTAAATGACGCATAACCACGTGACTTAAAAGGAAATCTTTAGAGAAAAGAAAAGACCCCTGGGGCCCAATAAGCTTCCAATTTTTCATGCTTCTATCTCATCATACCTTTGAACATTAAAAATTTTTTGGACCAAAGTTCGAAAAACGGTTTTTTCCCTAAATTCTTAAAATTTTTCAATTTAAAAATTTAAAGATAAGGTCACATCTACACATAATTTTTATTTCTGTGAAAACAAATAAAAACAAAAAATAAAGGCCCAAGCGCAAAAAAATTTGAAGCGGCGCAAATCAACTCAATTGACGTCTTAAAAAATTAAAAAAATTAAATTTTAAAAATTTTTCGTTTTTGTCGGGGGAATTAAAATTTTCAGTTTTTTTGCACAAAATTTTTCCGAAAAAACTCAAAATTTTGGGTTGGAAAAAAAAAATAATAAAAATAAAAAATTTATTCTAAAACAAAAAGAAGGACTTTCTGCAAGCTTTTTAATAAAAAAAGCGGGTAAAATTTCAGTAATTTTTTCCCCCTGGATATTTTGTTCACTAAAAAATTGACATTATACCAAATTATGCAAATATAAAAAACTTAGCTTAGGGGGACGTAACAATGTTATATGACGCAGGCAGACTGAAAATTTTATTTCTATTTAAAAAATCCTATGTCAACTTACTTCACCACAAAATTTTGGTTTTTGGGAATTAAAGGGTTTTGCTACAAAAATTCACCCCTTTAGTTTCAAATGTACCATTTAAAAATTTGAAAAAAGTCTGATCAAAAGGGCGGCTGTAGAGCGCAAATACCTTTTTTCACATTTTTAGCTCGACTCATGACGTCATAGGGGAAAATGCTTTTGCTCAAAAGCCATACTTACTGAAAAAAACCTGAATTTTCTTTTTTCAACAACGGCATCATGTCGAAATCTTGCCCCAAATTAAAAAAAAGGTATGCTTATACTCCATGACGCCGATCAAAATTTTGAAAATGCGCGAACTGCAAACTGTTAAGTTTCAAACTTTCTATCCACCCTAAGCTTTCAACCTAAAAAAAAATTTTTTGGTTTTTTTTAAGAATCTTATTTCACCACAGAACTTCGGTCTTTGGGGAATTTTTTTTGCGGCAATATGCACCCTTTTATTTTAAGGTGTACCACTGTAAAAATTTTGAAGAAAACCCCAAAAATAAATGGGGGCTGAGGCGCGAACACCATTTTCCTTTTTTTTTACTCTGACATCACTGAGTAAAGGGTGCTGAAAAAGCTTTTTTCAAAAGCGCAATTACTAAAAAACGAAATTTTCTTTTTTCGAACAACCAAATGCAAACAGCCCAAATAAAATTAAGTAAAACTTATGACCACATGAGTCAATACTCACGACCAAAATAATTAGAAATTCTGCAAAACTGAAACTGTTAAGTTTAAATTTTTCTACTCATCCGAACCTTTAATCCTAAAATGAAATTTTCGGTCCTATTTCGATCTTTTTCACCACAAATTTCTGCTTTCAAATTTTGGGAAAAGCTGACAGGAATGCACATTTAGTTTCAAGTTTAAACTTAAAATTTTTAAAAGAAAATCCGCCATAAATGGGGCTGTAACGGAACACCTTTTTTTCACTTTTTTTACTCTGACGTCACATGACCAATGGTGCTGAAAATTTTTTGCCAAAAAGAAATTTTTACTGTCATAATCGAATTTTTTATTCTGAACAACGCAAAAGCTCTTTTTCCCAAAATAAAAATTTTAAAAAGAGTTATGACTCACATGACGTCACACTAAAAAAATATGTAGAAATTCTGCAGAACTGCAAACGTGTAATTTCAACTTTTTACCATTCTAAAAATTTTAACCCCAAAAGAAATTTCGGCCATTTCGAATTTTTTTAAGCCACAGAACTTGGTTTTTCGGAATTGGTTAGCGACAGGTAAACAATAACCTCTTAAAATTTGAAGAAAATCGACCTAAATGGGGCTGTAGGGTGAACGCCATTTTCACTATTTTCTCTACCACGACTCATGGGTCTGAAATGCTTTTTTTTAAAACCATCCATTCGCAAAACCTAAATTTCATTATTCTGAAAACGCATCAGTCAAAACATTGCCTTTAAAGAAAAATTTAAATTAGCTTATACGTCACTCTCTTAGACTCACGACTCAAAAAATATTAAAATTCTGCAAACGCAAACTTGTAAATTTCAAATTTCATCTCTCCCAAGCTCTTTAACCAAAATAAAAATTTGGTCCTTTTTCGAATCTTTTTCAGCCCCAAACTTCGGCTTTTGAATTTCGGACTGACGAAGTACCCAATTTAAAAATGACCCTCTTAAAATTTGAAGAAAACCGACCAAAATGACGGCTAGAGCGCTAACCCATTTTTTCCCATTTTTAGCTGTGATTTTATGTCGTAAAGGGGTGCTGACAATCATTGAAACAAAACCTCACGGACAATAACCCAAAAAAATTTCTCGTCCTAGGACATAAAATTTAAAATAAGCTTTAGTTGAAGAAGAAAAAAAAAAAAATAAAAAAAAGCGTCAGGGACGTCATATGACTTTTTTTAACATAATTTTAAGACACTCAAACCACTAACTGCAAAATTTAACTTTCTATCCAAATAGGCATTTTTAAACATTAAAAAACTCCTTGTTCGAATCTTGGATCCCCATAGAGCTTGACTTTTTGAATTTTGAAAAACCGGGCACCGGTACACAAAAAAACGAAATACCATTCGGAAAATTGATAAAATCGGCCAAAAATGGCT
>CM037785.1:54007477-54023711 GCA_021229015.1 Solen grandis | reverse complement strand
TTATGGCCCCTTTTTAACTTAGAAATGTTGGTTAAAGTTTTGCATGCAAGGTACTTACATGCTAATATCTCAAATCCAGGCATGCAATTGATTTGAAACATCTTTAATGAATTTAGGGGTATCATACTATCAAAGAAGATAACTTTTGATGGAATATATTACAAGTTATGGCCCCTTTTTTAACTGTGAAATTTTGGTTAAAGTTTTGCATGCAAGGTACTTTCATGCTAATTTCTCAGTATCCGGGCATGCAATTGATTTGAAACATCTTTAATGAATTTAGGGGTATCATACTATCAAGGTAGATAACCTTTGATGGAATATATTACAGTTATGGCCCCTATTTTAATTCTGAAAATTTGGTTAAAGTTTTGCATGCAAGGTACTTTAAATCTTATTTCTCAGAGTCCAGGCATGGGATTGATTTGAAACATCTTTAATGTGTTTTGGGGTATCATACTATAAAGGAAGATAACACTTGATGGAATATATTTAACATTATGGCCCCCTTTTAACTTAGAGTTGCATTTAAGCTACTATCCAGCTTATATTTCAGAAATTGCTTGTGGAATTGACTAGAAAGTTATGGAGTGTCTTCAGGGGCATCAGAAAACCAAGGAGGATAACTTTTGGACTGAATTTTATGCAAATTATGGCCCTTTTCTTGCTTGGATTTTTGGTTAAAGTTTTGCATGCACAGTGTTATTATGCTTATGTCTCAGTAACTAGGGATGGGACTGATTTTAGACTTCATGAAAAGGGAGTATCAGACTATCAAGGTATATCATTTTTGACTATTATTATGTACAAGGTATGTGAAGGGCAAGAATTGAAATAGATTTAGTTTGATTTACCAACAAGCATTTTGGATAGTCGAGCGTGCTGTCCTCTGACAGCTCTTGTTTAAATGTTGGTGTTACAGATGCAGTTTGCCAGTCATATGGTATTTTTCCTGTTGCCATTGAGATATTGAATATGATTATTAGGATTGGGGCTATCTCACTAGCAAGTTCCTTGAATACTATAGGCTTTATGTTGTCTGGGCCTGCATCTTTATGGGGTTTCAGATTTTTTAATTGTATTTCCATTCCCTTATTTGTGATTTCTATATCTCCACTGTCTGGATACTCACCTGGTGTGTCAACCATGTAGTTTTACTTATAGAATTCTCTTTTGCTGATGGGGTTTGCTGATGAGAGAACTGACTGGAATTGTTTATTTAATAAATTTGCCTTCTTTTTGGGATCAGTTTCAAGTTTGCAATTTGCTCTCAGAGGTGCTACTCCACTTTTATCACTCTTTTTGTGTTTAATGTAGTTCCAGAATCTTTTGGTTACACTATGATTGTCATTCGTATTTTCAGGTTTTACAACAAATGTATAATGCTTTCAATATAATTCCAATAAGCTTGTCTGGATTACCTTTGTACAGTCTGTTTTATTGCTTTAAATCTTTTAATTTCTGAGGGATGGTTTGATTTCTTTTTCTTTTTGTAAGCTCTGTCTCTCCTTTTCATTAGTGTTTTAATTTCTTTAGTTATCCAAGGATTCTTATCTTTGATTTTGCATGTTTTTGACAATTTATGTTAGTTTGTACTTCTTTCAATGCCTTCCTTTTTTTTTCTTTCTTTTTGTATGCTGTCTTGTAATATTTTCATGTCCTCTCTCATGCTGTTCCATTTTGCTTTTTATAGAGTAGGATTTTTGTAGGTTTCTGATGATTTACTAATGGGCTTGAGTTAAACTCAGAATATACAATATCATGTCTGAGATTCATGGCATAACTTCTTCCTCATAATTTTGGTAGGGATGTTTGTTATTGGTAGATCAAGAGTGTTGTTGTTTCTTGTCGGTTCTTCTGGATCAATCCGTTGTCGTCAAGGATATTTGTGAAGTAATAGTGCAAGTCTGAGTGCTGTGTTCCTTGGCACAGAGTTTTATTTGCCCAGTTCCAGTCAAAGGGGTCTGGCACAAAAAGTGAGTCATATATCAGCCTGGTAGGTTGAAATCTCCTCCAATTAGTAGGCATGCATTTCTTTATATATGTGTGTGTGTGTCTTTTGTTCCTTTCTGTTGGATACATGTCCATATAATTTCATAGTTTGTGTCTAATTCTTGAATTTCTGAGCTTAGCAATTTATTGGTTATTGGAATAATGAGAACCCCTCCCCCATTTTTATTCCCTTGTCTGTCTTTACGATATATGTTATAGTCTGGTGAGAATATCTGGCTGTTTTGTATTTCAGAGTCAAGACAAGTTTCTGCAGATGTGATTACATCTGGTAAAGTGCTATCTATTAGATTTTGTACTTGGTGTTGTTTATTTCTGATGGACTGACAGTTGACATTTAGTATTCTCAATTGGATTTTTTGTTTCAGCTCCCTAACTCTGACATTCCTTTTGAAATAACCTGGCAGAAATGGGGTCTAGTTTTCGTTACTGTTCCATAACTTGATATTCTTCAGTTGATTTTGAAATTACTAATGGCAGAAATGTTCACCGTCATGAGACAATATGTCGTGCAATCCCAGGTCTGTAGCTTCAAGGTCAAGGTCACACTTAAAGTTCAAAAGATAAGTTTTTTGTGTCCGCTTCAAATCTTTGTCACTCCTCAACGGATTTTGAAATGTTTTGGCATAAATGGGCACCTTAATGTTACAATGTTTTGTGTACATTACCCAGGTTCATAGCTGAAAGGTCATTGTCACACATAGAGGTCAAGTGTCATAAGCCCTGATAGTGCTTTGGTTTGCCCTCTGTCCAGCTTTCCAGGAATTGGGATGCTGTGATTACTTAAAAACGGTATTATAAGCTAGCTCAGTGAAACTTGGTATATTATGGCAATATGGAGATTATACACCTCACTTTGATATTTTGCTTGGATAAAAATACTGGTTGCTATGGTAATGTAAATAATCAAAATATGCACAACCAGTGGGGGACTTATGGTTCAGTTATGCATATGATTCTTAGCTATTGTGTATTTGGTGCATGCATAATGCTGTAGTGATTTAACTGTTAAAAATGTCAGGGAAAAGACAAATGAAATGTCGGAGACATTTTTCACAAAACCATAAATACGCATTTTGGGGGCATATGCCACATCCTGTGACATATCTGTTATTTATGAAATCAAGCTTCTTTAGAATGTGCATATTTTTGCCAGTTCTTTCATATATGATCTACTAGTATACTTTTACATATTGTTTTACATATTCAGTTCAAATTGAAATACTGACAAAAGCTGATCATAATCCTTTAATCCAAAGGATCATACAATGGCTGGCCAAACTCTGACCCTTCATTGTATTTTGCACACACTCCTGTGCACTTAGTCTGATTGGGATGTATATTAAGCCTTGTTCCACACTGTCTGTTGGATGTATGTGTGTCAGTACATCAGGTCCTCCAGATTTGTTTATCTGGGTCATAAAGTAAGACATGGATCGCAGGATTTTTAAATAACTTGACAGTAATGTTTGCCTCAATGAGTTGAAGTGTAATGATCAAGAGTTGGTTCCGTTAAGTTTTCAGGTCAAAGTCACACTTAGAGGGGAAAGGTGCACCTTTGGCCGTGGGTTTGACATGTTGCCCATAGACATCAGTATTCATAGTAGGGCCAAACAAAATCCATTTCTGGTCTCCCGACCGACCCTCTATTTTTACACCGACCCTAAAGTTTTTATTTACCATTCCGCCTTTAAAAAATCTTTCCCTTTTTTTTACCATTCATTAATTTTCATGTTAAAAAAAAAAATCCCTTCTTACCAACCCTCTCTTTTTTTTTTTTTTTTTTTTTGCTGGAGACCAGAAATGGAACTTCTTTTTTTTTTTGGCCTAGGATAAATAACTATATACATTTGTCAACCTAGCCAAACCCCCAAAATATAAATTCAGATATACTTTGTATATACATTAATGCCAGAAACTTGCTTATAAGTGATTATAATTATCATCATCAGTAGAATCACACCTATATCATGTACTCTTTGATCACATGACTAGTCAGTAGAGTTAAAAAACTTAAATATTTTGCCAATGCATGTCAATTAAATTGAAGGTGTACATTAATGCAGTATGCTATTAGTAAGTCTTTATGTTATGAGGATAATTGTTTAAAAAAGTGAATATTTTTATGTTCACAAACTTTACCAAAACAAATTTTTGTTTATTTAATGGTTTAAAGGCCAGACATTAACTGTGCTATTCACAAAAGAGGCCAAAATTGGCAGGATTAACTTGCGTGCGTGACGTTATTTATGATGTCATTTCTTGCTTAAAACCCAGCACAAATGACGCTCCGATCAGTTTATACAGTAGGGTTAGATTCAAGTTCCAGAGTGAAAATTATGAAAATGGTAATATTCACTGTTTCAAACTTAATTCACTGATATTTCCCTATAATCAACCGAAAAGCATTAAATAAAATGCGGTATCTCATCATTATTTGAATGCATCGTGTACATTAATACCGTGCTGCTTAATCTTTTCAGTTAAGGCGAATATGTACATTTTAACCCTTTCCCTAATAGAGGAAACCATGAAAAGACCTATGCGAACAACATAAAACCAGATCAACCTGCGAGTAACTCGCAGGCTGATCAGGTTTTATGCTGTTCGCTGCTCCTCAGTGGTCTGGAAATGAGGACTTTATAAGTAAATTTGGTAAGGTTTAACTGTGGTTTTCTGCAGATCAGGCTTTATGTGATACCTATTGAGGGTGTCAAAATGAATCTATATGAGGGAAAGGGTTAAAATCCAAGTACCCACCCAATAGTCGTATATTTTATTACATGCCCCACCAGGAGATACTGTGAGACACGCCAGACTTAAAAATTGTACCTTAAGTTTTTGTTGGCACTCAGCAGGGCACATGATGTAAGGTGTATGATATAGGTATAAGGTATCCATGTAGCAGGAGTGATAAAACAGTGGAGTAGCAGTACTTACTGATGGATCATTTGTCTTTCATATATTAGATTCAAGGTCACTAATGCCTGTATAATAGAGTGACGGTTTGGATAATAAACAGTTGTCAATGTAAAAAGGTGCATTTTAACTCACAAGCATTCCTTAAAAACATTCAGTTAAAGTCATTCACCATCAATAAGATCAATTCCATTGATGTAAATGGGACTATTACTGTTTTGGGTTTGTTATGCGCAAAGACCTATAATAACAAAGATTGGCCAGTAATCAAGATCTCGCAAAGTCACATTTGCAAATTTCTGCTATTTGACATATTTGAAAGTAATTCATATCTTGCAATAGAATAATACATTCAAAATGATACCTAAAAATAAAACTTAGTAAAGAAATATAAAAGTTTTTATGTAAAATACAGAAGCCCCTGCATAAACAAAAATAGATTTTGTTGTTTTTCTGCTACACTGGTTGAATTTAAATCAAAATTTTAATGAATTTTCAAAATTAATTGAACTGAAAATATTTTCTTGCAACAGAAAAATGATACTTTTATAAGAAATTTATTTTTTTTCTCTGATTTTTCCATATACATATGTATTTTAGTTTTTGCAAAATTCAGTGACCTGCCGCGTGACAAAATAATATTTTCTCTGTCTGTCGCAGGAGTTTCCTATCTTTGTTTAATAGGTTTTTGTTATTCTCAATACTAACACTTTGTTGATATTATGTATTTGAAGGGGTCCAGTATTTGTTTGTTTTATCATTGTCAATAAAAGATGTGCAAATAGTTCTGTGTTTTTTTCTTTCTCTGACTATTATTATGCCCCCACCAAAAATAGGGGGGGGGGGCATATAGATTTGCTTTTGTCCATCTGTTCATACATATGTAAGTCCGTCCGTCGTTCCGTCCCAAAACTTTGTGACACACATAACTCCAAAAGTATTTTTACTACAGACTTGAAACTTCATAATGAGTATATTATTCAGGACATGAATTTTTGCACCTGGGTATTTTCATTGAACAGCCGTTGAATGAAGTTGACAGAGTTATGGGCCTTTGTTTTTGAAAAATATATATTTTTATGCTTGTGACACACGTAACTCTGAAAGTATTTGTACTACAGACTTGAAACATCATGATATACTTGTGCACCTGGGTATTTTTATCAAACTTTCATTGAAGTTGACAGAGTTATGGGCCTTTGTTTTCGAAAATTAAAGAATTTTATGCTTGTGACACATGAAAGTATTTGTGCTACAGACTTCAAACTTCATGGATATATTACTCAATACATAACTTGCGCACCTAGGAGTTGGCCTTTCTTGTGGAAAAAGCAACGAGTTTGGGCATCTGTATCCTCTGGACACATTTCTAATTTACATATTTTTTTTATTTTGCTTTCATTAAACACCTCTTGATACTTATCAAATAGCTAAGATTTTAAGACAACATCGTATAGAAGGTCGTCTCAGAATGACCTTTGTATAAGCCAATAAAATTGGCACCTACAGAATAGTTATGTATTACCAGAGGAAGTAACCGCATCAATATATATGAACAAATTACAAGTTGGCAGCGTCCATGGTTTCATCTACTGTGATGGAAAACACGCCTAAAAAGCTGTATTCTTCGAGTGACAGATGTTTTGTGTGTGATATTTCTTTTCGGAAGATTTTGATAACAAGTGCAGGGAGAAGAACTGAAATTAAAAGGTTTGAAACGCGTTATTTGATTGCTTTAAACTCAAACACTTGTCTTTGCATATAAATTACTTAAGAGGTGAAATTTGACTCTTTTTCGGCTTCTAAAACAATTTTTTCAGGAGTGGGGGGTCAAACTCCGGGGTCTGTGCACAGAGCCGGGCAGGCAGCCTGACCCTAATTAAACAAGATATCAGTCAGTGACCCCAAAATTGCGTAGTGCAATGTTGTCAGATCCTAATCGCGGATAGTAGAGAAGCGCAAATTAAGATAAGTATTTTAATGAGATTGTATTGAAATGTTCAAGTATCTTCTTTTTGAACCAATGGCCGTCTATACTAAACATTTGAAAAATCTAGATTTCCACATGGGGGTTATGTAATGTTCAAGGAAACGCTACTCACTGATTGCCTCAAGCCGGATTTGCTCCCAGATATAATTTCCTTTTAAAAGGGAAGGCTTGGCCAGGTTAATATTAGCCGGTCTAACCAATGCATTTGGTGCTTAACCACCAACGGATTTTGTTCAAGTCTTGGCCTTAGTATAATAACTTAGTATCTTTGAAAGTATTAAATGTTTAAATTTTAGTTTTCACAAATCGAAGCAGAGTGCCAGAACAATTGGTTGTTTGTTTCTTCCAACAATGCATTTTAACTTTGGGTAGCCCGCATATGACGTGTGCACAAACGGATTGTCTCGGCTATTTACCAAATGCAACATGTTCGAAATGTTAAAAAGTAGAGTATTGTTTTCAAATTTTGAAATTAATCAGTGCAGTAGTTTGAGTTATTCCCCGGACAAGCAAGTCAGATAGACGGACGGACACCGGGCGAATAAAGCGCTGTATATATGCTTGGCCTTGGGGTAGCATAAAACATAATTCCAGTCGTTATTTGTTTTCGGGATGTAAGTTGCACACTCAATAAACACTTTAAGAAATCATAAATTGTAAACGTGAATTCCGAGTAAAAGGTAAACACTCTTAAAGCATGGATCCTATATTGTTACACGTTTCTTGTTGTTGTGTCGTTTTTTGTTTGTTTGTTGTTGTTGTTGTTTTTGTTGTTTTTTTGTGTTTTTTTTACTTATTTATGTCCGTCATCAGGATGGCTTTTGTCCTGTAATAGATAAAATTTGTGATTAAATTTTCTATTTTTATTTTTTTACATTGTCATTCTTATCTCGTCTGTTTTCAAAGAAAAAAGTTGAGGTTTTGTCATCACTATGGTGTCGTCTTCGTCGTTAGATTGGTCATAACTTCTAAACCATTAAAGATCATATAATCAAACTTCACATACTTATTCACTATCACAAAGGCTACATTCCAATAAAGAACCATGACTCATAAGTCTATTTTGACCTTATTTACCCACTCCCTTAAAAAGGACGTCATGTTGCGGAACGAACCACGTGGTATAGCAAGTACCTGCTTCCTTTTACCGAATTCGCTGAAGTTGCGTTTATGAAAATAGCGTTTTCCCGTATAATGTGAGCCACACTTGCCCAATTTATTTGTCAGGAAACAAAGACCTCACCAACATTAACGAGGGAGAGTAGAAAATTATTTTTTTCAATTTCTACCGATCATCGGTGAACGAGCTGCTTTGAAAAGAAATGTAGGAATATTACGATAACCAAATTACAGTTTTTCGTCTTCTTATATCTAAATCCAAACAGAAATACAGGTTATGAGAACGTTTGGAAAAAAACAGAAAAAAAAACAAAAACACAATTATATTTAGATTTGCATGGCAAGCATCAAGGTATAGCATTTTCTGTCAGTATTTTTTGAAAGCGTCGATTTGCTTGATTATATCCTAAACATTGTCGTGTAAACGTTATTTAAGTTCTCACCAAATATTCTTCTAAACGTCAACAAAAGAATTCCCATTTGAACTTGAATTACTTTGCTGACACATTAACCGACATTCAAAATACAATTATCAAGGGAATTACATCGCTGTAGAATTGTTTATTAAATACATTCGACGCAGAAAGAGCAGACAATGACAAGCAGAACTCAAGCACATGCTTTTTAATAAAAATGGCATCTTGTTACGCGTAAGATGTGTACGTGTAAGAGAGTTCTAAATAAAACATTACTTGCTCTTTGATGTAATTTGCAAATAGACGTAGGGTGCCGAATGCGGGTGAAAATGATTAACGGACTAGATAAAATGTGTTCTACTGAATTATCAATGTTATATATATATGAAGGGGAAAATTTAAAAATCAGATAAGGGCAATTAAATGGTTTCAATGCGTTCTTCGGTGAGTATATAGATAATTTTACTGGCAAATGAATGTATCCATGGGCGTTTGTACTTTCTAACGTTGGTGATGGACAGTTGCCACAAATAGTTCAGCGCGTGTTATGCGCTAAGTATTGATACCTAATTTTAAAATGATCAAATGATTGCGAACAATGAGAGAAATGAGTGTGAGGTTCAATTGAACTAGAACTTTGCCTCATTTCCTGCAAATTGGAATGCAAAATGGTTCAAATTGCCTCCGAACAGGACCTCTAAATGAAAAAAAAAAAAGAACAACGACATCACCATCAATCAACTGAGCCGGAACAAGACGGGGACCAGCACTGAAGCAATATACTGAATCATTACAGGAATGCTGTTGTTTATGACTCACTGACTCCCTGAATATCAGTTTACTGAACCTTACATGGTATATAAAACAATAATATATTCAGACATTTGGAATCTGAGCTACACTATTATATGAGTAAATAGAGGAGACCTGACAAATCTTTCCAGGAGCTTTTCTAGGTCGGCTCTGTATACCAAGTGTTAAAATAAGTCTATATGAGGTAAATGATTATTTTTGTTCTAAGAAAACCTCTAATATGATAAAAACCTATCTGAATATTTAATTTTATACTACATAATTTTATATATATTTATAATTGAAAATGTCTTTATTAAGACATGAACATTATTTTTAGAATACTTTATTAAACTGAATTGATATTGTATTAATGAACTTATTTATATTGCATATCAGTTTACATTTAATTTTACGCTGCAGTCACGCATTTCGCTATCCGTCTGATTCGTAACCTTATTAATCACGCCTTTAAAGGGGATATTCGTTATTTTCAAATGAGTATGCCTCAAATTTAATGAAAAAATATTTTTATTTTGCTGCCAAATGTAAATAGTATTATTTGCATGATGTAATAGATATTGAGTAACCAGAGCTATATATACAGAAAAACAATTTGTATGCGCACTACGATTTAAATTTGGTAGCTTAATGGATCGGCTCTAACACGGTATTAAGTTAAGCTTTATTTCGTGTCTACTTGGACACATATGTAAAGCAACAAAATATTAGTGACACCAAGTGATGGGTTTTGTTGGATTTTGCTTTTTTTTCTTAAGGGATATTCAAAACAAAATATATGCAAAAAACGTTTTATCAATGAAATTTACATCTAAGGTGCTTAAATAAGTTTTAGTCTAGAAGTTTATAGATTTCATATTGTAATGTATTGTTAAAGCTTGATCTGCTAAAATCTATTGTTGAACATAAATAAAACAAAACTAACATCACAGTTTTATTCACATGTGAATTTGCGTTATTGAGCGTTAAGATCCGTGTATGATCATATTGATATCTTTGACTGTTGTCCTCTCGTAATCTTGCGTGTTATACATTTGTATTATGACTGTCTTGATATTATTGCAGGAGTCCAACTAAATGTCAAAATCATGAAACCTTCTCTAATATTCAGAGAAGCTTATACGGATTCTCTTATCGTTCTATGATTACCAGACATATTTAAAGTTTCAGTACAACCAGTCCAAAATAATAATAAATAAATAAAATAAGAACAATGAAATTAAGAAATAAAGGGGGAAAAAAACATCGTATACACTTTTCCCCTCCCTTTCATTTGAATGCCTATGAATTTGTGATATTGTCTTTATTAAAGTCTTTGACTGTGTGTACCATTTGTCCTGTATGGAGCTTATTAACAATGTTCAAACTAAATTTTGCTTAGGTCACATTTGTATTTAAGTATATAATACATGTACTTGAATTCAGTAGATATTGCCAATTTCATTCATTAGCGTACTTTCACTTACTGCGAATCACGTGACCATTAAGTAACTATGAATGCGGTTGGTTGTACATGTAGAGGTAGAACATCTCTTTCTTCTGAAAGTCACTTGATTAAGTGAAAATAGGCAAACGGTTGAAATTGGCGATATCTACTTTATTTCTTGAGTTCGAGGAAATATTATATATGCCGTTGTGAGCAATTAATTTGTTAAATGTAATTATTGCGTCGTCCTTTCGCAGAAACAACTGTTTACTCTGGGGGACCGGATGTAACCGTGTCAATATTCTGAAAATTGGTTAGTTTCGTAAAGCGGATTTCGTTGTATGATAATTACGTTTGCATGGATGAAAAGTTGTGATTTTCTGTTACATAAATGTATACGTTTGCAATAGGTGCAAAGTATTTAAATATACCAACATAAACGGCTGAGACATTGGCATTTTATTCAAGGAAGGTATGAATCTTGGTCAATAGGTAGTGGTATCTCTTATATTATATACATGTATAGGGATACATGACCCAACGTTTGTGCCAGACCCCTTTACCTTCGGTAATCAAATCTGACACTCTACCTCGTCGCCACAAAAGATAGCTCTATGGCAAGATAATACAAGTGCTATTTTATACCTCCATTACAAATAATATCTGACCCCACCCCAGAAAACCATCGGACAGCAAAGTAGGATTCCAGTTCCTCTTGTTTTTTCTTTAATTTCAACAAAGCCAAGCATGAATGCTTCCAATATCTCGTGTTTTATTTGTATAGTGTCCAATATTTTGATAAAGGTTTGAATCACACATTTTATGGTAAAACATTTCGATCCTTCGAGCCTTGATGTGCCTTTTCTGTGAGATATTGGACAGTTTTCGGCCTTTCCCCCTCGGGCCTACATAAAACTATGGATCTTTAGTTTTATTTTCCTTCCTACAAGGATCGTGGCACTGAAACACTCAGCTTAGTCGTCTATAAATGTTCAGGAAACGGTTTTGTTTTGACTCTTGGGTTATATTGAATTTAAAAAGCAGTTCATACTTAAAAAGTTATTGATGCCTGGATAGAATCTGGCTTTTCCTTGCCCCAGACTCTTTTATGAACGTGAATAAGATGTATGCCCCATAAAATATAAGATAATATTAAGATGTGCTTATAGGGTCGAACAGCGTCTTTAAAAGGCTTAATACTAATAATTTCTGACAATTTATATGCACAATCCCTTTCTACGAAGGCACAATAAAATACGCATGTATTCATTTTCTCAAGATGTAAACATTACAATTTCAAAATGGTTGCACTGATAACTTTCCGCCAGTGCAAACCGAGTTTGATCCTAGGTTGTTCTGACGCTAAATGTCGATGACTGTTTGATAACGCGTTCATATGCGACTTTTCTCTGGGTACTGCTGTTTTTCCCCCACATTAAAAACACATGGACGACAGTATCAGCGCAGATGAATAAAAAAACAAACAAAAAAAAAAACATCAAGGATATCGCTTTTAGTGCAATCGTTTTAAATTGATTTATATATAGGATCTTACATGAGTTGTCATATAGTATAGATTTTTGTTGAACGAGTTCTAAGAAAATGGTAAACAGCAAGCTTCTGGTGAGCTTTTTACCATTTTCTTGGACGAGTTTAATAAGCTTTTATATTATATGACAACTCGTGTTAGATATTTTTATCACATGACTTAAAATGCTGAGATTAAAAGGAATAATAACGTTTGGACGTTTCGCGTTCGTTTTTTGCACTTTTTTTATCCTATGAATTGTATAGGGTTAAATGATGTCATGAGGTTGTTATATTACACGTTTTGAAAATCAAAAAAATAATAATAATAAAAACGTAATAGTTATATTACACGGAAAACAAAGAACGTCATGTAATAAAACTGTTTTTTAGATAACGAATTCAATGATAAGAGACAAATGTTAAACCTCCTTAAAAACAAATGTCATATTGAAGGATTTACTCGGATACTTTTCGAACACTTTTCTCAATTTTTGATATTGCTTTTTATTTTCTTTTGAATGGTACGTAAAACTATTCAAGACATTAAAATATCAAAAAAATAAAATATTTTGTAATGCTTCAGACAAATGCTTATTTTCACTATCCACTTTCCTAGTCTACTTTAATATTTCAGTATTGAAAAAATGTCCATCATAAAAGCTATATAATCCACTTTGAATTTGTTATGAAAATTCATATTGCATTTAGTAATTGTTGGTCTAGATAAATAATTCCTTATCTCGCCTGAGATGTATACTCCAAAGTCGCTATCCCTGCTTAATTAAGCAGTAGACGTTTTTTTTTTTGTTTTTTTTTTCCCTGTTGTTCTCACCGTTCAATCGAAAAATGAGACATCAGTTGGAATCGACGACATCCGTCACGTAGCGCGGGGAGCAGTGGCTATACAAGGTGAGTATTTGTACGGTTTTTATATATTCTAACCGATTTTGGGTAATTTCAAAGCTTGTCTAAAGGTAACCTGCTGACACATTGTTGATCATGTAATGCTTTACTTATTGTGAATTTGAATGAAAAAAGATCAAAAGTTTCGATGGGATTTGCAATTTCGCCAATCAGTCACACAAACACTTACATTTCAGGTTGTTGCAAATAATTCTAAGGTTTACATGTATGCCCTGTAATTCACTTCAGCTTAAGGTATATGCCCCATAATAACCATCAAATATGCATGTAACTTCACAATATAAGCTTTTAAAATGTCAAACCTTGGAAATCTTAATGGCAAATTGACATGTTATGACATATGACTGAAATTCTTTTATAACCTCCCCTTTATAATTTTTTGTTATGAGTTATCTTCCCCGAAAACTACAAAAAAAATAATTTTATCCATTTTCCTACGGTAAAGTTTAGATGTGTTAATTGAATTTGAATCAGGGTCATATACAATGTAACACATCTTTCTACCGTGAGTTTTCCTCAAAAATCAAATTCAGTTTTTCATATTCACAGAAATTGTATATTTTCCATACACTTCATTGTTAACTTAAATACAGATTATCTCCCTTATATCCAATAAAACCTGGAAAAACTCTCGGTGAAACATTTTTATTTTTGAATGTCTTCAAAATGACAAAGTTTCAAAGAAATATTTCCATCCAGTGGCAAGATATGGAGTATGGGAATTGTGTGTGTGTGTGTGGGGGGGGGGGGGGGCTATACCTTAAGCTTTGCATCATTAACTTTAACATTCTGTCTGTTATTGATCCGAATCACGGCTTCCCAAACGCTTTTCTTGAAATGAAATAAGCTGTTAAAGTTAGCATGTCTTCGAAATTTGAGTAACGACGACAGCAGTCGGTAGCGACCCATGGATAACGGCGAAATCAGTTGAATAGTTAATAAGGATAACAGTCGGCAGCGACACATGGATAACGGCGAAGTCAGTTGAATAGTTAATAAGGATAACAGTCGGCAGCGACACATGGATAACGGCGAAATCAGTTGAATAGTTAATATTGATAACGTCGATAACAGTCGGTAGCGACCCATGGATAACGGCGAAATCAGTTGAATAGTTAATATGGATAACGTCGACAACAGTTGAACCATTGCGACAAATCGTGTCATTCATCTCATAAAACTGTATTATGTAGACAAAGAACATTAATTATCGATATTGTATTTGGTAATTATATGCGTTTATTTATTATTTTTTTCAATGTGTTATATGGAACTATCTGTGAATTAAAAATGGAAATATCCACTGTTTCAAAAAATGAATATTACCAATTAAATAATTTCCACTCTCCTGTAACGGGACTCCTTTTTTTCCTTTATGGAGACCCGAAACTGGCAGAAAAACGTTAAAGAAAAATGAGTGGTTTCAGTGGAATATCATTTTGTTTCATCTCGTGCTAATAAACCAACAATTATCCTCTATTTGTGAATTGCACCTCAGAAAAGTCGAAATGATATTTATTGTATATTCAGACTTTTGACCTATTGCACATTCTCTCTATACTCGTCTAAGACGTTTCAAGGCTTCCTGATAATGCAATTCATATACTATCACAATAAAACTTATTGGTATTGAGGTTTCTCCTTTCAATCCATGCAAATGGTATGTTCAGTTCAGTATGGTTTTGGAGTTGCCATGATTTGTAACTTTGAGTCGCTGTTCTCTACATGAGAAACCGTAACAAATATCAAAATATATAATGTAGGAAGTGAAGATAAAAAAATGTCAAAATGACCCTTAACTCAGAAAACAATCTTTTTATGTGATGGCTATATAGCAAATCCATTTGATTATAGTTCATTTACCCAACAATTCGATTTTTTTTTATTGATTTTTTTTTTTTTTTGGGGGGGGGGGGGGTACTTCACATGAATCTCACAAAATGATTTGTTTCGACTGACGTTATCTATACAAGCTATACAACTGATTTCGTTGTTATCCTTGTTGCCGTTACTCAAATTTCGAAGACATGCCAACTTCAACATCTTATATTTCTGCAAAAATGACGTTCTCGAAGCCGTGATTTGGATGAATAAGATACAGAATGTTAAAGGTAAATAAATGATGAGTGGCTGAAAATAATTCACTTTGATATGAAAACGTAAATGTTTGTGATTGATTGGCCAAATGGCTCAATCCAACGAAACTTTCAGCCACTTTTCATTCAAATTCACGATAAGTAAGGCGTTAACAGGGACAACAGTTTGTCAGCAGGACACCTTGAAATTGTAAACTTGATTTTACCCAAAATTGGTCAGAAAATATAAAAACCGGACAAATACGCATATTTTATATCCACTGCGTCTCGCGCTTCATGTTTATAGTATGACTGTTGTCATAGACTCAAATTGATGTCTCATTTTCCGATTGAATGGTGTGTGTTCGTGTTTTGGTGTTCTTTTAATTTACCATCGTTTTTTAACGTTGACATCCGAAAGTGTGTGTGTGTGTGTGTGTGTGTGTGTGATCATTCTAAACAATATTTAATCATAAAAAGTCCACATAGATCCACACGATACCTTTTGGCTTCAATTCACATTAAGGTATAAAAATTCTATTTATCCTGGCAAAACTTGTGATTAAACTCATGTTAATCTTTTCTCATACCTGCACTTAAATTTCTACAGTTATTCAAAGTATCGTTGACAATCTGCCGCTGTAAAGACATATTGAGAACATTGTCTGAATACAATATTGTTAAGTTTAAAAGAAATTGTGATGGCTAGTTATGTTTGCTTGATTGGGTTAACGCCCCGCCGACAGTATATCATGGAGACGATGTCTACTTGACAGATATAGTGATGCTACATTGCAGTATCACGCCGTAGACATGTGGCATGATACAACACCAAGTCACATTATCCTGACACCGGGCGAACCAGTCTTGCAACTATCGTTATATGCTGAGCGCCAAGCAAGGGAGTTATACCAGTGCCTTTTTTTTTACCATTTTTACGACTTTGGTATGTCACGGCCGGGGATCGAACCCACGACTTCCCGCTCTCGAGGCGCACGCTCTAACCACTCGG
>CM037785.1:53957377-54007377 GCA_021229015.1 Solen grandis | reverse complement strand
GACGGACGACAGACGCCGGATAAAAGGCAATCATAAAAGCTCACAATGAGCACGTTGTGCTCAGGTGAGCTAATTATCTAAGCTCTAGGCCTTATGGATTCATAAAAGAAGATTTTTAAGATTTTCCTATATAACTCTATGTAAAACAAGTGACCCCCGGGGCAGGGCCAATTCTAACCCCAGGGTCATAATTGTAGAGATTCACTAGACAATGCTACACGCCAAATATCTTAGCTCTAGGCCTTATTGCTTCATAGAAGAAGATTTTTAAAGTTTTTCACTATATAAACCTATGAAAAATAAAATGACCCCTGGGGCGGGGCCAATTTTGACCCCAGGGTCATGATCTGAACAACTTTTGTAGATGTTCATAAGACAATTCTACATACCAATTATTAAAGCTCTAAGCCTTACAGTTTTGCAGGAGAAGATGTTCTAAGATTGCATTTTAAAAATCTATTTTTAGCTCCTGTGACCTACTTATTCACCCAATCAAAATTATTTGAACAACTTTGATAGAGGTCATGATAAGGATGATTCCTGTGAAGTTTGGTCAAAATCCATCCAGTGGTTTAGGAGGAGAAGTTGTTTAAAGGAAAAGTTGACGCAAGACGCACGCACGCACGGACGGACGGACGACGGACGCCGGACAAAAGGCGATCACAAAAGCTCACCATGAGCACGTTGTGCTCAGGTGAGCTAAAAATGTTGCTACCCTAGGTACACTTAACTTATATCTCGGTAATCATTGATTTTTATTTATAAGAGTATAAAGATAATTTGTAGATCTATGCATGGCAGTTCATTTGGCGTTTAAATATTAAAGATTGACTTAATATTCATTACGTTATAGGGAGAAAACAAAACGACATGAGCATATTTTCCCCGATTTTTGCAGTTTTCTCAAGATTTAATCGCACATATCTAAAAAGTTGTTAAAGATTCATACATTTTTTATGCGTGTGAATTGTGGGGAATTAGAAGACCTTTCAAACGGTACCTAAAATTTTTAAAATTGGAAATCATATGAGGAAGTTACATGAAAAATAAGAATTCATTTAAAAAGTTCTTTCATGCACTTCTGCAGTTAGTACCAATCACTTGGTTGCTTTTTTCGACGAAACTATTATTTTTTTAAAAATAACATAACGGAAAATATTTTTAGTGTGATGCATTTCGGATCTAATGGTATGCAGATCTTAATGATCGGACCATTAATTATAAAGTTATTTGTCGAAGGGTAATAATAGAAATGGACATATCTTTGCCGATTTTGCCGTTTTCTTGAAAAATAACTTTATATGTCTCAAAAGCCCTAAGAGAAAAGTTGAAACATGAAACACGTGAAATGTTGGAAATTGAAGACCTTTCTAATGGTATCTAGCGTTTTAAAATTAGACATCATATAAGGAAGTTACATGAGAAATAAGTATTAATTTAAACCGTTCTGTCATGCACTTCTGCAGTTAGTCCCAATCACTTGATTGCTTTTTTCTATGACTATGACTATGACTATTTGAGTTTACCGTCGCTTCGACAGTATTTCAGTCATATAGCGACGTCCAGCTAAATACAGGCACAGGAAGACCCCGAATGCACGAAGGCATCCGGGTAGAACCACCGACCTACCGCAAGCCAGCTGGAAGGCTTCCTCACATGAAAATCCGAACGACCCTGCCGGGATTCTTTTTCTAAGAAACTTATAATTTTTGAAAATAACATAAAGAACAATATTTTCAGCATGGTGCAATGCGGTTCTAATGGTATGCAGATCTCTATGATCGGACCATGAATTATTAAGTTATTTGTTGAAAGGTAGTAATTGAAATGAACATCTTTTAGTCGACTTTTGCCTATTTTTGGAGGAATAACCTTCTATATTTTAAAAAACCGTTACAGATCGGTTTGAACAAGAAATAAGTGCATGTTGGAAGAAGACCTTTCTAACGGTACCTAGCTTTTTAAAACCAGACATCATATAAGGAAGTTACAAGAAATTACAAATTTCTGAAGAAAAAAAATACTTTTGCTTCTGCAGTTGATCCCTTCTATTATTCTAAATTTAATTTCTGTTACATTTAAGGCATAATGTGATACAAAAATTTATTTTAATACTCTGTTCCCCTTCAATTCAGCAAGAGAATTCAACATTTGAGAAATAAATATTTCGTAGAAAAGGAACCTTGCATACCATTTTTTTTTGCATGTAAAGAGGACTAGTGATACTCCATTCCCTTGTAGAATACCAAGTTTGAGTATTATTGTAGTCACCTTAAAGATAGTTCTCGAAAAGCTAGCATTATGAAATTATAATTGAAAACAAAGCCACATATTCCCTTTACATTGCGTCGACTTTAAACTTTAAATTATGTCATATGATGTCACAGATGTTATCTGCTATTTATATAAGTTTGCAGTCTATAACCGTCAATTCGGGACAGATTTTCTTTAATTTTGTTGAAGATGGTGTATGTCAGAATAGTAAATGAGTATGATCAGGTTTGACATGGTTTGCAGTGCAGAAAGCCCTTTCTTTTATTCAGAACAAAAGAAGACTAGTTCTTATTATTATTCCATTTTTTCCCAACCAAATCCAAGAGGTAATTTTAATATGTTGCCAGTGTCTGAGAAAATTAAATTGCCTCGACAAAGAAAATTAAATTCTATCATTTTAAATTATCAGTGATGTCATATGTTGGCAGATTTGACGTCAACTTCAAAAGTTTGTTCACGCTCCAGAGCCTTTATGTTTTGTTGTATTATCTTGATTTTTGCACAGAAGATGTATGTTATGATGTAGATGTGCATATTGTCTTTCAATTTTTCAAATTCGAAAAATTCAAGATTTTATGGCAAAACCGAGTTTCAAACTTGGGTCCTTAAATTATTATTTAATGTTACAAAGGCTACTGATGAGTTAGAAACATGGAAATTGGACAGCTTATCGGCTCAGAGATCTACTTTTTTTTCTCTGAAAGATTTCTTCTTAATTCACGTGTATATGACGTCATTTAAATGACAAAATCCTATTTTTTCTAAGATTTCTCTCGCTCTGGCATCATACATGTTGAGCCAATTTTAATGGAATTGAAATTGCAGCGATAAAAAGTATATTTTTATACATTCAATTATTTTTTATTTTTAATGAAGTCAAATTTGACGTCAACTTCAAAAGTTTGTTCACGCTCTAGAGCCTTCAATTCTAGTTAAATTCGAAAAGATTAAGGTTTCATGGCAATACCAAGTTTCGAACTTCGGTCCTAAAAATATATTTAAATGTTACAAAGTCCCCTGATGCGTTAAAAGCATGACAATCGGAGAGCATATCGGCATAGAGGTATACATTCTATTTTCTGATTTATTTTCTCTTAAATCACGTGACGTCATTAAAAAGACAAAAAGCATTTTATAGATTTCTCTCGCTCTGGCATCATGAATTTTGAGTCAATCTTAGTTACATCTTCAGAATGGATAGAATTAAAATTGAAGTGATGCATACTGCAAGAAATGTTTCTTTTGTCAGGTGGTTATGACGTCATGCATACTAAAGCAAGAATTATTGAAAAAAAAATTCTATAAAATCGCCAAGTACACCAATGAACTTAAAATTTTCAGAAATGACGAAATTTAGTACGTTCATAAGGTCTTGAAAATTTTAAGTGATTACATCATAAAACATGGCAGGTATTTATCTTTGACGTTATGTCTAATTGAAAGTGTGAAAACAAACCTGTTCGAATTTTCGAAGATTTTTTTTCTGGATAAATGGAACATTAGCTGCTCATGTTCTTGCAAAAAAGATATTTTCTTTAGTCACTTGAGTTTGACGTCGTTGAAATATAAAAAATCATTCATTTCAAATTGTATTCGCGCTCCAGCATCATAAGTATGAATGCCAATCTTAAGCATACCTTTGCATACTTTGCAAGCAAAATATATTAAAAAGATCATTCGATTTGATATATTAACTTTAAATAAGTAATATTGACGTACCTCATCATGCGCAAAAATTCGAGAAAATTTTAAGTGATTACGTTATCCAACTTGAAATATTCATGTTTTTCATATAAGGGCTAATTCATGAAAGCCGTCATTGGGTTGGTTGAGCAAGATCCTATTGTTCATTTTCAGGAAATTGTTTGCGTTGAACAGTGAATTTGAGTAAATGAGTCGCATTTACGATGAATTAGTATAATTATACTAGAGCCAGAAAACCTATACGGATAACTTATTGCATTTGACATTACGGCTTACCGCAAACCTGAAGAAAATGACAAATACATGTATATCTACGTATCAATTTTTTATGTTTTCTAAAGGTTTAACGGTACCCTTTTCTAAATCTGTAAAAAAAAAAAAAAAAAAAAAAAAAAATAATATATATATATATATATATATATATATATATATATATAAAGCAAAATTGAGAAAGTTTAAGACGTTAATAACATAGAATTAAGGAATTATTTTCATGATTTTGCTAACACATCTACCTTTGTTTCCATCTATTTTTGCAAATGTAAACTCAATCAATTTAAAGGTTGAAAGTCATGGATTTCAAAGCTTGTTTTTTTTTCAATTTCAATTATATTGAACAAATTGCAATGAATATTTGTTAAGTCATATGCTAACATAGAAATGGATATTAAATAAATAATAAAAAAACTATCAAACTCGATTAAATAACGTAATAAAAGAATCTTGAGGATAGTTTAATCTTAAAATTTACCTGGGGGCCGCCGTGGCCGAGCAGTTACTGTCGTGGACTACAAATCTCTCAGCCCCTCACCGCTGTGGTTCGAATCCCGGTAGGGACTTCGGATTTTCCATGTGAGGAAGCCTTCCAGCTGGCTTGTGGTAGGTCGGTGGTTCTACCCGGGTACCTCTGTGTACTCGGGGTCTTCCTCCACCTGTAATTAGCTGGGCGTTGCTATATGATTGAAAAACTATCGCAGCGACGGTAAACCCCATTACAACAATAAAGTTTACCCTTTTTTTCTGCATGATCGTAAACGGTTGCGTAATAAAATAAGATCCATATTAATGCCAATTCAATATCTTCTTTAGAAAATAACAGTGAAACAAAACAAAAAAGAGATTGTTAAATTAAAAGATTAACTTATACATTCAATACCTTTGAAATAAGCAAACGGAAAGCCGCTTCGTTTGTATCTTAAACAAACGACTTCTAGTTTTAATTGTCGTTGTGAGTTGTTGTTTAAGTTAGTTATTGATGTCATATGTCGGTATATCTGTTGCGCAATGCCGTAACACGTCAAGCATGTAGTACAAAACTTGGGAAACCAGTTGAAATGCTGGGAACCACCCTTATTTGGGGATTCTAGGATAGGCTATAAATAATATATCTAAGAGTACGTTATTATTACACTGGACTTGAAACAAGTCAGTCATGTATTATAATCTTATAATTAAAACGTGCTGCACTATTGAAAACCGTGAGTTTTTTTTCCTTCTATTGTTTACTGTTTAAGTTTTCTTATTTGAATTTAAATTCTGATCATTTGCACTTTTTATAAATTTTATAATATAAATCTGATTTCTGTCGTTGCCTTTTTACCACCCATTTTGAAAAAGTCTTTAGTACATAACAAGTAGCGATGACTACGTTTATTTCATTTCGTCTACTAGCGGTTTTGGTACCCACTGACAAGCGTTAGAATATGAATCAAATATACCTTTCATGATTAATAACCAGGATTCAGATTGGAACAAAGCACTATGGGGGGGGGGGGGGGGGGGGGGTTTCAATCACTTCAAAATGTATTAATATATTTCATGGAAAACATCTAGATTTGATGAATTAGCAATTCCATAATTTCTTTACGCGATCATGCGGCGATGACATCAATGTGTTACATTTCATTTGAAACCTTGTTTGTAATAAAATTAATCTTCGTAATATTTTTAATACCGATTAAAAATTGCTCGAATATGAGCAATGATTGTTTACAAATATTCAGCATGGAAGAAATCAATGTTTTCAAAATTTCAGAATGCTTTATTTACAAAACATCTCACAAACTTCCTTAATGTTTGTCACTGCAGAGAGATTTGTAATAAAAATATGATTACAAAATATTATTGAAATTGTAATACGTCCTTGAAATATATTCGGTAATAAAAGTTTTCCTGCTTTTCGAAACGAAAAGAATTCCTGTCAAAGTGATTCTTAAATATTAGTGAATAAATTACCAACATTTCAATAGGTTTAATTATATATATATATATATATATATATATATATATATATATATATATCACAAATGATTTTCAATACAAAACGGGTTGCAAACTAAATGTAATAGAATCATTTCATCGTAACCCGTTTTGTTGCTACCAAATGAGATATGTTAATTTAATGATAAAACGAGTTGCGATGACAAACAGTACCCACATAAAGTATTATTTTTTTTATAATTTCTTTTTCAGATGAAGTGAACTCAACAAGGAAAGAAAGTTGCTTCATATGATTTAAAAAAGATGGGTGACTTCATACACCGCGTGACCATCATTGGTAAAACAGGAGTTGGAAAAAGTACACTAGGGAATGTTCTTTTAGGTGAGAAAAGGTTTGAAGCTAAAATGAAAACCAGATCAGTCACAAAAGAATGTCAAGTTGTGGATATTGGAAATTTGTTGGTTTGTGATACTCCTGGATTGTTTGACACTGACAAGCGTTTTGCCGAAACTGCGCTTAAATTTCAGAAGTCATTGGAATTCTTACCTAAACCAAACGTATTTTTAATTACATTTTGCCCAGGAAGAATGACAATCTTAGATATGAGTAACTTCCCTTGTTTTATCATTTTATCACGTACGTAAACTGACAAATATGTAAAGGATGTTTGTTTGTATGAAGTGAATATGGAATACATATCACCGAGAAGTGATACAAATTTAATATTTTCATGAACGCAAAGCACAAATTTTCCTTTTATTTCATGCTAACGACTAAAACATGTAAATAATTTGTGTATTCAATCCTGTTAACCCCTTTGAATGTCTGCAATTTGAATAAAAAACAAAAAGAGGCAACAAATAGACACTGAAATGCGCAATATCCATTTAATATAGGTTTCCAGTGTAGACCTATAGATATCACTCGCAATGTTAGTGATATGTATTTTAGCATAGTTGTTCATCAGTTTGCTTTCATTGAAATGGGAGTAGCATTTGGTGACCCCAATGCTGTAAGGAATAATCAGATTTAGTTTTAATCTTTCGAATGTTTCTGTAAAAGCAATTTAAGCTCTTAAAATAAAGCATTAGCACTAGAACGGCAGAAGTGGCAATTTCATTAGAACCTTGATTATAATTGTTTAGTTATTTTTGTGCCTCTTTAATGTATATTGAACATGATAAGGGATGGAATCTGACATCACTTGATTACGGAGGTCCTAACTTTGTACAAATGTATGCTACCATCATATTCTTTTCAAGGTTCGATCAGTCTGATATTCAATTAACACATGGTATAATGAATCATTATCAATAAGCAACCTTAATGAAGTATTGGTGCGAATGTCAACAATTTGTAATCTTAAAAAGTCTACTGCAATATCAAAAACAAACAAACAAAAAAAAAAAAAAAAAAAAAAAGTGGATATACTGATGTTAAAACTTAACCGGAGTGTTAATGCATAGAATTGTTATGTATATCTAGGTAATGTACCTTAGAATTGTCAGTGTCATCCTCATGACAGATTTAGTGCAGACGTTCTGATCTATGTTATTACTTTGGAAGTCGGTATGAAGTAGTCCCTTAAATTACCTTTATAAGAGATTGAACATGAACCGAACTTTGACTTGTCTATCTTTAATTATAGTTATCTTTATTGTCGTTGTTGTTGAAATGTTGTTTGCACATATATAATGTGTTGACATTTAATATTTTACTACATTGTTTTATCATTTTTTTTCTAAATCGTATTATTATTCAATTCGCAGTAATTATTTAAGCAATTACAAAATAAAAAGTTTTATGTGAACACTCAATTTTGTATACGTAAATTTACTGACAAAAGGATTTTTATCATCTACATATAATCGTTGTGACAATGCAGTAAACATGTATGTTAAATGTAGTTGTAATCTCAAAGATTCGCTAAAAGACACCTTAAGCCAAATTTTCTCTCCCCCTCTCTCTCTTGTAAAAAATGTTTCGGATTTTGCATGTCACGTTTATTGAAATATATTGTAATGGATAATGAAGCAAGAGGCATGTGTTTACGTCACATAATAAACTTGTGTTTTTGTGTCCTATTACAAACCCTATCCAATTACAATCTCATAGTTTCATATGTACATTACCATATAAAGATGTATATGCATAAACGCTTGTTTATTTATGAACATAGATTTGTTTTCTAATAACTTTTCAATATTGATATGATTGAGTTTGTAAATAAAACACACAATAACGATTCTTACCCAGCTGTGCATGGTTAAATTTAGATAGCGATCACTCTGTACTGTTTAATCGTCAACGCTGTACATTCAACTATCGTTTCCCTAATATAAAGGCCTGAGAGCGTGTTGCCTACCTCTCAGGAGCTGTCTGATCAATGGTTTCTCTGTTTGCTCATGTATTATTGTAGCACAGTGTCTACACAATATTGACATAAAATTTTAGCATATAAGATAAAAGATAATCTCTGTCATGTTGATTGAATGGATTATTACATTATATTGAACAGTTACGCCATGCTTTATAACGAAAATTAAGAATAATATATCTATTCTATGTCTATGTTCTTTTAAAGCTACACGGCTCACTTGTCTTAATCTCCCATCCATATGTTCTTTTCTCACTTCTCTCGCTTCCAATATTATCTATTTGCTTATTTTGAGCTCAGAACTTTATCAGTTATAGTATCTTTATGTCCAATCAGGAACGACGCATTTTTTTGTAACTATATGTTTATTCATTCCCGCATGTTGTATGAATCATATCTGGTATGTAAATAAAGATATGGCTTTCTGCCAAAGATCGTCTGATTATTTTTTACATTCCTCACATTCGGTCTAACCTGTAACCGGGGAGGCCGTGTGTTCGGTCCCCGGATTTGACAAAACCAAGGTCTATATAGTTACTTCCCTTGCTACTGTAAAATCTTTTTATAGACACTGATACACTGTTGAGCTATACAGGCAGGCAGTTCGTATATTCAGTAAATAATTAAATAATAATCGTCTTATGTGAAGTCAGTTTTCATATATATTACAAAAGCGATGAACATCAAAAGCAATGTTTGGAAAATTATACAAGCTGTGGGGTTAAGCTAACAAACTCCCGTTCCTTATTCGTACCGTTTGGACCCTCTAGATAATCGGTCGCATGAATAAAGATAAACCCTGCAATATGAGTCAATGAATAAATATCATTATAACCAATATATGGAACTTCTTAACACTTTATCTAGTCCCTCTGGTCATTTTGTAGACTCGCCTTATAATATAGAATTATTATCATAGAGATGATATTCATTATAAAATTTTAATGTACATGTAATGAAAAGCTACACAACAATAGGACATGAAGATATATCGCACTCACTATAATATTATACATTACAATACAAACTACTACAATATTTTACAATACAATTTCAACATGTGTGTAACCCTGTACCGTTCATCACACTGCATTTGATGAAATTGTGAATATATAAGAAAAAGGGCAAATTAGATTTATGTAAATTCTGACAATCATACCACTGTGACAATGAATTCAAAAAAGTATTTTTTCCTAGAACTCAACAATTGAATAATTGCCACATATTGATATTCTTTAAATATTTCTAGTCAACTAAACTATTTTCAGGCTAAATTTATTAAAATCCTTAACAAAAAATATTTCTTCCATTGATCATCGGACAAGAAAAGGCGCGGAACCGATTAACTCCTATGTAAAATGATAATGGTATATGCATAATTAATGGACAAAGGGAGGTAATCCAAATAGTTATAAAATGACTTAATGGTATAACCTTTACAACATTTCATTAAAATATAATTACGAAATCCATATTACTTTAAAAGAAAATAAGTCTACCCTCAAATCATAAAACAGTGCTTCCACAGCTTGTCGTAATTCACTCTTTTTTGTCTATTTTAAAACAATATTTGTCAATATAGGAATATTTCTTAATATCTACTATATGTATAAACTCACAATCCTCCATGCGCACATGTACACATAAACAAACTTATGTATTCACATAAACACATACAACATACATCCTAGCTATTTATCGAAAGTTACGTTTTTCTGCGTCACCATCATATAACTGGACATTTTGGTAAATGTTCTTTTACAAATTAACCTACACATATGAACATTATACATGTATAATAAACCTACTTGATATAACATAATCACAAACATCTACATATATATGTCATCTTTACATATACTGAATCAGTGTTTACATGTAAAGTTCACATACATAATTCATTCTCAACGCATTTAATATGTAAATAAGAATATACATTGACTAATAACATTGGATCCTAACAAAATTGATTAACAAAATGTATTTTTACTACTTCTATGTTTTACATTTTTGCATTCATAACTAACCTCACAAAATTCGAATATAAAATCAGATAGAAAATTTAATATGTGTATGTGCTTGTTACAGGTGAGTATAGTGAAAATAGCTAGAACGTAAAAATCACATAGAAGTTAAATTAAACGTTGAATCATTAGAATTACTAGTATATATCCAATACAAATACTGATACACAGTACTATATTTTAATGTATATTAATTCTTGAAATATGGATTTATGTCTCTGTGAAAAGCACTGGCTCTGTTGAGGTGTTTACTCCAGCCTGACGTGTGCATATTGACAATGTCGGATACCCACAGCTGCCTATTACATCTATCATGGAGTAACTGAATGAGCGCCCGTGGGTTTCCGACGATGCCATATTGACTTCGACTGTAAAACATTGACTAGCAGAAGTCCAACTAAGGGTCCAACCTACGACACAGGTGCGTATCGTGGCATAGAAATATTCATCCGTGTAAACTGTGGAAAAGAACTTTCTGCAGAAGTTTATAAAGAATTAAATAGAGATGATAAAATAAAGATTCCAAATCGAAATGGGAATTGTCACATAAATATACATTTCTGTTCAGGTAGAATCTTTTCCGAAAGTATCACCAGTGGAGTAATACAAGAAAACTAGAAATATGTCCACAGGACACTGATTTCCCTGCTATGAATTTTCTCTTGTCCGTGCTCGTTGGGTGTTCTACTATCATGAAGCATGGTCTGCTTATCATGCACTGTTGTCACATGAAAAAAAAAGAATCTTTTCCTTTCATTTTTCTAGAGTAAACTTTAAAAATCTTTAAAGAGAGAGAGAGAGAGAGAGAGAGAGAAGATATAATTAGTAATAGTTGTGATAAAAAGGCCAGAAATGATATTCTGAGGCACGTGCATGGTCTTCCCAGTTGTAAAGTACTGGTTCAACCCAGGAGGGATTAGAGGGATAAGTTTAAGTTGTAAGAATCGAAATAAAATAAATTAGTTTAAACTGAAGGGGCATACTTCAGACTAAACTGAATTATGTGTTGATGATACATGGCCTCCCATGACCTCGCTGAATGAGCGTGATAAGTTTCATACAAGTTTTTAATAAATTATACAAGTTTAAACTCTAACAATTTGGGTCAGAGATCAAGGTCAACGTATTAGTAAAAAGAGTGTGTGGCAATACTTATTGGGAAGACGCACACACACACTAAATCTGGAATATTTTTATCAGATTATATGGCAGAAATAGCCAAAACATGCTTTGTAAGAAATGAATAGTCAAAGGTCAAGATCACAAAGATTTGAGAATATAATGCTTAACAGAAGGGTCAACACACAAAATTTAGCAGGATATGTAGAGGATATACACCGACCATCGTACGATCGTACGCCTGAATAAACAAACGAAAGTACTTACAATGTATACGGGTAAATACACCCATGTGTTACACTTTATGTCCCTTTGTCAGCATAAATGACGAGGACATGAGAAATATCCGTTATTTCCCCATCCTTCGGATGGAGGATGGATGACAGCAGATTTAAATTAATGTCTAATGGCGATTTAATCCTGATTTCAACATTATTAATTTAATGAGGAATTTACTGATGTTATTGCATTTCGTTGAAGTCGTCCATGAGGTAAATATCCGAGACCATGGATAACAGAAAAAAAAATACATGTACTATTTTCAGAAATGTGTAGTGTTGTATATACGAAATGTTTTGGGTATTAGCCGTGTACCAAGGATACTGAAAATAACTCCTCTTTTTAGAAATGTTACTGTGAAAATAATTACTGTTTTTTAGAAATAAGTATTTTATACGTGTAGAGTGGGGTATTAGTCATGTAAATAGATATGAGGTACATCTATAGTTCATGCAGTTCGATCAAAAAAATACATCCTAAATTTGTAGCAATTCAGAAGCTATGTAAATTCAAATTTATCACCGATTTATTTCATTTTTTATATTTTATGTACACTATAAATCAACTCTTTTGGCAAATCAAGTGTTAACACAAGTTTGGGATTATTTCTAAGCCGGGGAGAATCTACTCGTATTAGGACATTTCTCCCAATATCAGAAGCTTACGCCCACTACGGTATTCTGTACATCTTAATCTTAAAAATTACTGAAATGCATGTACTGTCGACGGAACGTTAAGACCTATTCAATAAACAGACAGCATTCTGCATCTGATATTCATTTATGCCCATTTATCCAGTGAGTCTCCAGACCAATTATTACCACATTATTTAATAATGGAACATCGTTTGTTGGTAAAACAAGATAGAATATTTTATTTCGAATTGTACAAAGTACATCGTCTTCCACACGATATATATATTTCATCCAAAATATAACTTGGAAAGACATACATAACATCCACAATATGTATATCTAATGCATTTAAATAATATACATGTGTCATGTGAGAAAAGGGAAAAAAAAGAAACACACACACACACAACACACACACACACCAATAATAAAAGACGGTGAAGATAACAAAAATGTAAGTATATATTGATCTATATAAAGATAAATATAATTTCCAGTCTGTTTTATTTCTAATTTTACCCAAGTTCTTACGAGAATGTAGGGAAGCGTTCAATATATAATACTGTATTCATAATAGCAATTACATATAAAACTAGATGTCATTCGTTTAAACGAATGATAGGACTTTCTGCAACATCTGCTTTATATAGAATATATATAGAAGATGACATAATAGATAATCTGTCCAAATTGCAACTTTCTATCTCCTCTATTTCTATATAAAATAGCACAAATAGAACACATTCTGTGAATTTTAATAAAAGTCCGCCCATATCTTGCACATGTAGTTTACATACAAAATTTATACTATGTCATATGACATGAAAGAAAAATGAATCAGTGTTCAAATGTAAGTTTCTAACTTTCATCACACATAGAATTTCATCACTCCAGCTCAGTTTTAACCTTGTTTAATTTTAGCCTCAGTAGGAAGAAGTATTGAATATTTGTATAGTGCTATATCCTTTCGACACCTGTAACGTAGTTAAACGTATTTAGCGATTTTGGCGTGTTTGGGCTTCCGTAGTTTTGCCATAAATTCCTGGAATTTCGAACTATGGTGATATTTTGAAAGGTAACATCCCAGCCTACAAACTGATGCAATATGAATATCGTTAGCATAACAATGCAGTTTTTAGATGGTCTAAAATGTGGGGCTGCGTGTGAATTTTTCAAGGCTTGCAAATTGCTCGCTAGCTACATAGTGTTGCAAATACGGATTTTTGTCTTGTGCCGTTGTACATGTATTAACTTCAATGCTTATTTTGGAAACAGTCAACATTCGACAAAAAAAAAAACCCAACAAAATCAAGATATAGCCCATCAATTGCATTTTTTTTTTTTTTTTTTTTTTTATTTTTTTTTAATTGCGCAATATTTAAGTTGGACCCCGCGGTTTTTAAATTTTTTTCCAATTTCAATAAACTTCGTACCGTTAGAAAGCTCTTAAAACATGCTACATTTTATACGCATAATGTATAAACTTATCTTCAGTCGTTTCTGAGATATTGACTGTTAAACCTCAAGAAAACAGCATATTATCAGCAAAATTAGCTTCATTTCATTTAGTTTTTTTGCTTATAACTTTGTATTGCGTAAACTAATTTTAATAAACTAAATATCTTTGGAAACGTCAATTATTCAGCTATAATTCTTATTCATACATATATTTACAAAAATCGATCTTTATTGAGATATGGCTACATATATGCAGTAGGGGTGAAATCAAAATTTCCTCACGTGCCTAATAACCCATAAAAATTTCATCGTCCTAGGACTATTGCAACATATTAAAATAAGCGTTTGGTTAGGAAGAAGAAAAGAATAATAATAATAAACAAATGACGTCACGTGACGTCATATGACGTTTATTTTCACATAATTGTTAAGACACCCAGAGACCTACTAACTGACAAAATTTCAACTTTCTATCTCAAATAGGACAGTTTTTATAAGCATTTAAATATTGACGTCATTGGTTCTAATCTTGGATCCGCCATATGTGCTTGGACTTTTCGAATTTTGAAAAACGGACACCGGTATACACAATAAGAACGTAATATACACATTCTGTGAAAATTTGATGAAAATCGGCCCATTAATAATGGCTCTGGACCGTGTACAAACTTTTGTAGTCAATTTCAAATGTGACGTCATATGACGGCATAGGCTTCGGAAAACCATTGAAATCGAAATTTCAGCATCTGAATCATTTGTCATTAAATTTTCATTGCCCTTCGACAATTTCAACATATAGAAATACTCTTGTTAATATTAGAAATACATTATCATATAATGACGTCACGTAACGTCATATGACGTTTATTTTCACAAAATCTTTAAGACTCTTAGAGACCTATATACTGACCAAATATCACTTTTCTATCTCAAATAGGAAAGATTTTATAAGCATTTAAAAATTTACGACCTCGGTTCGAATCTTGAATTCGCTATAGAACCATGGACTTTTCGGATTTTGAAAAACGGACACCGAGATGCACAACTAGAACTGAATATACACATTCTGTGAAAGTTTGAGGAAAATCGGCCCATTATTAATGGCTCTGGACCGTGTACAAACTTTCGTAGTCAATTTCAAATGTGACGTCATATGACGTCATAGGCTTCTGAAAATCACTGAAATCGAAATTTCAGCATCTGAAGCATGCGGCATAAAATTTTCATTGCCCTTCAAAAATTTCAACATATAGAAATAATCTTGTTAGAATCATATAATGACGTCACGTGACGTCATATGACGTTTATTTTCACAAAATGTTTAAGACTCCCAGAGACCTATATACTGACCAAATATCACTTTTCTATCTCAAATAGGACCGATTTTATAAGCATTTAAAAATTTACGACCTTGGTTCGAATCTTGAATTCGCTATAGAACCATGGACTTTTCGAATTTTGAAAAACGGACACGAAGATGCACAACTAGAACTTAATATACACATTCTGTGAAAATTTGATGAAAATCGGTTCATAAACAATGGCTGTAGACCGATTTAAAAAATAGAAAAAATAGAATTAAAACTTAAATTTAAAAAAAAAACCAAATTTTTTATATTTCAAGTGTGACGTCATATGAGTCAAGGATATAAAATCATAAAAATGTCCTTAAATTTTTTATACATTATCATATAATGACGTCACGTGACGTCATATGACATTTATTTTCACAAAATGTTTAAAACTTCTAGAGACCTATATACTGACTAAATATCAACTTTCTATCCTACATAGGACAGATTTTATAAGCATTTAAAAATTTACGACCTTGGTTCGAATCTTGGATTCGCTATAGAACCATGGACTTTTCGAATTTTGAAAAACGGACACCGGGATGCACAACTAGAGCCTAACATACACATTCTGTGAAATTTTGATGAAAATCGGTCCATAAATAATGGCTGTAGACCGCGAACAAACTTTTTCACGTGACGTCAAATCTGACGTTATGTGACGTCATATGAATATGAAATTCATTGCATTCGAAAGCTTATGGTTTGAAATATATGCCATAAAATTTTCATTGTTCTGGGCCATTGGCAACATACCGAAATTAACACAAATACAAGAGGAAGAAAAAAAGAATAAGAATAAGAACTAGATGTCATTCGTCAATACGAATGATAGGACTTTCTGCAACCTGTGTTAATGCAAAAAGCAGGAGATAGAAGTTTCATGTAATGACTCACCTCTGGTAGTATTTCATGTTCATGCTGAACAATTGACATTATATTCCGCGAAAAATAAGCGTTTAGTTACGAAGAAATAAAAAAAAAGTAACAGTAGTAGTAGTATGCTTATGACGTCATATGACGTCACGACTCAAAATATATGTAGAAATTATGCAGAACTGCAAACTGTGTAAGTTTCAACTTTCTATCTCATCCCGAAGTTCTTTAACCCTAAAATGAAATTTTTGGTCCGATGTTCGAATCTTATTTCAGCCACAATACTTCGGTTTTTCGGAATTAAGGTTAGCTGACAAAATATTCACACCTTAGTTTCAAGATGTACCATCTGTAAAAATTTGAAGAAAATCTGACCATAAATGGCGGCTGTAGAGCGCGAAAATCATTTTTCACTTTTTTTAGCTCTGACGTCACGTGACGTCATAGGGTGCTGAAAATGCTGTTGCTCAAAAGCGCATACTTTACTGTCATAACTCTGAAATTTTCATATTTGAACAACTGGCATCATGTCGGAATCATTGCCCTAAAATAAAAATTGAAAAGAATGCTTATGACGTCACATGACGTCATATGACGTCAGGAATCAAAATATAGTAGAAATTCTGCAGAACTGCAAACTGTGTAAGTTTCAACTTTCTATCTCATCCTGAAGCTCTTTAATCCTAAAATGAAATTTTCGGTCCTATGTTCGAATCTTATTTCAGCCACAGAACTTCGGTCTTTCGGAATTTCGGTTAGCTGACAGGATATGCACACCTTAGTTTCAAGATGTACCATCTGTAAAAATTTGAAGAAAATCCGACTATAAATGACGGCTGTAGAGCGCAAACACCATTTTTCACTATTTTTAGCTGTGACGTCATGTGACGTCATAGGCTGCTGACAATCATTGAAAACAACATTTCCTTACGTGACTAATAACCCATAAAAATTTCATGGTCCTAGGACTATTGCAACATATTAAAATAAGCGTTTAGTTAGGAAGAAGAAAAGAATAATAATAATTAAAAAAAATGACGTCACGTGACGTCATATGACGTTTATTTTCACATAATTGTTAGACACCCAGAGACCTACTAACTGACAAAATTTCAACTTTCTATCTCAAATAGGACAGTTTTTATAAGCATTTAAATATTGACGTCCTTGGTTCGAATCTTGGATCCGCCATAGATGCTTGGACTTTTCGAATTTTGAAAAACGGACACCGGTTTACACAATAAGAACGTAATAATAAAAATCGGCCCATTAATAATGGCTCTGTACCGTGTACAATCTTTCGTAGTCAATTTCAAATTTGACGTCATATGACGTCATAGGCTCCTGAAAATCATTGAAATCGAAATTTCCGCGTCTGAATCATTTGTCATTAAATTTTCATTGCCCTTCGACAATTTCAACATATAGAAATACTCTTATTAATATTAGAAATACATTTTCATATAATGACGTCAAGTGACGTCATGTGACGTTTATTTTCACAAAATGTTTAAGACTCCCAGAGACCTATATACTGACCAAATATTACTTTTCTATCTCAAATAAATCCTATTTTATATGCATTTAAAAATTTACGACCTTGGTTCGAATCTTGAACTATGGTGATATTTTGAAAGGTAACATCCCAGCCTACAAACTGATGCAATATGAATATCGTTAGCATAACAATGCAGTTTTTAGATGGTCTAAAATGTGGGGCTGCGTGTGAATTTTTCAAGGCTTGCAAACTGCTCGCTAGCTACATAGTGTTGCAAATCAAATACGGATTTTTGTCTTGTGCCGTTGTACATGTATTAACTTCAATGCTTATTTTGGAAACAGTCAACATTCGACAAAAAACAAAAACAAAATCAAGATATAGCCTATCAATTGCAATTTGATATATATATATATATATATATATTTTTTTTTTTTAAGTCGTTGCGCAAGTATTTAAGCTTGGTGACCCCTGCGCGTGACCTTTTCCATATTTTTATATTTTATATGCATAATGTATAAACTTATCTTCAGTCGTTTCTGAGATATTGACTGTTAAACCTCAAGAAAACAGCATATGATCAGCAAAATTAGCTTCATTTCATTTAGTTTTTTTGCTTATAACTTTGTATTGCGTAAAACCAATTTTAATTAACTAAATATCTTTGGAAACGTCAATTATTCAGCTATAATTCTTATTCATACAATATTTACAAAAATCGATATTTATTGAGATATGGCTACATATATGCAGTAGGGGTGAAATCAAAATTTCCTCACGTGCCTAATAACCCATAAAAATTTCATCGTCCTAGGACTATTGCAACATATTAAAATTAGCGTTTAGTTAGGAAGAAGAAAAGAATAATAATAATAAACAAATGACGTCACGTGACGTCATATGACGTTTATTTTCACATAATTGTTAAGACACCTAGAGACCTACTAACTGACAAAATTTCAACTTTCTATCTCAAATAGGACAGTTTTTATAAGCATTTAAATATTGACGTCATTGGTTCGAATCTTGGATCCGCCATATATGCTTGGACTTTTCGAATTTTGAAAAACGGACACCGGTTTACACAATAAGAACGTAATATACACATTCTGTGAAAATTTGATGAAAATCGGCCCATTAATAATGGCTCTAGACCGTGTACAAACTTTTGTAGTCAATTTCAAATGTGACGTCATATGACGTCATAGGCTTCTGAAAATCATTGAAATCGAAATTTTAGCGTCTGAATCATTTGTCTTTAATTTTCATTGCCCTTCGACAATTTCAACATATAGAAATACTCTTGTTAATATTAGAAATACATTATCATATAATGACGTCACGTGACGTCATATGACATTTATTTTCACAAAATGTTTAAAACTTCTAGAGACGTATATACTGACTAAATATCAACTTTCTATCTTAAATAGGACAGATTTTATAAGCATTTAAAAAATTTACGACCTTGGTTCGAATCTTGGATCCGCTATAGAACCATGGACTTTTCGAATTTTGAAAAACGGACACCGGGATGCACAACTAGAACTTAATATACACATTCTGTGAAAATTTGATGGAAATCGGTTCTTAAACAATAGCTCTGGACCGCGTACAAACTTTTGTTGCATATTTCAAATGTGACGTCATATGACATCATAGGCATATGAAAATCATAGAAATCAAACTTTCAGCGATTGAAGCATGTTTCATTAAATTTTCATTGCCCTTCGACAATTTCAACATATAGAAATACTCTTGGTAATATTAGAAATACATTATCATATAATGACGTCACGTGACGTCATATGACATTTATTTTCACAAAATGTTTAAAACTTCTAGAGACCTATATACTGACTAAAAATCAACTTTCTATCTTAAATAGGACAGATTTTATAAGCATTTAAAAAATTTACGACCTTGGTTCGAATCTTGGATCCGCTATAGAACCATGGACTTTACGAATTTTGAAAAACCGACACCGGGATGCACAACTAGAACTTAATATACACATTCTGTGAAAATTTGATGAAAATCGGTTCATAAACAATGGCTCTGGACCGCGTACAAACTTTTGTTGCATATTTCAAGTGTGACGTCATATGACGTCATAGGCATATGAAAATCATAAAATAAACTTTCACGATTGAAATTTTCCCTTAAAATTTAAGAAATACTCTTGTTAATATTAGAAATACATTATCATATAATGACGTGTGACGTCATATGACATTTATTTTCACAAAATGTTTAAAACTTCTAGAGACCTATATACTGACTAAATATCAACATTCTATCTTAAATAGTACATATTTAATAAGCATTTAAAAAATTTACGACCTTGGTTCGAATCTTGGATTCGCTATAGAACCATGGACTTTTCGAATTTTGAAAAACCGACACCGGGATGCACAACTAGAACTTAATATACACATTCTGTGAAAATTTGATGAAAATCGGTTCACAAACAATGGCTGTAGACCGCGTACAAACTTTTGTAGCATATTTCAAATGTGACGTCATATGACGTCATAGGCATATGAATATCATAGAAATCAAAATTTCATCGCATCAAGTATATGCCATTAAAATTTCATGGCCCTGGGACCATTGCAACATGCTTAAATTAACGCTCAGTTTGGAAGAAAAAAAGAATAAGAAGAACTAGATGTCATTCGTCTAAACGAATGATAGGACTTTCTGTAACCTGTGTTAATGCAAAAAGCAGGAGATAGAAGTTTCATGTAATGTATCACCTCTGGTAGGATTTCATGTTCATGGTGATTAATTGACATTATATTATAAATAAGCGTTTAGTTACGAAGAAAAAAAAGAAAGTAGCACTAGTAGTAGTATGCTTATGACGTCATATGACGTCACGACTCAAAATATATTAAGAAATTCTGCAGAACTGCAAACTGTGTAAGTTTCAACTTTCTATCTCATCCCGAAGTTCTTTAGCCCTAAAATGAAATTTTTGGTCCTATGTTCGAATCTTACTTCAGCCACAATACTTCGATTTTTCGGAATTAAGGTTAGCTGACAAAATATTCACACCTTAGTTTCAAGATGTACCATCTGTAAAAATTTGAAGAAAATCTCATCATAAATGGCGGCTGTAGAGCGCGAACACCATTTTTCACTATTTTTAGCTCTGACGTCACGTGACGTCATAGGGTGTTGAAAATGCTGTTGCTTAAAAGCGCATACTTTACTGCAATAACTCTGAAATTTTCATTATTCTGAACAATTGTCATCATGTCGAAATCATTGCCCCAAATTAAAAATAAGTGGTATGCTTATGACGTCCTATGACGTCACGATTCAAAATATTTGTAGAAATAATGCAGAACTGCAAACTGTGCAAGTTTCAACTTTCTATCTCATCCTGAAGCTCTTCAATCCTAAAATGAAATTTTTGGTCCTATGTTCGAATCTTACTTCAGCCACAGAACTTCGGTTTTTCGGAATTTCGGTAAGCTGGCAGGATATGTACACCTTAGTTTCAAGTTATACCATCTGTGAAAATTACAAGAAAAATCCGACCATAAATGGCGGCAGTAGAGCGCGAACACCATTGTTCAATATTTTTAGCTCTGACGTCACATGACGTCATAGGGTGCTGAAGATGCTTTTGTTCAAAAACGCATACTTTACAGTCATGACTCTAAAATCTTCATTATTCTGAACAACTGGCATCATGTCGAAATCATTGCCCTAAAATGAAAATTAAGAAGTATGCTTATGACGTCATATGACGTCATTTGACGTCACGACTCAATATATGTATAGAAATTCTTTAGAAATGCAAACTGTGTAAGATTCAACTTTCTATCTAATCCTGAAGCTCTTTTATCCTAAAATGAAATTTTCGGTCCTATGTTCGAATCTTATTTCAGCCACAGAACTTCGGTCTTTCGGAATTTCGGTTAGCTGACAGGATATGCACACCTTTGATTCAAGATGTACCATCTGTGAAAATATGAAGAAAATCCGACCATAAATGACGGCTGTAGAGCGCGAAAACCATTTTACACTATTTTTAGCTGTGACGTCATGTGACGTCATAGGGTGCTGAAGATGCTTTTGTTCAAAAGCGCATTCTTTACTGTAATAACTCTGAAATTTTCATTATTCTGAACAACTGGCATCATATCGAAATCATTGCACTAAAATGAAAAATAAGAAGTATGCCTATGACGTCACATGACGTTATATGACGTCACGACTGAAAATATATGTAGAAATTCTGCAGAACTGCAAACTGTGTAAGTTTCAACTTTCTATCTCATCCTGAAGCTCTTTAATCCTAAAATGAAATTTTCGGTCCTTTGTTCGAATCTTATTTCAGCCACAGAACTTCGGTCTATCGGAAATTCGGTTAGCTGGCAGGATATGCACACCTTTGATTCAAGATGTACCATCTGTGAAAATATGAAGAAAATCCGACCATAAATGACGGCTGTAGAGCGCGAACACCATTTTACACTATTTTTAGCTGTGACGTCATGTGACGTCATAGGGTGCTGAAGATGCTTTTGTTCAAAAGCGCATTCTTTACTGTAATAACTCTGAAATTTTCATTATTCTGAACAACTGGCATCATATCGAAATCATTGCACTAAAATGAAAAATAAGAAGTATGCCTATGACGTCACATGACGTTATATGACGTCACGACTGAAATATTTGTAGAAATACTGCAGAACTGCAAACTGTGTAAGTTTCAACTTTCTATCTCATCCTGAAGCTCTTTAATCCTAAAATGAAATTTTCGGTCCTATGTTCGAATCTTATTTCAGCCACAGAACTTTGGTCTTTCGGAAATTCGGTTAGCTGGCAGGATATGCACACCTTTGATTCAAGATGTACCATCTGTGAAAAAAAAAAACCATAAATGACGGCTGAGCGCGAACACCATTTTTCACTATTGTCCCATAAAAATTTATCGTTAAAAAGAATAATAATAACTAGATTTCATTCGTTGATACGAATGATAGGACTTTCTGCTAAAATTGGAAAATATTAAGATTTATTCCGTTAGAAAGACTATATATTAAATTCTCTACCTTTTACTTATTATTATTTTTTTTTTCGTATGGACTTCTTTTAGCTTTGACGTCACATGACGTCACAGGGTGCTGAAAATTCTTTTGTTCAAAAGCGCATACTTTACTGTCGTAACTCTGAAATTTTCATTATTCTGAACAACTGGCAACAGGTCAAAATCATTGCCTTAAAATGAAAATTAAGAAGTATGCTTATGACGTCACATGACGTCATATGACGTCAAGACTCAAAATATATGTAGAAATTCTGCAGAACTGCAAACTGTGCTAGTTTCAACTTTCTATCTCATCCTGAAGCTCTTTAATCCTAAAATGAAATTTTCGGTCCTATGTTCGAATCTTATTTAAGCCACAGAACTTTGGTCTTTCGGAATTTCGGTTAGCTGACAGGATATGCACACCTTAGTTTAGACAAGTACCATCTGTGAACATTTGAAGAAAATCCGACCATAAATGACGGCTGTAGAGCGCGAACACCATTTTTCACTATTTTTAGCTGTGACGTCATGTGACGTCATAGGGTGCTGAAGAAGTTTTTTTTCAAAAGCGCATACATTACTGTCATAACTCTGAAATTTTCATTATTCTGAACAACTGGCATCATGTCAAAATTATTGCCCTAAAATGAAAATTAAGAAGTATGCCTATGACGTCACATGACGTCATATGACGTCACGACTCAAAATATATGTAGAAATTCTGCAGAACTGCAAACTGTGTAAGTTTCAACTTTCTATCTCATCCTGAAGCTCTTTAATCATAAAATGAAATTTTCGGTCCTATGTTCGAATCTTATTTAAGCCACAGAACTTCGGTCTTTCGGAATTTTGGTTAGCTGACAGGATATACACACCTTTGATTCAAGATGTACCATCTGTGAAAATTTGAAGAAAATCCGACCATAAATGACGGCTGTAGAGCGCGAACACCATTTTTCACTATTTTTAGCTGTGACGTCATATGGCGTCATAGGGTACTGAAGATGCTTTTGTTAAAAAGCGAATACTTTACTCTCGTGACTCTGAAATTTTCATTATTCTGAACAACTGGCATCATGTCGAAATCATTGCCCTAAAATGAAAATTAAGAAGTATGCCTATGACGTCACATGACGTCATATGACGTCACGACTCAAAATATTTGTAGAAATTCTGCAAAACTGCAAACTGTGTAAGTTTCAACTTTCTATCTCATCCTGAAGCTCTTTAATCCTAAAATGAAATTTTCGGTCCTATGTTCGAATCTTATTTAAGCCACAGAACATCGGCCTTTCGGAATTTCGGTTAGCTGACAAACTATTCACACCTTAGTTTCAAGATGTACCATCTGTGAAAATTTGAAGAAAATCCGACTAAAAATGACGGCTGTAGAGCGCAAACACCATTTTTCACTATTTTTAGCTGTATCGTCATGTGACGTCATAGGCTGCTGACAATCATTGAAAACAAAATTTCCTCACATCACTAATAACCCATAAAAATTTCATGGTCCTAGGACTATTGCAACATATTATAATAAGCGTTTAGTTAGGAAGAAGAAAAGAATAATAATGATAAAAAATGACGTCACGTGACGTCATATGACGTTTATTTTCACATAATTGTTAGACACCCAGAGACCTACTAACTGACAAAATTTCAACTTTCTATCTCAAATAGGACAGTTTTTATAAGCATTTAAAAATTGACGTCCTTGGTTCGAATCTTAGATCCGCCATAGATGCTTGGACTTTTTGAATTTTGAAAAACGGACACAGGTATACACAATAAGAACGTAATATACACATTCTGTGAAAATTTGATAAAAATCGGCCCATTAATAATGGCTCTGGACCGTGTACAAACTTTCGTAGTCAATTTCAAATGTGACGTCATATGACGTCATAGGCTCCTGAAAATCATTGAAATCGAAATTTCAGCATCTGAATCATTGTCATTAAATTTTCATTGCACTTCGACAATTTCAACATATAGAAATACTCTTATTAATATTAGAAATACATTATCATATAATGACGTCACGTGACGTCATGTGACGTTTATTTTCACAAAATGTTTAAGACTCCCAGAGGCCTATACACTGACCCAATATCACTTTTCTATCTAAAATAAATCCGATTTTATAAGCATTTAAAAATTTACGACCTTGGTTCGAATCTTGAATTCGCTATAGAACCATGGACTTTTCGAATTTAGAAAAACGGACACCGAGATGCACAACTAGAACTTAATATACACAATCTGTGAAAATTTGATGAAAATCGGTTCATAAACAATGGCTGTAGACCGCGTACAAACTTTTGTTGCATATTTCAAGTGTGACGTCATATGACGTCATAGGCATATGAAGATTATAGAAATCAAAAATTCAGCCTTTGAAGCATGTGTCATTAAATTTTCATTGCCCTTCGACAATTTCAACATATAGAAATATTCTTGTTAATATTAGAAATACATTATCATATAATGACGTCACGTGACGTCATATGACATTTATTTTCATAAATATGTTTAAAACTTCTAGAGACCTATATACTGACTAAATATCAACTTTCTATCTTAAATAGGACAGATTTTATAAGCCTTTAAAAATTTACGACCTTGGTTCGAATCTTGGATTCGCTATAGAACCATGGACTTTTCGAATTTTGACAAACGGACATAGGGATGCACAACTAGAACCTAACATACACATTCTGTGAAATTTTGATGAAAGTCGGTCCAGAAATAATGGCTGTAGACCGCGTACAAACTTTTTCACCTGACGTCACATCTGACGTAATATGACGTCGTATGAATATAAAATTCATTGCATCTGAAAGCTCATGGTTTGAAATATAAGACATAAAATTTTCATTGTTCTGAGTCAGTGGCAACACCTCGAAATTAACACAAATATAAGAGGAAGAAAAAAAGAATAAGAAGAAGAAGAACTAGATGTCATTCGTTTAAACGAATGATAGGACTTTCTGCAACATCTGCTTTATATAGAATATATATAGAAGATGACATAATAGATAATCTGTCCAAATTGCAACTTTCTATCTCCTCTATTTCTATATAAAATAGCACAAATAGAACACATTCTGTGAATTTTAATAAAAGTCCGCCCATATCTTGCACATGTAGTTTACATACAAAATTTATACTATGTCATATGACATGAAAGAAAAATGAATCAGTGTTCAAATGTAAGTTTCTAACTTTCATCACACATAGAATTTCATCACTCCAGCTCAGTTGTAACCTTGTTTAATTTTAGCCTCAGTAGGAAGAAGTATTGAATATTTGTATAGTGCTATATCCTTTCGACACCTGTAACGTAGTTAAACGTATTTAGCGATTTTGGCGTGTTTGGGCTTCCGTAGTTTTGCCATAAATTCCTGGAATTTCGAACTATGGTGATATTTTGAAAGGTAACATCCCAGCCTACAAACTGATGCAATATGAATATCGTTAGCATAACAATGCAGTTTTTAGATGGTCTAAAATGTGGGGCTGCGTGTGAATTTTTCAAGGCTTGCAAACTGCTCGCTAGCTACATAGTGTTGCAAATACGGATTTTTGTCTTGTGCCGTTGTACATGTATTAACTTCAATGCTTATTTTGGAAACAGTCAACATTCGACAAAAAAAAAACAACAAACAAAATCAAGATATAGCCCATCAATTGCAATTTTTTTTTCGTCGTTGCGCAAGTATTTAAGCTTGGTGACCCCTGCGCGTGACCTTTTCCATATTTTTATGATGCATGATTATGAAATATCTTATTTTCCATGTAACTTTCTTATATGAAGTCCAATTTCAATAAACTTGGTACCGTTAGAAAGCTCTTAAAACATGCTACATTTTATACGCATAATGTATAAACTTATCTTCAGTCGTTTCTGAGATATTGACTGTTAAACCTCAAGAAAACAGCATATGATCAGCAAAATTAGCTTCATTTCATTTAGTTTTTTTGCTTATAACTTTGTGTTGCGTAAACCAATTTTTAATAAACTAAATATTTTTGGAAACGTCAATTATTCAGCTATAATTCTTATTCATACATATATTTACAAAAATCGATATTTATTGAGATATGGCTACATATATGCAGTAGGGGTGAAATCAAACTTTCCTCACGCGCCTACTAACCCATAAAAATTTCATCGTCCTAGGACTATTGCAACATATTGAAATAAGCGTTTAGTTAGGAAGAAGAAAATAATAATAATAATAATAAAATGACGTCACGTGACGTCATATGACGTTTATTTTCACAAAATGTTTAAGACTCTCAGGGACCTATATACTGACCCAATATCATCTTTCTATCTCAAATAGGAAGGATTTTATAAGAATTTGAAAATGTACGACCTTGGTTCGAATCTTGAATTCGCTATAGAACCATGGACTTTTCGAATTTTGAAAAACGGACACCGGTATACACAACTAGAACTTAATATACACATTCTGTGAAAATTTGATGAAAATCGGTTCATAAACAATGGCTGTAGACTGCCTACAAACTTTTGTTGCATATTTCAAGTGTGACGTCACATGACGTCATAAGCATATGAAATTCATAGAACTCAAAATTTCAGCATTTGAAGCATATGTCCTTAAATTTTCATTGCCCTTCGACAATTTCAACATATAGAAATACCCTTGTTAATATTAGAAATACATTATCATATAATGACGTCACGTGACGTCATATGACATTTATTTTCACAAAATGTTTAAAACTTCTAGAGACCTATATACTGACTAAATATCAACTTGCTATCCTACATAGGACAGATTTTATAAGCATTTAAAAATTTACGACCTTGGTTCGAATCTTGGATTCGCTATAGAACCATGGACTTTTCGAATTTTGAAAAAAGGAAACCGGGATGCACAACTAGAGCCTAACATACACATTCTGTGAAATTTTGATGAAAATCGGTCTATAAATAATGGCTGTAGACCGCGAACAAACTTTTTCACCTGACGTCAAATCTGACGTTATGTGACGTCATATGAATATGAAATTCATTGTATTCGAAAGCTCATGGTTTGAAATATATGCCATAAAATTTTCATTGTTCTGGGCCATTGGCAACATACCGAAATTAACACAAATACAAGAGGAAGAAAAAAAGAATAAGAATAAGAATAACTAGATGTCATTCGTGAAAACGAATGATAGGACTTTCTGCAAGCTGTGTTAATGCAAAAAGCAGGAGATAGAAGTTTCATGTAATGACTCACCTCTGGTAGTATTTCATGTTCATGCTGAACAACTGATATTATATTCCGAAATTAATGCAAATGATCAGAACTAAGTATTAGTCGTGACGTCACATGACGTCATATGACGTCATAACTCTAAACATATGTAGAAATACTGCAGAACTGCAAACTGTTTAAGTTTCAACTTTCTATCTCATCCTGAAGCTCTCTAATCCTAAAATGAAATTTTCGGTCCTATGTTCGAATCTTATTTCAGCCACAGAACTTCGGTCTTTCGGAATTTCGGTTAGCTGACAGGATATGCACACCTAACTTTCAAGATGTACAATCTGTGAATATTTGAAGAAAATCCGACCATAAATGGCGACTGTAGAGCGTGAACACCATTTTTCACTATTTTAAGCTCTGACGTCATGTGACGTCATAGGGTACTGAAGATGCTTTGTTCAAAAGCGCATACTTTGCTTTCATAACTCTGAAATTTTCGTTATTCTGAACAACTGGCATCATGTCGAAATCATTGCCCTTAAATGAAAATTAAGAAGTATGCTTATGACGTCACATGACGTCATATGACGTCACGACTGAAAATGTTTGTAGAAATTTTGCAGAACTGCAAACTGTGTAAGTTTCAGCTTTCTTTCTCATCCTGAAGCTCTTTTATCCTAAAATGAAATTTTCGGTCCTATGTTCGAATCTTATTTCAGCCACAGAACTTCGGTCTTTCGGAATTTCGGTTAGCTGACAGGATATGCACACCTTTGATTCAAGATGTACCATCTGTGAAAATTTGAAGAAAATCCAACCATAAATGACGGCTGTAGATCGCGAAAACCTTTTTTCACTATTTTTAGCTCTGACATCACATGACGTCATAGGGTGCTGAAGATGCTTTTGTTCAAAAGCGCATACTTTCCTTTCATAACTCTGAAATTTTCATTATTCTGAACAATTGGCATCCTGTCGAAATCATTGCCCTAAAATGAAAATTAAGAAGTATGCTTATGACGTCACATGACGTCATATGACGTCATGACTCAAAATTTATTTAGGAATTCTGCAGAACTGCAAACTGTGTAAGTTTCAACTTTCTATCTCATCCTGAAGCTCTTTAATCGTTAAATGAAATTTTCGGTCCTATGTTCGAATCTTATTTAAGCCACAGAACTTCGGTCTTTCGGAATTTCGGTTAGTTGACAGGATATGCACACCTTAGTTTCATGATGTACCATCTGTGAAAATTTGAAGAAAATCCGACCATAAATGACGGCTGTAGAGCGCAAACACCATTTTTCATTATTTTTAGCTGTGACGTCATGTGACGTCATAGGGTGCTGAAGATGCTTTTGTTCAAAAGCGCATACCTTATTTTCATAACTCTGAAATTTTCATTATTCTGAACAACTGGCATCATGTCGAAATCATTGCCTTAAAATGAAAATTAAGAAGTATGCTTATGACGTCACATGACGTCATATGACGTCACGACTCAAGATATTTGTAGAAATTCTGCAGAACTGCAAACTGTGTAAGTTTCAACTTTCTATCTCATCCTGAAGCTCTTTAATCCTAAAATGAAATTTTCGGTCCTATGTTCGAATCTTATTTCAGCCAGAGAACTTCGGTCTTTCGGAATTTCGGTTAGCTGACAGGATATGCACACCTTTGATTCAGGATGTACCATCTGTGAAAATTGAAGAAAATCCGACCATAAATGACGGCTGTAGAGCGCGAACACCATTTTTAACTATTTTTAGCTGTGACGTCATGTGACGTCATAGGGTGCTGAAGATGCTTTTGTTCAAAAGCGCATACTTTACTTTCATAACTCTGAAATTTTCATTATTCTGAACAACTGGCATCATGTCAAAATCATTGCCCTAAAATGAAAATTAAGAAGTATGCTTATGATGTCACATGACGTCATATGACGTTCTGATTGAAAATATTTGTAGAAATTCTGCAGAACTGCAAACTGTGTAAGTTTCAACTTTCTATCTCATCCTGAAGCCCTTTAATCCTAAAATGAAATTTTCGGTCCTATGTTCGAATCTTATTTAAGCCACAGAACTTCGGTCTTTCGGAATTTCGGTTAGCTGACAGGATATGCACACCTTTGATTCAAGATGTACCATCTGTGAAAAATTGAAGAAAATCCGACCATAAATGACGGCTGTAGAGCGCGAACACCATTTTTCACTATTTTTAGCTGTGACGTCATGTGACGTCATAGGGTGCTGAAAATCATTGAAATCAAAATTTCCTGACGTGACTAATATGCCATTAAAATTTCATCGTCCTAGGTCCATTGCAACATATAAAAATAAGCGTTTAGTTAGGAAGAAGAAAAGAATAATAACTAGACTTCTTTTGTTCTGGACAAAAGAAAGGGCTTTCTGCACTGCAAACCATGTCAAACCTGATCATACTTATTTAGTTTTCTGAAATACACCATCTTCAAAAATTGAAGAAAATCCGTCCCGAATTGATAGCTGTAGAGTGCAAACATAAATAAATAGCAGAGGAAATCTGTGATGTCATATAACATAATTTAAATTTTAAAGTCATTGCATTCAAAAGGGAATATGTTTCTTTGTTTTCAGTTATAATTTTAATTTTAAAGTGACAATGACAATGTGAAATCTAGATTTTTTCAATATTAAAAGGGGCATAACTCCTGACCTAATATCAATTTTAATTTAGACTGGGAAAAAAATGTAGGCCTCTAGAGTATTCACAAGATTTTTCTAAGATTTTCCCTGGTGACCTAGTTTTTGACCCATGAACCCAATTTCGAACTCATCGAGATATCATGTAGACAAACATCCTGACAAATTTATAAGATGGGAAAACTGTGGCCTGTAGAGTGTTCACAATGTTTTTCTAAATTTTTAACTAGTGACCTGTTTTTTGACCCCACATGCCCAATTTCAAACTCGTCCGAGATATCATAAAGACAAACATCCTGACCAAGATTCATGAAGATTGGGACAAAACTGTGGCCTCTAGAGTGTTCACAAGCAATTGTTGACGACGGACGACTGACGACGCACGACGGACAAAAGGCGACCAGAAAAGCTCACCCGAGCACAAGTGCTCGGGTGAGCTAAAAGGAAAGGCCTTTATATTTCCAACATTTCACGTGTTTCATGTTTCAACTTTTCTGTTACATGCTCTAAGATATAGAAAGTTATTTTTCAAAGAAACGGCAAAAAAGTCGGCAAAACGATGTTCATGTCTATTATTGCCCTTCGACAAATAACTTTATAATTAATGGTCCGATCATTAAAATCTGCATATCATTAGAACCGCATTGCATCTCGCTAATAATACTGTTCCTTATGTTATTTTCAAAAATTAATAGTTTCTTAGAAAAAAAACAATCAAATGATAGGGACTAACTGCAGAAATGCATGAAAGAACGGTTTAAATGAATTCTTATTTCTCATCTAACTTCCTTATAGGATATCCGATGTCCAATTTTCAAACGCAAGGTACCATTAGAAAGGCCTTTAAATTTCCAACATTTCACGTGTTTCATGTTTCAACTTTTCTATTACGGGCTCTGAGATATAGAAAGTTATTTTTAAAGAAAACGGCAAAAATCGGCAAAAAGATGTTCATGTCTATTATTGCCTTTCGACAAATAACTTTATAATTTATGGTCCGATCATTAAAATCTGCATACCATTAGAACCACATTACATCATGCAAAAAAAAAAAAAAAAAAAAAAAATGTATGTTGTTTTTAAAAAATCATTAGTTTCTTCGAAAAAAAAAGGAATCAAGTGATCGGGACTTACTGCGGGAGTGCATGAAAGAACGGTTTTACTGCATTCTTAGTTTTCATGTAACTTCCTTATATTAGGTCCAATTTTAAAAAGCTAGGTACCGTTAGAAAGGTCTTTTCATTTCCCACAATTCCCTCGCTTCATAATTGTATGTATCTTCAAACACTTTGTAGCTACGGACGTTTAAACCTTGAGCATACGGCAAAAATCGGGGATAAATATGTTCATATCGTTTTGTTTTTCCTTATAACTTAATGAATATTAGGTCAATCTTTAAAATTTAAACACCAAAAGAACGGCCGGACATTGATCTACAAACTATATTCATACTCTTATTAACAAAAATCAATAATTATCGAGATATAAGTAGTTAAGTGCGCTTAGGGTTGCAGCATTTTTGTTTTTCTGTAATAACTCAACTGATTCAACCCCGATCTTCAAAAACTATATATCGTCTGAAAGGCATTTCAAAGCACTACAAATTATATGCATAGTGTCTCGATAAAATATTTTTATTTTTTGAGATATTTAAGGCCGAAGAAAAAACCGATAATTGACATGTGACCTTGACCTTAGCTATTTCCCGGAAGCGGAAGTGACTGATGACAATAAGAGGCTATGTTGCACCTTCAGTGAAAATTTTATGCAAATCGGTCAAAAACTTTGTCTTCCAGTGCTAAAAACCGTATATTTTGGATAAAAAATTTGATAACGCGTCATGACGTCATTTTACGTCATACGACGTCAATTTTCTTAGAACTGAAAGAAATCAATAGGACAAATATTCTGTCCAAATTTCATGTTTCTAGCTTATCTGAGTGCTTCGTAATACATCAATACATTTTCTGGTCCAAAGTTCGAAACTTGGTTCAGCCATAGATCCTTGATCTTTTCAAATATTGCAAAACGTATATAATGCTGCACAACAAGAACATAATATATACATTCTGTGAAAAAATCAAGTAAATCGGTCCAATCATGACGGCTGTAGAGTGCGAACAAGCTTTTGTAGCTTTTTTCAGCACTGACGTCATGTGACGTCACATGAAGAAAAAAAATATGACGATCAAAAGCGCCAAAGTCACTGTGCATACTATTAAAATTTCATGCTGCTAGCTCATCGACAACCTGTTTTAATTTGAACCTCAAAAGGAAAAAAAATTTAAAAATGATAGGACTTTCTGCAACATCTGCTTTATATAGTATATATAGAAGATGACATAATAGATAATCTGTCCAAATTGCAATTTTCTATCTCCTCTATTTCTATATAAAATAGCACAAATAGAACACATTCTGTGAATTTTAATAAAAGTCCGCCCATATCTTGCACATGTAGTTTACATACAAAATTTATACTATGTCATATGACATGAAAGAAAAATGAAACAGTGTTCAAATGTAAGTTTCTAACTTTCATCACACATAGAATTTCATCACTCCAGCTCAGTTGTAACCTTGTTTAATTTTAGCCTCAGTAGGAAGAAGTATTGAATATTTGTATAGTGCTATATCCTTTCGACACCTGTAACGTAGTTAAACGTATTTAGCGATTTTGGCGTGTTTGGGCTTCCGTAGTTTTGCCATAAATTCCTGGAATTTCGAACTATGGTGATATTTTGAAAGGTAACATCCCAGCCTACAAACTGATGCAATATGAATATCGTTAGCATAACAATGCAGTTTTTAGATGGTCTAAAATGTGGGGCTGCGTGTGAATTTTTCAAGGCTTGCAAACTGCTCGCTAGCTACATAGTGTTGCAAATACGGATTTTTGTCTTGTGCCGTTGTACATGTATTAATTTCAATGCTTATTTTGGAAACAGTCAACATTCGACAAAAAAAAAAATCAAAAAAAATCAAGATATAGCCCATCAATTGCAATTTGATGTTGTTGTTTTTTTTTTTTTTTTTTTTTGTTTTTTTTTTAATGTTAATTTAACCCCTTTTTTTTCCTTAAAAAAAACATTTTATATGCATAATGTATAAACTTATCTTCAGTCGTTTCTGAGATATTGACTGTTAAACTTCAAGAAAGCAGCATATTATCAGCAAAATTAGCTTCATTTCATTTAGCTTTTTTGCTTATAACTTTGTAATGCGAAAACCAATTTAATAAACTAAATATCTTTGGAAACGTCAATTATTCAGCTATAATTCTTATTCATACATATATTTACAAAAATCGATATTTATTGAGATATGGCTACATATATGCAGTAGGGGTGAAATCAAAATTTCCTCACGTGCCTAATAACCCATAAAAATTTCATCGTCCTACGACTATTGCAACATATTAAAATAAGCGTTTAGTTAGGAAGAAGAAAAGAATAATAATAATAAACAAATGACGTCACGTGACGTCATATGACGTTTATTTTCACATAATTGTTAAGACACCCAGAGACCTACTAACTGACAAAATTTCAACTTTCTATCTCAAATAGGACAGTTTTTATAAGCATTTAAATATTGACGTCATTGGTTCGAATCTTGGATCCGCCATATATGATTGGACTTTTCGAATTTTGAAGAACGGACACCGGTATACACAATAAGAACGTAATATACACATTCTGTGAAAATTTGATGAAAATCGGCCCATTAATAATGGCTCTGGACCGTGTACAAACTTTCTTAGTCAATTTCAAATGTGACGTCATATGACGTCATAGACTTCTGAAAATCATTGAAATCGAAATTTCAGCATCTGAAGCATGCGGCATTGAATTTTCATTGCCCTTCGAAAATTTCAATATATAGAAATAATTTTGTTAGAATTAGAAATTCATTATCATATAATGACGTCACTTGACGTCATATGACATTTATTTTCACAAAATGTTTAAGACTCCCAGAGACCTATATACTGACCTAATATCATTTTTTTTACTCAAATAGGACCGATTTTATAAGAATTTGAAAATTTACGACCTTAGTTCGAATCTTGGAATCGCTATAGAACCTTGGACTTTTCGAATTTTGAAAAACGGACACCGGGATGCACAACTAGAACTTAATATACACATTCTGTGAAAATTTAATGAAAATCGGTTCATAAACAATGGTGTAGACCGCGTAAAACTTTTTTTATAGGCATATGAAAATCATAGAAATCAAAATTTTTTAATTTTTTATTGCCCTTCAACAATTTCAACATAAAAATTCTTGTTAATATTAGAAATACATTATCATATAATGACGTCACGTGACGTCATATGACATTTATTTTCACAAAATCTTTAAAACTTCTAGAGACCTATATACTGACTAAATATCAACTTTCTATCTTAAATAGGACAGATTTTATAAGCATTTAAAAATTTACGACCTTGGTTCGAATCTTGAATTCGCTATAGAACCATGGACTTTTCGAATTTTGAAAAACGGAAACCGGGATGCACAACTAGAACTTAATATACACAATCTGAGAAAATTTGATGAAAATCGGTTTACAAACAATGGCTGTAGACCGCGTACAAACTTTTGTAGCATATTTCAAATGTGACGTCATATGACATCATAGGCATATGAAAATCATAGAAATCAAAATGTCCTCACGTGACTAATAAGTCATAAAAATTTCATCGTCCTAGGAGTATTGCAACATAGAAAAATAAGCGTTTAGTTAGGAAGAAAAAAAGAATAATAAGAAGAAGAAGAAGAAGAAGAAGAATAAACAGTACAAACCCAATAGGACTTTCTGCCGAAAGGACAGAAAGTCCTAATAATAAATGGCGGCTGTAGAGCGCGAACACCATTTTTCACTATTTTTAGCTGTGACGTCACATGACGTAATAGGGTGCTGAAGATGCTTTTGTTCAAAATCGCATACTTTACTGTCATAACTCTGAAATTTTCATTATTCTGAACAACTGGCATCATGTCGAAATCATTGCCCTAAAATGAAAATTAAGAAGTATGCTTATGACGTCACATGACGTCATATGACGTCAGGACTCAAAATATATGTAGAAATTCTGCAGAACTGCAAACTGCGTAGGTTTCAACTTTCTATCTCATCCAGAAGCTCTTTAATTCTAAAATGAAATTTTCGGTCCTATGTTCGAATCTTATTTCAGCCACAGAACTTCGGTCTTTCGGAATTTCGGTTAGTTGACAGGATATGTACACCTTAGTTTCAAGATGTACCATCTGTGAAAATTTGAAGAAAATCCGACCATAAATGACGGCTGTAGAGCGTGAACACCATTTTTCACTATTTTTAGCTGTGACGTCATGTGACGTAATAGGGTGCTGAAGATGCTTTTTTATTAAAGCGCATAATTTACTGTCAAAACTCTAAAATTTTCATTATTCTGAACCACTGGCATTATGTCGAAATCATTGCCCAAAAATGAAAATTAAGAAGTATGCTTATGATGCACATGACGTCATATGACGTCACAACTCAAAATATATGTAGAAATTCTGCAGAACTGCAAACTGTGTAAGTTTCAACTTTCTATCTCATCCTGAAGCTCTTTAATCGTAAAATGAAGTTTTCGGTCCTATGTTCGAATCTTATTTCAGCCACAGAACTTCGGTCTTTCGGAATTTCGGTTAGCTGACAGGATATGCACACCTTTGATTCAAGATGTACCATCTGTGAAAATTTGAAGAAAATCCAACCATAAATGACGGCTGTAGAGCGCGAACACCATTTTTCACTATTTTTAGCTCTGACGTCATGTGACGTCATAGGGTGCTGAAGATGCTTTTGTTCAAAAGCGCATACTTTACTCTCATGACTCTGAAATTTTCATTATTCTGAACAACTGGCATCATGTCGAAATCATTGCCCTAATATGAAAATTAAGAAGTATGCCTATGACGTCACATGACGTCATATGACGTCACGACTATAAATATATGTAGACATTTTGCAGAACTGCAAACTGTGTAAGTTTCAACTTTCTATCTCATCCTGAAGCTCTTTAATCCTAAAATGAAATTTTCGGTACTATGTTCGAATCTTATTTCAGCCACAGAACTTCGGTTTTTCGGAATTTCGGTTAGCTGACAGGATATGCACACCTTTGATTCAAGATGTACCATCTGTGAAAATTTGAAGAAAATCCAACCATAAATGACGGCAGTAGAGCGCGAACACCATTTTTCACTATTTTTAGCTGTGACGTCATGTGACGTCATAGGGTGCTGAAAATCATTGAAATCAAAATTTCCTCACGTGACTAATAAGCCATAAAAATTTCATCGTCCTAGGCCTATTGCAACATATAAAAATAAGCGTTTAGTTAGGAAGAAGAAAAGAATAATAATAATAAACATAACAAACCCAATAGGACTTTCTGCTTTAGGCAGAAAGTCCTAATAATAAGAAAAAACATAACAAACCCAATAGGTCTTTCTGCTTGAGGCAGAAAGCCCTAATAATAATAATAACTAGATGTCATTCGTGAAACGAATGATAGGACTTTCTGCAAGCTGTGTTAATGCAAAAAGCAGGAGATAGAAGTTTCATGTAATGACTCACCTCTGGTAGTATTTCATGTTCATGCTGAACAATTGACATTATTTCCGAAATTAGTGCAAATGATAAGAACTAAGTATTAGTCTGTGACGTCACATGACGTCATATGACGTCATAACTCTAAACATATGTAGAAATTTTGCAGAACTGCAAACTATTTAAGTTTCAACTTTCTATCTCATCCTGAAGCTCTCTAATCCTAAAATGAAATTTTCGGTCCAATGTTCGAATCTTATTTCAGCCACAGAACTTCGGTCTTTCAGAATTTCGGTTAGCTGACAGGATATGCACACTTAACTTTCAAGATGTACAATCTGTGAAAATTGGAAGAAAATCCGACCATAAATGGCGGCTGTAGAACACCATTTTTCACTATTTTTAGCTCTGACGTCACATGACGTCATAGTGTGCTAAAGATGCTTTTGTTCAAAAGGGCATACCGTACTTTCATAACTCTGAAATTTTCGTTATTCTGAACAATTGGCATCATGTCAATATCATTGCCCTAAAATGAAAATTAAGAAGTATGCTTATGACGTCAAATGACGTCATATCACGTCAAAACTCAAGATATATGTAGAAATTCTGCAGAACTGCAAACTGTGTAAGTTTCAACTTCCTATCTCATCCTGAAGTTCTTTAATCCTAAAATGAAATTTTCGGTCCTATGTTCGAATCTTATTTCAGCCACAGAACTTCGGTCTTTTGGAAGTTCGGTTAGCTGACAGGATATGCACACCTGAGTTTCAAAATGTACCGTCTGTGAAAATTTGAAGAAAATCTGACCATAAATGACGGCTGTAGAGCGCGAACACCATTTTTCACTATTTTTTGCTGTGACGTCATGTGACGTCATAGGGTGCTGAAGATGCTTTTGTTCAAAAGCGCATACTTTACTTTCATAACTCTGAAATTTTCGTTATTCTGAACAACTGGCATCATGTCGAAATCATTGCCCTAAAATGAAAATTAAGAAGTATGCTTATGACGTCAAATGACGTCATATGACGTCACGACTCAAAATATTTGTAGAAATTCTACAGAACTGCAAACTGTGTAAGTTTCAACTTTCTATCTCACCCTGAAGCTCTTTTATCCTAAAATGAAATTTTCGGTCCTATGTTCGAATCTTATTTCAGCCACAGAACTTCGGTCTTTCGGAATTTCGGTAAGCTGACAAGATATGCACACCTTTGATTCAAGATGTACCATCTGTGAAAATTTGAAGAAAATCCGACCATAAATGACGGCTGTAGAGCGCGAACACCATTTTTCACTATTTTTAGCTGTGACGTCATGTGACGTCATAGGGTGCTGAAAATTATTGAAATCAAAATTTCCTCACGTGGCTAATAAGCCATAAAAATTTCATCGTCCTAGGACTATTGCATCATATAAAAATAAGCGTTTAGTTAGGAAGAAGAAAAGAATAATAATAACTAGACTTCTTTTGTTCTGGACAAAAGAAAGGGCTTTCTGCACTTCACACCATGTTAAACCTGATCATACTTATTTTATTTTCTGAAATACACCATCTTTAAAAATTGAAGGAAATCCGTCCCCGAATTGACAGCTGTAGAGTGCAAACATAAATGAATAGCAGAGGAAATCTGTGATGTCATATAACATAATTTTCAAGTCATTGCATTCAAAAGGGAATATGTGGCTTTGTTTTCAGTTATAATTTCATAATGCTAATTTTTCCAGAACCATCTTTAAGATAACTACAATAATATTCAATCTTCGTGTTCTGCAAGGGAATGAAGTATCACTAGTCCTCTTAACATGCTAAAAAGGTATACAAGATTCCTTTTCTACGAAATATCAACTAGGATCAATTGCAGAAGCACAAGGATTTTTTTTTCTTTTTTTTTTTCTCAGAAATTCTTACTTTCATGCAACTATGATGTCCGATTTTAAAAACCCAGGTATGGTTAGAAAGGTCTTCTGAATGCAAACATGTACTTACTTCAGGTTTAAACCTATCTGTTTTTGCGATATATAAAGTTATTCCTCCCCCCAAAAAGGCAAAAATCGGCGAAAAGATATCCATGTCAACTACTACCATTCGACAAATAACTTAATTATTAATGGACAAATTATTAAGATCTGCATAGCATTAGAACCGCACTGCATCATGATAAAAATATTGTTCTACATGATATTTTCAACAAAAAGGCCAAGGTGGCCCTAAAGACTCTCACCTGAGAAAAACTGTTATCATTGCCTGTAGAAGTTATTAAATTATAGCATAGTTGTACTGAAGACATAATCCATCAGATTATTTATAATTCCACGAAGTAACGAGAGCCTGTTGTCGAAATTTGAAGTCAAACTTGACTCAAAAAGTATGGCTTAAAACACACAAATTTAAACATCAAAAGGGGCATAACTTGGCCAAGATTTTATGGTAATAAACATTGTTGTAAAGTTTGAAGTTGATTACTTAAGAAATGAAGATGCTAGAGTGCAAACAAACTAATTGTGGACGACGGACGGACGGCGGATTGACGGACGGACGGACGGACGGACAATGGACATTCATCGATTCTTATAGATTTGAGCACATTGCTAGGTGAGCAGAATTATTTCTTAAACAAGGGCCATGATGGCAAATCTACTCACTGGATGAAGGGACCAAGGAACATCTGTACATTTATTTAAAATCTGCCAGTACTTGAAGAATTTTAATTGTTGTCCTCTATGGAACAAGAAGAGGCCCAGGGATGCGTCACTTCATAAAATCTCTCTCAAACCGCTGGGTAGGATGGAAAATTAGTGGTAAGGACCCAAGGAACATCTGTACCAATTTATTTTAAAATCTCGCCAGTAATTTTGAAGAAGATGATTTTTAAAGTTTTCTTCTTTTTTTTTGTTGCCATGGCAACCAGAGTTCTACATGGATCAAGTTTATTTTAGCAACTTTTGTATAGGTTGACCCAAGGATCATCCCTGCCAAGTTTAATCAAATTCTGTCCAGTGGTTTCAGAGAAGATGTTGTTTAAAAGGTTTCTCTATATACATATAAGGCAAATAAGCCCCGCACCTGGCGGCCATGTTTTTTTACGGATCGGAAAAATTTAAGCAACTTTGGTAGAGGTTAACCCAAGGAACATCTGTACCAATTTATTTTAAAATCTGGTCAGTAGTTTTGAAGAAGATGATTTTTAAAGTTTTCATTTTTTTTTCTTTTTTTGCCCATGGCAACCAGAGTTCTACATGGATCAAGTTTATTTTAGCAACTTTTGTGAAGGTTGACCCAAGGATCATCCCTGCCAAGTTTCATAAATTCTGTCCAGCGGTTTCAGAGGAGATTGTTAAAAGTTGTCGCGTGAACACGATAACGGCAAAAGCCACACGACGCACCGCGCGCGGCACATGTATTTTTTTATCGGATCGAATCAATTATTAGCTAACTTGCAGAGTTGACCCAAAGAAACGTATACAATTTATTTTAAAATCTGAGTCAATTTTGAAAAGAGATTTAAATTTTTTCATTTTTTTTTCATTTTCTTTACTGCCATGGCAAACCAGAGTTTTCAAAGAACCAAGTTTATTTAGCAACTTTTGTGAAGGTTGACCCAAGGATCATCCCTGCCAAGTTTCATTAAATTCTGTCCAGCGGTTTCAGAGGAGATGTCGTTTAAAGCAAATTGTTGACGACGGACGACGGACGACGCACGGACGACGCACGACGGACGACGCACGACGCACGACGACGGACGCAGGGCGATCACAAAAGCTCACCTTGAGCAATTTGTGCTCAATTGAGCTCAAAAGCAATCAAGTGATTAGGACTAATTGCAGAAGTGCATGAAAGAACGGTATAAATTAATGTTTATTTCTCATCTAACTTCCTTATATGATGTCCAATTTTTAAAAAAGAAAGGCCTTTATATTTCCAACATTTCACTTGTTTCATGTTTCAACTTTTCTGTTACGTGTTCTGAGATATAGAAAGTTATTTTTCAAAGAAACGGCAAAAAATCGACAAAACGATGTTCATGTCTATTATTGCCCTTCGACAAATAACTTTATAATTAATGGTCCGATCATTAAAATCTGCATACCATTAGAACCGCATTGCATCATGCAAAAAAAATGTTCTTTATGTTATTTTCAAAAATTAATAGTTTCTTAGAAAAGAACAATTAAATGATAGGGACTAACTGCAAAAATGCATGAAAGAACGGTTTTAATGACTTCTTATTTCTTATCTAACTTCCTTATAGGATGTCCGATGTTCAATTTTAAAACGCTAGGTACCATTAGAAAGGCCTTTAAATTTCCAACATTTCACGTGTTTCATGTTTCAACTGTTCTATTACGGGTTTTGAGATATAGAAAGTTATTTATCAAGAACACGGCAAAAGTCGGCAAAAAGATGTTCATGTCTATTATTGCCTTTCGACAAATAACTTTATGATTTATGGTCCGATCATTAAAATCTGCATATCATTAGAACCGCATTACATCATGCAAAAGAAATTAAAAATGCTCTTTATGTTATTTAAAAAAAAATAATAGTTTCTTCGAAAAAAGGAATCAAGTTATCGGGACTTACTGCGGGAGTGCATGAAAGAACGGTTTTACTGAATTCTTATTTTTCATGTAACTTCCTTATATTACGTCCAATTTTAAAAAGCTAGGTATCGTTAGAAAGGTCTTTTGATTTCCCACAATTCACTCGCTTCATAATTTATGTATCTTTAAACACTTTGTAGATACGGGCGGTTAAACCCTGAGCACACGGCAAAAATCGGGGATAAATATGTTCATATCGTTTTGTTTTTCCTTATAACTTAATGAATATTAGGTCAATCTTTAAAATTTAAACACAAAAAGAACGGCCGGGCATTAATCTACAAATTATATTCATACTCTTATTAATAAAAATCAATAATTATCGAGATATTAGTAGTTAAGTGCGCTTAGGGTTGCAGCATTTTTGTTTTTCTGCAATAACTCAACTGATTCAACCCCGATCTTCAAAAACTATATATCGTCTGAAAGGCATTTCAAAGCACTACAAATTATACGCATAGTGTCTCGATAAAATATTTTTAGTTTTTGAGATATTTAAGGCCGAAGAAAAAACCGATAATTGACATGTGACCTTGACCTTAGCTATTTTCCGGAAGCGGAAGTGACTGATGACAATAAGAGGCTATGTTGCACCTTCAGTGAAAATTTTATGCAAATCGGTCAAAAACCTTGTCTTCCAGTGCTAAAAAACCGTATATTTTGGATAAAAAATTTGATAACGCGTCATGACGTCATTTTACGTCATACGACGTCAATCTTCTCAGAACTTAAAGAAATCAATAGGACACATATTCTGTTCAAATTTCATGTTTCTAGCTTATCTGAGTGCTTCGTAATACTTCAATACATTTTCTGGTCCAAAGTTCGAAACTTGGTTCAGCCATAGATCCTTAATCTTTTCAAATATTGCAAAACGTATATAATCCTGCACAACAAGAACATAATATATACATTCTGTGAAAAAATCAAGTAAATCGGTCCAATCATGACGGCTTTAGAGCGCGAACAAACTTTGTAGCTTTTTTCAGCCCTGACGTCATGTGACGTCACATGAAGAAAAAAAAATATGACGATCAAAAGCGCCAAAGTCACTGTGCATACTATTAAAATTTCATGCTGCTAGCTCATCGGCAACCTGTTTTAATTTGAACCTCAAAAGGAAGAAAAAAGTAGAATAATAATAACTAGACTTCTTTTGTTCTGGACAAAAGAAAGGGCTTTCTGCACTGCAAACCATGTCAAACCTGATCATACTTATTTTATTTTCTGAAATACACCATCTTTAAAAATTGAAGGAAATCCGTCCCGAATTGACAGCTGTAGATTGCAAACATAAATGAAAAACAGAGGAAATATGTGATGTCATATAACATAATTAAAATTTTAAAGTCATTGCATTCAAAAGGGAATATGTGGCTTTGTTTTCAGTTATAATTTCATAATGCTAATTTTTCCAGAACCATCTTTAAGATAACTACAATAATATTCAATCTTCGTGTTCTGCAAGGGAATGAAGTATCACTAGTCCTCTTAACATGTTAAAAAGGTATACAAGAGTCCTTTTCTACGAAATATCAACTGGGATCAACTGCAGAAGCACAAGGATTTTTTTTTCCAGAAATTCTTACTTTCATGCAACTATGATGTCCGATTTTAAAAACCCAGGTATGGTTAGAAAGGTCTTCTGAATTGAAACATGTACTTACTTTAGGTTTAAACCTATCTGTTTTTGCGATATATAAAGTTATTCCTCCCCCCAAAAAGGCAAAAATCGGCAAAAAGATATTCATGTCAACTACTACCATTCGACAAATAACTTAATACACTGCACTGCATCATGATAAAAAAATTGTTCTTTATGATATTTTCAACAAGAGGGCAAAGGTGGCCCTAAAGACTCTCACCTGAGAAAAACTGTTATCATTGCCTGTAGAAGTTATTAAATTATAGCATAGTTGTACTGAAGACATAATCCATCAGATTATTTATAATTCCACGAACTAAAGAGAGCCTGTTGTCGAAATTTGAAGTCAAACTTGACTCAAAAAATATGGCTTAAAACACACAAATTTAAACATCAAAAGGGGCATAACTCCTGACCTAATTGGCAGATCAGCCATTATCGAACTTGGCAGAAAGAATATGGCTATATACATTGTTCTAAAGATTGAAGATGATTATTTCAGAAATGAAGATGCTAGAGTGCAAATAAAGTGAAATATTACATTTTTATATATCAAAAAGGGGCATAACTCCTGACCTAATTGACATATATCAGCCATAATCGAAATTGGCCAAAAGAATATGGCTATAAACATTGTCATAGAGTTTGAAGATGATTCTTAAGAAATGAAGATGCTACAGTGCAAACAAACTAAAAATTGGCATTGTTTAATATTTAAAGGAGCATATTTCATGACCTTATGGTCCGATATCAGCCATAATCGAAATTGTCCGAGATTTTATGGTAATAAATATTGTCATAAAGTTTGAAGATGATTGCTTAAGAAATGAAGATGCTAGAGTGCAAACAAACTAATTGTGGTCGACGGACGGCGGATTGACGGACAGGCGGACGGACAATGGACATTCATCGATTCTTATAGCTCATCTTTAGCACATGTGCTCAGGTGAGCTTAGAATTAATTGTTTCTTAGAAAAAGCAATCAAGTGATTAGGACTAATTGCAGAAGTGCATGAAAGAACGGTATAAATTAATTTTTATTTCTCATCTAACTTCCTTATATGATGTCCAATTTTAAAAAAGAAAGGCCTTTATATTTCCAACATTTCACTTGTTTCATGTTTCAACTTTTCTGTTACGTGTTCTGAGATATAGAAGTTATTTTTCAAAGAAACGGCAAAAAATCGGCAAAACGATGTTCATGTCTATTATTGCCTTTCGACAAATAACTTTATAATTTATGGTCCGATCATTAAAATCTGCATATCATTAGAACCGCATTACATCATGCAAAAAAAAAAAAAATGTTCTATATGTTATTTAAAAAAAAAAATAGTTTCTTCGAAAAAAGGAATCAAGTGATCGGGACTTACTGCGGGAGTGCATGAAAGAACGGTTTTACCGAATTCTTATTTTTCATGTAACTTCCTTATATTACGTCCAATTTTAAAAAACTAGGTACCGTTAGAAAGGTCTTTTGATTTCCCACAATTCACTCGCTTCATAATTGTATGTATCTTTAAACACGGGCGGTTAAACCTTGAGCACACGGCAAAAATCGGGGATAAATATGTTCATATCGTTTTGTTTTTCCTTATAACTGAATGAATATTAGGTCAATCTTTAAAATTTAAACACCAAAAGAACGGCCGGGCATTGATCTACAAATTATATTCATACTCTTATTAACAAAAATCAATAATTATCGAGATATAAGTAGTTAAGTGCGCTTAGGGTTGCAGCATTTTTGTTTTTCTGCAATATCTCAACTGATTCAACCCCGATCTTCAAAAACTATATATCGTCTGAAAGGCATTTCAAAGCACTACAAATTATACGCATAGTGTCTCGATAAAATATTTTTCGTTTTTGAGATATTCAAGGCCGAAGAAAAAAACGATAATTGACATGTGACCTTGACCTTAGCTATTTTCCGGAACCGGAAGTGACTGATGACAATAAGAGGCTATGTTGCACCTTCAATGAAAATTTTATGCAAATCGGTCAAAAACTTTGTCTTCCAGTGCTAAAAAACCGTATATTTTGGATAAAAAATTTGATAACGCGTCATGACGTCATTTTACGTCATACGACGTCAATCTTCTCAGAACTGAAAGAAATCAATAGGACACATATTCTATCCAAATTTCATGTTTCTAGCTTATCTGAGTGCTTCGTAATACTTCAATACATTTTCTGGTCCAAAGTTCGAAACTTGGTTCAGCCATAGATCCTTAATCTTTTCAAATATTGCAAAACGTATATAATCCTGCACAACAAGAACATAATATATACATTCTGTGAAAAAATCAAGTAAATCGGTCTAATCATGACGGCTGTAGAGCTCGAACAAGCTTTTGTAGCTTTTTTCAGCCCTGACGTCATGTGACGTCACATGAAGAAATAAATTATGACGATCAAAAGCGCCAAAGTCACTGTGCATACTATTAAAATTTCATGCTGCTAGCTCATCGGCAACCTGTTTTAATTTGAACCTCAAAAGGAAGAAAAAAGTAGAATAATAATAATAATAATAAGAAAAAACATAACAAACCCAATAGGTCTTTCTGCTTGAGGCAGAAAGCCCTAATAAGAAAAAACATAACAAACCCAATAGGTCTTTCTGCTTGAGGCAGAAAGCCCTAACAAGTGTCCACATCTTGTGCATATGTTTTGAATTAAGGCTTTATATATTGCTAAATATCGCAATTTTAGGTTCGAATATTGCAAAATCATCATGTTTATTTTTCATCTCCTTCGTTTTACTCAGCAATACTCTCAACAAAATTAATGGTTTAACATTTCTTTCAAGCCAGTAAACATCGCCTAAAGAATACAACATGTAACAATGTCCTTGCAAAATTACAAATTGAGTCTAGTGCCAAACTATTGTAAGGGATTTTTATTAATTTGAAGTAACACTATTTTTGCACCAAGCCATGAAACGCTACAGGTTGAGGTTCTCTATACATGCATTCAAAGCTAGAATAGATTTGCCGGATATTGTCATGTCCGGGTGCAGGATTGCTCTGCAAAACAAAGGTAGAATTATAAAGTGCAGACTGATCACTACCTGGGAAGATATATATCCAGGTTGGACCTTCCCAGCCATTTCCTTAGATACAATAATACCATATATAGCTTGCTGGGTGATCAGAGTTATGACGATTTGCTTCACATCAACGAAAAGTATAACATTATTATAATCTTCTCAAGCATGCAAACATGTTGCAAGTAATTCAATGACGAACATGCAATTTATGTAAACGTAGCTGTTCGGGAGTTATTTGAAACTGATGAAATCACCTGCTGTATGGAGTGAGACGTATTTTGCATTCAAGTATTATAGTAATGTATATTTCTACAGCGTGTAAAAAAGCATACCTAAGTAAGAAGACTGAATTTGAAATGTACAACGAATAATTTGTTCATGTCTTTCAACTGCCATTTTATGACATAACAATACATTAAGTGTTATAGATCTGTTAAAATTATGCCCACATTGAAAAAGCCATTATTAAAAAATGTCGGTAAATTAGAACCTAACAGATTAACATTGTGGCATGAAAATGATTATACAGTTGATAGATAGATAAATAGATAGATATGTAGTACAGAAATGATGACTCGGGAACGCATGTCAGTTCTGAAAAAGGAAAATTTTCGTATTAATTGAACAATTGTTTTAATGCCTTAATCAATGGCAGAGATTAAGTCGTTTTGAGGAATGAAAAAGTGGCATATTGGTTATAGCCACAGATAGTATACGACGTAGCCCCGCACCGCTGTTGGTTCGAGTTTCGGTAGGTTTAATGTGAGGAAGCCATGCAGCGGTCTTGTGGTAGGTCCAGCGCATCAGTGTAAGCAGATGTCTTCCCCCACCTGTATATATATATATATATATATATATATATATATAGCTTGATTGTATAACAATGTCCTGCGCCTAGTTTGTTATTAGCTGATTGAGTTGTAGTTGGACAAAATAAAGATCAATGTGAGAAAAAATCAACAACACTGTTTTAGGCGCCAATTAATTATACATGTGTATATTGTAAAAGGACGAAAAACATACCCAAATTAATTTTTATACTTGCTTGGGGTTAGAATCAGAAAAAAAACACCCAGAATGTCTTAATATTAAATTTTAAAAGAGCAAAATCGATATAACCGTTACAAATGAAGTTTAATTATGCTAAGTTTACAAATGAGATAGGGGCCTTCCTTGGTGGCTGAGTAGTTGAATTAAAGCGTCCTTTACGTCCTCTACGACTCTTACCTCCGGCAAACAACAACAACAACAACTACAAGAACAACAAAAATAAAGTAAAAACAACTAAAAAATGCCGAAGACGCACGATTAAAATATCCGTGTCTCCGGTTATGACCGAGCACATAATTCGTTGCCCAATAATCATGACGTATTGTCTGTAATTTAGACATTTGTGGTCTTGTCTATCATGCCGTAGACAAGTGGCATGATACCGGAACCACACCCAGTTACATGAACCTGACTCTGGGCCAACCAGCTATCTTTGTTTACTGAGCGCTAGGTACAAGGAAGATATAAAGAACTCCTTTAGCTGCTTTGGTATGTAGCTGCAGGGAATCGAACCCATAACCTCTCGGTTATTGTGCGGAAGCTATAACCACTTGGCCACCACAAAAAAGAGGGCCTAAATCTTCGAAACAGGAGCGACGCGTGTGTGAGTTTTGTGACGGGATGTGTGTGTATAATCCGACATGATCAGGGACAGAGTGTTGTAATATTTAACACAAAATTAAAATATTCAATATTGAGATTTATAAAGTAAAATTTATCTTTGTTTTCACCAAGAGGATGGATTACGTTATCAACCTGGTTTTTAATTAATAAAAAAATATTTTTTTATTTGTTTGGATAAAGAATAGGTTGGAAAAATATTGTATATTAAAATATTTATAAAAATAGGTATGACTTTTTAAAATCTCCTATGTGTACATGTTGAGAAAGGTGAGAAAAGAGAGATAATATGTTAAAAAATAATAGAGAAATAGAGAGTTGCATTTCAAGGAAGATGCTATCGTTTTTGTAGTTGCTTTCTTGCATTGGTCAGTCCTTGAAATTAAAGACTTATTAGACACTTAAATGTGATACTTAGAACAGTGAGTATTATTTCAACCAATCCTTATGTTTTGTTACTTTTGAAAGTTTACACCAAATTATTGTTAAGCCAAATTGATTATACTCGTATTTTGGCACATTTTCACTCTTGAGATGGCTGATATTATACAAAATGACTTTATGAGAAGCCGAGCGAGCTCTTATTTACGATACCACGGAGGCAGTTACCGATTACAAGCGACTTTTCTCAGCTATGCATTCTTCTGGTTAGTCACTGATTCCAAATTCGACTATACATATATCATGAAGGGTGGTCACATTTTCTGAAGAATAATGACCCGGGCAAATATCTGATACATATCATCGAGGGTAATTTATTTCAAAGTTATCATTTTATAGAAAGGGGAGCATTTTCTCTGAAGAATAATGACCGGGGATATTCATCGAGGGAGTTATTATTCTTAAAGGAGGGTGTCAGTATTTTATAAAAGGGGGTCACTTTTTCTGAAAAAATTATGACCGGGGTCATTATTCTATGGGGGTCACTTTACTTCGTTACACTGGGCGTATACAATAAAGCATATGTGTATTTCTTTGATTTGGCAATCATTGCCAAATTGAAAAACATCTAACATAATTTCATAATCCAGTATGCGCAGTAACCAATGTAGAATACTTTTTAGACAAAATAAATCATAATCTTATATCTATAACACCAGTGTAGAGTATGCGATATCTAAAATGCAATCGATGTTAACAGCGTCGAATTAAAATCTTCGTGCTGCGGTGCACTAGGAAAACGTTTCGTGGGAGAGCACGGTTATAAAATAAAACAAACACTTTTATGTTCTGTAATGAACGGTGGCTTAAAACAGACACGGAAGATATTTTTTATATTTCGTCGCCACGCAATATAAGAAAAATACTGTCCATGCCACCGTAGCATTGGTCTTGAGCAAGTTTGTTTTTCAATACCTATTTTTCAAGTTCACGGAAAACAATAATAAAACAGTAATCACAGCCGAATTAATCACAGCTACAAAAAAAAAAACTGTTTCTACTTCAACGACAAACGGTCCAACTGAGTGACGGAGTGGTTAGAGCAGAGCATCCATTCCGTAACCGGGGTCGTGGATTCGATCCTCGGGTTACGACATACCACAGTGGTTTTAATGGTACATACTGGTATATCCCCATTTCGCTTGGCCCCCAGCACATTTAAGCGAGTTCCAGGACTGGTTGACCTAGTGTTAGGATAATGTGACTTTGTGT